>CM035160.1:143124298-143464189 GCA_020205615.1 Panax quinquefolius
GGATTGAGTAGACATTTCTTCCATAGACCTTCAAAAGCTTACACAACGGGTACAAGAAAGAGAAGGAAAATCCAAACCGAATGCGACCACCTCCAAGGCGGCGAAACAAGGTGGCACAAAACCGGCAAGACGAGGCCGGTGATGGCGAATGGCAAGCAAAAGGGGTGCAAGAAAATTCTAGTCCTCTACACAAATTTTGGGAAGAATCGAAAACCCGAAAAGACGAATTGGGTGATGCATCAATATCACTTGGGGCAGCATGAAGAAGAAAGGGAAGGGGAGCTTGTGGTTTCCAAGATATTTTATCAGACTCAGCCGAGGCAATGCAATTGGTCTGATAGAATTAATAGTTCTAGTGGTTTAGCTATCGGCGGTAATGAAGGAAATATAATTAATAGTGAACCTAACAGTAGGAGAGATAGTGGGAGTGGGAGTTGTTCTTCTAAGGAAATTGCCACCCATAGAGATGAAGTACTGTCTGTTGTTGGTGTTGGTGCTCCGATTTTGAGTTATAATCCCATGGAAATGCAGCAATTTAAAGCTCATGATAGCTACAGCTTTGTTCCATTTGGCAAGAGCTTTGATGATCAGGTATTTTTTTAAAATTCATTATTAGTTAATTTAATCTTGATCGATCACTAAAATTTTTATTTTTATTTTTATGAATTTATTCTTTCTAGCTAGCTTGAAAGATGGAGTAAATATTCTTGTAATGATAATAACATCATTAGTTATTTAATTATTTATTGACTTTTTATGTTATCACATAATGATCGAAATTAAATAGACACAATATAACAATTATATTGAATATATATTACATATCACGAGAACACAATTCCTACCCTCGTTTCATCTTCTTATCCTTTCTTTAATCTTCTTCTCCCGTTATATATTCTTATGTGTTATTTATTTACACGAGTTGAAGAAAACATCTCATACACATTACTTGTAACAAAAGCATGCATGACAATCAAACTGGTTTGATAATAGCAGTTGTTGTCTATCTAAAACTAAGTTTTAATAACTATGCCCCCATCAAAAATTGTAAATGAAAATAGATATAAAACACGAAAAATAATAATGAAAAGCTACAAGAAAGATAATAAGTTATGAATGGGACTTGAAAGCGAAGTAGTTAGCAATTTATAATAAGGTGATTAACTATACATGATGTTACAGGTGGGAACAGGAGGAGGAGGAGAGGCTTCAACTGCAAGGGAGAGTACTACTCCGGCGACGACAGGCACGTGCGAAGAGCATGACCTCCAAAGGCCACATCATCACATGACTCATCAGCAACTTGCAACAGCAGCCAATTTCCACATCAGCAGGCCTTCTCACTCCATTTCCACCATTCTCTCTCCTCCTCCCCTCCATCACACTACTTCCATTATTCTCGATGAAGACTCCTTCCATGTTTCCAGAATGATGCTTCAAAATGAAAATTTCCAGGTATATATATATATACGTACATTACATTTAACCAACCAAATCTCCTTATTTATCACTACAGCTACTTTCTTATATATATTCAATTTTCTCTCTCTTACAAACGTTAAGGTTTGCACAAGAAACATCTGAACAATATTTTTATGATTAAATTTCATAAGCTATAACAGTTTATATTAAATTTTTTAAATAAAGTCCAGCTAAATGTATTTTAATTTATGCAAACCATAATTCTTTGAAGAAATTAAGTAGGTAGGTGTGTAAAAAGCATGGATTTTCAATACTAAATTTAAGACTAAAACTTAATTAATTGTTATGGGACAAATATTAATAAAAGGAAAACAATAAATATATAATTAAATGTGTGTTACGCCTTATATATATATATATGTGTGTGTGTGTGTGTGTTAAGAAATTAAATAAAAGTCAAATGTGACCTTCAATTGTACAAGAGATCAATTAAATATGAAGTGACTTAGTCTGACTCTTGGTGATATTATAGTTTTCACATTTAAAACCCTTGTTTGTGGAGACAATACATGATCATATAGATGATTATGTTTTGCATTCTTCTAATGACTGCATATATTTGTATCTTTCGGCGGCAACACCAACAGCAGCAGCAGCAGCAGCAGCATCATAAACTAGGAGGAAGGTCTTCATCTGGATTGGAGGAACTCATTATGGGTTGCACTTCTACTGATATCAAAGAGGTAAGTATAGATGAATCATGAACTTTATATTGCAATTGCCATATGTATTATTAAGAAAATTTTAAAATAAAACGAGAAACTTGAAGCCTTTAATTTCCTTTTTCTTTTTATACATATAATATTGTGCATTGGACAAACACAGTGTACTTTTGCATGTTGGTTTCCTGTGGTATTCAAGATATATATTATGAGAGCAACTTTTCTTTTACTTTTTTCTTTTTCCCTAGTTGTTAGAAGTTTTAGAGTAAAGATAGGAATAATTTTATGTTCTTTAGGTTTTTTTTACCAATTACATGTTCAAATATTCTTCGTTGCTTTCTTTTACTTCTCTCTCTGAAGTGGGGACTGGGAAAGGGTTTGCAGCTGGGGTTTTTCGAGGTGGATACCTTTTCTTCTAATCATTTAACTCAAATATAAAGAAAGTATTGCATCAAAATCAATTCTTTTTTTTTTTATGAAAAAAAAGTGTTAAGAAACTGAAGTTGAAACTAATAACTTTGTTCACTTAATTATGAACTTCCTTCTTTAAACAGAAGATTTGCAACAGTAAGAAATGTGTTAATTAGCAAACACAGAATGAAGATATATATATATATATATATATATATATATATATATATATATAGTGACCGGCAAACTTTTCTAGTGTCTGTGTGTGTATATATATACATACTCATTATTTATGAAAAAAAAAAGAAATAGAAACTATGGGATTTCAATAACTAATAAAATTCTGTACAAACCCTAACCCTATAAGTACTTGAACTTGTTTTTGTTTGTTGTGTTATTGCAGGAGTCAGCAAACACAAACCCACAAGAGGCAGATTGGTTAAAGTACTCTACCTTCTGGCCTGACCCGCATGACCCTGTCAACCCGGATCATCATGGGTAGGAGCAAAAGTGAACAAGAAGAAGAAGAAACATTCAAAAATAAAGAGAAGATGAAGAAGAATTGAAGAGAAAATAAACAAAAATCATGGAGTATATATATAGACAGAGACAACATCATTATATTATCATCATTATACTATATAGTACTTGAAGCCTTCTTAAAATTCTTTTCAAAATGAGGCCAAGAGTCATCATCAGCATCTATCTATATATATATATATATATATATATATATATATATATATATAGTTCCCTCATTTTCTCTCTCCTTAATTAGTTCAACTGAACTAACTGTATCACAGCAACTCAAGTTGGAAAAGGGAAAATAAAGAGAAACAAAGAGAGAAAAGGAAGGAAACCCCATGGAAAAGGCTGCTCTCTACTGACAAACAGCAGAAGAGAAACCAAAGAAGACCCAAAGCAAGTCCAACCCCTCCCGCATGAAAATCATCACCATCATCATTATATATGTCTATATATATATATATATATATATATATATATATATTCTTCCAATAGTATTATTTGTTTATTTTTACTTTAATTTCTTGTATAATTTCCTTTCTTTCTTTTTATTGTTTTTACAAGACAACACACCATATATAGAAATTTGTGCAAATTTCAACAATAGTAGTTTTGTTTATTCTGTTTCTGGCTGGTTTAATTCCTTTTTTGGGGAGGAGGAGAAAACTTATTGGGGGTACTTACGAACGAATAAATATGTCATTGGTGTCTAGTTACATTAATTCTTCCCTGCTTTTGATTTCCTGATAATTATATATACTTATCATCGGTGTTACCTTGCTCAAGTGGACTACTCCCTTCCTCTTCAAATGAGAATCCTGTTTTCTTGTAATTCGATGTATACATACGTGGGACAAATATGCTATTAATCATCCTTAAATATACCTATCGGAAAAATAGTCATATAATGGATAATATTAATTGAGGACCAATCACTTTTAAGTAATATTGAGTAACTCATCATTTAGGGAACTATATAAAATTTTATGTCGTGTATGATTGTTTTTCTTTCAGTTAGTTTCTATTTGATATTGTTTTTGTTACGTTATTATATTCTGACAAAATTTAACCATTAGATTATTGGATTGAACGACACGATAAATCATTGCTTAAGATGTGGCCTTGAACAAAAGAATTTGATAAAATATACTTGGAAAAGTACTAATTAATTTTTTTTGTTAAATTTCTTATCGAGATTGATTATTGTTCTAGAAATAATGTTACTATCACATTAAAAAAATTAACGCTTTCATATCTACATATACGTATATCATGGGCCTACGTATCGTGAGGGTCCACAAGATGCGTGTGTATATTTAAACATTATGTACTCTTTTTTTATGCGATAAGAATATCGTTTCTATCTAGCTAGATAGCTAACTAAATAGCTAGCTAAACTACATTGCCATACTCTCGAGGGCATATATTCATTGTTGTGTCCTTTAGCTATAACCAGCATAAAAGAGGAAGCCTATGTGGGGTTTGGTAAGCGTATTTCACATTTTAAGTCCCTCTGTTTCTTTTCTGTTAAGTTGTGATCTCTCTTTATTGCTTTATTCAATACCAGAAACGAGCTTTTTGTGCAGTTAATTTGTATAATTAGGGGAGAGAGAGAGAGTTCTGGTAACATGCATGATATTAGTTTTGCTTTATATGGGCGGGACGTGCATGAAAAAAAAGCTAAAATCAATTAATATGGAGGGGGTGAGGCCTGAGGGGGCAGCTTATATATATATATATATATTAGAGGGCGGAAGGAGAATATAAAGAGAGAAGAACAAGTGCGCATACAAATACAATTAAATTACTAAATAAAAATAGTTTTATTGATAATGACTCAAACTATTTACAAGACGAACAATTAAAATGACTTACAAGTGTACTGAAATAAGAACATTAGATGAAGAGGGTTTAAGTAGGCTAAACAGCGGTTGAGGCTAAAGATTTATCAGAGAAGGAACTCTGAGTCTTTCTAAGTCTGTCAAAAACCAAATGAATTCGATTTCCTTTTATAGAACAAGGAAATGAACTATTACAATGTTACTATTACAATAACTGGGGTATAGTAAAAGTAAGAAACATTTTACTAAAGTAAAAAGTACAAGTAAAAACATTTTACTAAAGTAAAAATAAAGAAACTACTTTCGGTGGAAAAGCAGACGTCTCTTTTGACTAATGCGGCCATGGGACCAGATGTCGATGATTCTTTGCTTTGATTGGAAAAAGTCATTGGTGATTAAATTTGCCAGGCAGGCGGTCTTTGATCGGAGATTAAGTCGTTTGAGCAGTCTTTGAAGGTGTGATGATGTCATCACATCCACTTACTTTGATTGATTATCAGGAGAAGGGATCCTGAGCGTCTTGAAGGCTGATCGTGCCATAGGGATCACAATCACCTTCGTCTTCAAGATCTTGACTAGAATTTTCTCCTCTGGACTGAGAAGAAGCTTTATCTGATTCTTCGTGTAACTGGTCAAGTCTCATATGAATAGCATCTGCAAGACGCCTTAACTGAGAGTTGGAGTAACTAGAAACATTAGTAACTTCATCAGTATCAGGAGGAACAACTGATTTTTTTTTATCTTATCACCGCTTTTAGGTATCGCTTTCTTGGAAGATGCAACTGTGAGTCATGCAGAATCGAAGGAGTGTTTACTGGAGGAGTCAATAAAGGAGAAGGCGAAAATTCTTTCTAAACTTGGCCAACTATTCTATCAACACCGAATTTATCCCACCATTTAATGAAAAAATGGCGAGAGACATGAGAAATAGTGAAAAGGTAAGTCTGAGCAGTCCTAATTCCTATGGACGACGGAGACTGAAATACTGTGACTTCTTGGGTAGCTAAAACGACATATTGCCATTTGAGGATCCAAGGGATTTTGTATTTACTACAAAATATAAGGAAAACTTGAATTTTCTCATATTTGGAATGATAATTACTGTGATGACAAAAATGTTCTAACTGAGCAAGGAGAGGTTTAGGGAAAATATCATGGCACAAACCATACCTTGTCCACCAAAGGATGAACCATTTGGGGAATTGACTTTTGAACTTGTGGTCGAACTGGAAAAACCACGAATGACTATGATCTTCATTTTGATGAAGCATGATTTTATGCCAAGCCTCAATATAATCATAATAGCAAAAAGAGCTAGTGTGATTAGAAAGTGACTTGAGATCAGAAGGATGACTACCCCAATCGGACAGATTGAGAACTTGCTTAATATACAACGAATGATAAAGAAGCTTGGATTTATCATCGTTGACATAAATTGGTTTAATAAAGGCTGAATCTGTTTCAATAAGGATGTCCTTATAATACACAAGTGATTTATAAGGAGCTAATGGAAGAAAATGCCATCCAGTAGGAAAATACTGGGCAGCTAATTGAATCGGGTCATTCTTGGGTTTCATTGGCAACTCAATATGGAATAAGTGTTGATCAAAAATTTGACGATAGTCTGAAACTTGGTGACTGGATTGTGATGAGGTAGACTTGGTTTGACTAGCAAAAATATCAAATGGTTTGGGCTGACTAGCAAGAACTGAGGAGTAGGGCTTGGGAACCCCATTCAAGCACCGGAATTTATTATGGGTTTGGGTAACTAGATGAGGAACAACAGCCTTTTGACCGATTAATCGGATGGCAGAATGGCCATGACCACGAGAAGATGAACCTCCTCGTACACTCATTATTCTTTATGATAGTACTGTGTTAATAAACTCACGAGTGAGAAAATCTGAACCGAGTTGTTACTACCTTTAATATATTCAATATCAAAATCAAAAATACTTAAAATTGCTTGCCATCTAGCGAATGAATGCTTAGAGACGACATTCTCAACACCTTTTTCAAGAATAAATTTTGCTGACTTGCAATATATTCTAATTAGGAATTTTTGGTTCAATAAATCTCTCTGAAATTTTTTAATACATAAAACTAATGATAAAATCTCTTTTTTAATAATACTGTATTTTAACTGTGTAGAGTTCCTTGCGCCAGAATGGAAACGAACAATTTGTTCATCAGAAGTAGGAGATAACTTTTGTTTGAGCATGCCACCGAATCCAATGTCAGAGGTATCTGTTTCAACTATTTTGAAAGCTGAATCGTTTGAGATGCCAAGGCGGCAAACCTTAACATATTTTTAACTTGTTGAACAGCGTAAGTATGAATGTCACCCATGGAGGAGGATTACTTTGTAAGCTACCAAAAGAGGCTTACAAATCTTCCCGAGGTTCTTGTAAAACTTGCCAATATAATTGAAGCGAGCCAAGAAACCTCTCAGTAGTTGAGTTTTATCGGTAATCTTATTTGGGAAACCGTATTGGCGAATTGAATAGCTCATCGATTGGCCGTGTGAGTCCATGATAGAGGATTAATCCGAGAAACGACTTTAGTCGAAAATGACTACATTTGGAAGGAAAAAAAGAACAAGACCGTTGGTTTTAACTGCTTTTGAAGAAACAATTTAAATGTTTAATATGCTCTTCAATAGTCTTGGAGAATACTGAGGATATCGTCGATGTATACAATGATAAAATGACTGAAAGGATTCAAAATGTTATTAAGAATATTCTGAAATTCACTGGGTGCATTTTTAAGTCCAAATGACTGAACATTCCATTCGTAGTGTTCGAATGGAGTGGTAAATGCAGTTTTATACCTATCATCTGGATGAATAGCAACTTGCCAGAATCCTGATTTGAGGTTAAATTTATTAAACAAGCTAGTAAAGATAGAAATAAAGCTAAATACGAGTTAGGAATATTTTGTGAACAGTATGGTTTACCGCCGGTTGCTCCCTCTAGAAGAAAACACAGGCATAAGAATAAACATATTGAGTCACATAAAAGTCAGAAGCGTCGTAAGAAAAGATATAATCAAGTTAAAAGTAATAATAAGAGTAATAATCAAGATACTTATTACAATAAACCTAAGTCATCTAAGAAAAGATCATATAAAAAATCAAAGAAATATGATAAAAGTAAGATTATTCATCACAATTGTGGGCGTAAAGGACACTATAAAAGTGAATGTAGAGTTAAACAAAATTAACTTAATTAAATATTTCAATTTGAAGATCTGAATGCTTATTGGAATTAATGAGAATTGAAAATAACAAGATAGTAGTAATGAAGAAGCTTCTGATATTCCAGAATCTTCTAGTAATAACGCATCTGACGATGAATCTGATAGTGAAAATGAAGTCACCATATGTACAGAAAATTGCAATAAAAATTGTTGTAAAAGAGTTAATGTAATTACAAAAGAAGAAGAAGAAAGTTCTTTATTAGTTGATTTAATCAGTAAAATTACAGACCCTGAATTAAAGACTCAGTATTTGAAGCAATTAAAAGATTTGTTAACCATTAGAGGGCAGAAGGAGAATATAAAGAGAGAAGAACAAGTGCGCATACAAACACAATTAAATTACTAAATAAAAATAGTTTTATTGATAATGACTCAAACTATTTACAAGACGAACAATTAAAATGACTTACAAGTTTAATGAAATAAGAACATTAGATGAAGAGGGTTTAAGTAGGCTAAACAGCGGTTGAGGCTAAAGATTTATCAGAGAAGGAACTCTGAGTCTTTCTAAGTCTGCCTAAACCAAATGAATTCGATTTCCTTTTATAAAACAAGGAAATGAACTATACAATGTTACTATTAACTTCAGTTAAATGTTTCTTACATTTACCCATGTAAAAGTAAATGTAAAATGTTTCTTATGTTTTACTTTCACTTAAGTAAATTACTTTTACTTCAGTTAATGTAATAGTGATTCCTGCGTGAATCAAATAGTAATTTACTTTTTAGTTTTCTATTTAAACAACTCGAAGTGTTTAGAGTTGTTCAGGCTTAATTCAATGTAGCCTCAGAGCTTCTCTCTCTAGAAAGCTCTTCCGAGGTCTTCTCCCTTCTCTCTAGTTAGTCGGAGACGAAGCTTTCAGCTTCGATATTCTTAGTTAGAAGATGAAGACGAAGTCCTTCGTACTTCGATCTTCCCTCTCAAACATTTAGTCTTAGGATCTAATGTAATCACTTCCCTAAATGTTTATAAATAAAAGAAAGAGATTACTTTTCCGATTAACCGGTCATCTTCTTAATCTTTTCTTTTCTGTTTAAGTTTTTTCTTTTAAAAACTTAATCGCCGCTGTCATATGTAACTATTGTTGTTATCGATCATGCTAAATCGGATGGTGATAACGAAAGTTCTTCTGATCACTCCAATCATTTAACTTAAATAAAAACAAAAGTTATTCTTTTACTTTTACTTTTACATTTACTAAAGTAAAAGACTATTGCTTTACGGAAAGCAAAAGCTGAGATAATGGCTTGGACCATCACCTGTCGGTTGACTGAAGATGCCTCTGACGTCTTCTTCGTTGACTGGTCCGTCCCTGTTGCTGCCGGAAGGTGCTGTTGATCATCTTCTCTGATGAGTCACCATCCCCATACATTTCCACCTCAAAATTTTTATCCAGGAAATAACCCTTTCAACCCCAAAAATTTGTTTACAGAAAGAAGGAGGAGAAAAAAAATTTCACCGAAAAATTGGTCAGATCTTCAAAATTTCTTTAATTTTTGAAAAGATTTTTTGTTTAAAAACAAATCAGACTGAAATCTGAAACAAAGGATCACTCGATTGGTCCTGATCTATCAGTTAAATCGATCTAAACAGGAGACTTCTTTGTTAACTGTTTAAACAAAAATTCTTTCTTTGATTATTCCTGTTAAACTCAAACCGTTCTTGCCATGTGTAAACTCATACCCGTAGATCTAAAGATTCCCAAAAAGCCTTACACTGCTCCCCATTGAGACTTACAATCGGCTGTATGGGACTTAAGGCGATCTTGGGTGTTTCACAGCAAGTCAGGCGAATGATCCAGGAGCCAAAGAAGAAAAAGTTTGAATAAACGTTTAAAAACAAATCAAACTATTTTCAATCGAAACCACCGATAGCATCAAGAACCAACCGTGTGGCTCTGATACCATATGACAGCGGCGATTAAGTTTTTAAAAGAAAAAACTTCAACAGAAAAGAAAAGATTAAGAAGATGACCGGTTAATCGGAAAAGTAATCTCTTTCTTTTATTTATACTCTGAGTCTTTTTAAGTCTGCCTAAACCAAATGAATTCGATTTTCTTTTATAGAACAAGGAAATGAACTATTACAATGTTACTATTACAATAACTGGGGTAAAGTAAAAGTAAGAAATATTTTACTAAAGTAAAAAGTACAAGTAAAAACATTTTACTAAAGTAAAAATAAAGAAACTGCTTTCGGTGGAAAAGCAGACGTCTCTTTTGACTAATGCGGCTATGGGGCGGATATTCGTGATTCGATTTTCGCTTTGAAAAAAGTCATTGGTGATTAAATTTAGCCGAAGCAGTCTTTGGTATTGGAAGTTAAATTTCTTCACGGCGAGTCTTTGAAGGAGTGATGATGTCATCACATCCACTTACTTTGATTGATTATCAGGAGAAGGGATCCTGAGCATCTTGAAGGCTGATCGTGCCATAGGGATCACAATCACCTTCGTCTTCAAGATCTTGACTAGAATTTTCTCCTCTGGACTAAGAAGAAGCTTTATCGATTCTTTCGTAAATCGGTCAAGTCTCATATGAATAAAGATCTGCAAGACGCATTTAATCGAGAGTTGGAGTAACTAGAAACATTAGTAACTTCATCAGTATCAGGAGGAACAACTGATTTTTTCTTATCTTATCAGCTATTTTAGTGACTATTTTACTAGAAGATGCAATTAGGGTCAAGTGCGAATCGAAGGAATGTTTCTTCGGAGGAGTTAATAACGGAGAAGGCGGAAATTCTTTCTGAACTTGGCCAACTATTCTATCAACACCGAATTTATCCCACCATTTAATGAAAAAACTCGGCGAGAGATATGAGAAATAGGGAAAGGTAAGTCCGAGCGATCCCCAATTCCTATGGATGGACGGAGATGAGAATCTTGTGACTTCTTGGGTAGCTAAAAAACGACATATTGCCATTTGAGGATCCAAGGGATTTTGTATTTACTACAAAATATAAGGAAGACTGGAATTTCCTCATATTTGGAATGATAATTACTGTGTTGACAAAAATGTTCTAACTGGGCAAGGAGAGGTTTGGGGAAAATATCATGGCACAAACCATACCTTGTCCACCAAAGGATGAACCATTTGGGGAATTGACTTTTGAACTTGTGGTCGAACTGGAAAAACCACGAATGACTATGATCTTCATTTTGATGTAGCATGATTTTATGCCAAGCCTCAATATAATCATAATAGCAAAACGAGCTAGTGTGATTAGAAAGTGACTTGAGATCGGAAGGATGACTACCCCAATCGATGTGATTGAGAACTTGCTTAATATACAAACGAATGATAAAGAAGCTTGGATTTATCATCGTTGGCATAAATTGTTTAATAAAGGTGACTCTGTTTGATAAGGATGTCCTATAATACACAAGTGATTTATAAGGGAGCTAATGGAAGAAAATACCATCCAAGAGGAAAATCTTTGGGCGCCTAATTGAATCGGGTCATTCTTGGGTTTTATTGGTAACTCAATATGGAATAAGTCTTGATCAAAATTTGACGATAGTCTGGCCCTGAGTGATTGTATTGTGATGATGTAGAATTGGTTTGACTAGAAAAATATCAAATGGTTTGGGTGACTAAAGAAGAATCGAGGAGTAGGGCTTGGGAACCGTATCAAGCACACGGAATTTATTATGGGTTTGGGTAATCGGATGAGGAACAACAGTTCTTTTTGACCGATTAATCGACTGCCATGGATGGCGGTAGCCATGACCACGAAAAGATGAACCTCCTCGTATACACTCATCATGTACTGCATAAGATAGATGTGTTAATAAACTCACGAGTGAGAAAATCTGGAACTGAGTTGTTACTACCTTTAATATATTCAATATCAAAATCAAAAATACTTAAAATTGCTTTCCATTTAGCGAATGAATGCTTAGAGGCGACATTCTCAACATCTTTTTCAAGAATAAATTTTGCTGACTTGCAATCTATTCTAACTAGGAATTTTTGGTTCAATAAATCTCTCTGAAATTTTTTAATACATAAAACTAATGATAAAATCTCTTTTTTAATAGTACTGTATTTTAACTGTGTAGGGTTCAATGCGCCAAAATGGAAATGAACAATTTGTTCATCAGAAGTAGGAGTTAACTTTTGTTTGAGTATGCCACCGAATCCAATGTCAAAGGCATCTGTTTCAACTATTTTGAAAGCTGAATCGTTTAAGATGCCAAGGCAGGGCAAAACCTTAACATATTTTTTAACTTGTTGAACGACAGAAGTATGAATGTCAGTCCATGGAGGAGGATTACTTTGTAAGCGCTGAAAGAGAGGCTTACAAATCTTCCTGAGGTTCTTGTAAAACTTGCCAATATAATTGAGCGAGCCAAGAAACCTCTGTAGTTGAGTTTTATCGGTAATCTTATTTGGGAACCGGTCGGCGAATTGAATAGCTCTGTCAATTGGCCGTGTGAGTCCATGATAGAGGATTAATCCGAGAAACCTGACTTTAGTCAGAAACCTGACTTTGGAAGGAGAAAGAACAAGACCATTGGTTTTAACTGTTTTGAAGAACGAATTTAAATGTTTAATATGCTCTTCAATAGTCTTGGAGAATACAAGGATATCGTCGATGTATACAATGATAAAATGACTGAAAGGATTCAAAATATTATTAAGAATATTCTGAAATTCACTGGGTGCATTTTTAAGTCCAAATGACTGAACATTCCATTCGTAGTGTCCGAACGGAGTGGTAAATGCAGTTTTGTACCTATCATCTGGATGAATAGCAACTTACCAGAATCCTGACCTGAGGTCAAATTTACTAAAGATTGTGGAGACACTTAACCTACCAAGGAGATCATCCTTGTTGAGCAAAGGGTACCTAATCCATTCTAGTACTTTGTTTAATGGTTTATAATTAATGACTAACCGAGGGACACCTCTTTCTTTTTCAGCCTCGTTATTAACATAGAAGGCTGGGCAAGACCGTGGTGACTTACTATGTCTAATTAAACCCTTACTAAGAAGATCATTAATTTCACTTTTACATAACTCCATCTGTTCATGACTCATTTGAATAGGTCTAGCTTTAGTGGGAATTAAATGTTCTTTAAATTCCTTAGCATAGGGTAATCTAACTGTGTGCTTCTTCCTATGCCAAAAAGCTTTGGGAGAATCAGAACATAAGTTTTTTATTAAATAATCTTTTAACTCTTTTATTTTTTCTTGAATTCTGTTGTTCTTAAGTTGTTCTTCAACTTGTTGATACCTAACTTCTTCTTTAAGGAAACTTAGGTGGGTAACTTTGCAATTTAACAGATTCAATAATTTAGAAATTGATTCTTCTTGAATAAATTTTAAATCTCTTTCTTTTGGTTTGATTAGGAATTTAAATGTAATCTTTTTTCCTAAATGTTCGCAACTTAAACCTTTATTACTAGTAGTAAATGGGTATAATAAATAGATAAATGGTAATCCTAAAATGATTTTGTCAGTAAGATTGCGAACTAAGACAAATGAGGTCTTAAAACACATACTGTCTTGACAAATATGTACATTAGGTAATTTATATTTTATTTCTATTTGACTACCGTTAGCTGAATTTAGTTTTTCACTAGTCTTCTTATAATATTGTGTGGGGATAATACCTTCTTGAATACAGTTCAAGTCTGCTCCAGTATCAACCAAAGCAGGGAGCTGTACAGAGAAAGTTTTATCGATAACTAAATTAATAGAGATATACCAATTTTGAATAGTAATATCTTTAATTCTTTTAAGGGAGAGACCTTGAATAAAGAGATTAAAATCTTTAGCATTGATGATTACGGTTCATCGTGACTTTCATCACTGTAGAGAGGAATCTCGAACTTGAAGATTTGATTTTTATCATCAATCTCTTTTCTTAAGTTGGAAATATCTAATTTTAAGTTAGAAATTTCTTTCTTAAGTTTATTAACTTCTTGATTTAACTTCGGGGAGGTAATTTCTTTTCTACCGAGACTTAAATCTTTCAAGAGTTTTATTGAGACCGAAAATAGGTTTTCTTTGGCTCTAAGAACCTTATCGATGACCTTTTATCTTTGGTCAAATCTTTTAATTGTTTCAAATACTGAGTCTTTAATTCAGGGTCTGTAATTTTACTGATTAAATCAACTAATAAAGAACTTTCTTCTTCTTCTTTTGTAATTACATTAACTCTTTTACAATAATTTTTATTGCAATTTTCTGTACATATGGTGACTTCATTTTCACTATCAGATTCATCGTCAGATGCGTTATTACTAGAAGATTCTGGAATATCAGAAGCTTCTTCATTACTACTACTGTTATTTTCAATTCTCATTAATTCCAATAACTTACTCAGATCTTCAAATTGAAATATTTAATTGAGTTAATTTTTGTTTAACTCTACATTCACTTTTATAGTATCTTTTACGCCTGACAATTGTGATGAATAATCTTACTTTTATCATATTTTTTTGATTTTTTATATGATCTTTTCTTAGATGACTTAGGTTTATTGTAATAAGTATCTTGATTATTACTCTTATTATTACTTTTATCTTGATTATATCTTTTCTTACGACGCTTATGACTTTTATGTGACTCAATATGTTTATTCTTATGCCTGTGCTTTCTTCTAGAGGGAGCAACCGACGGTAAACCATACTGTTCACAAAATGTTCCTAACTCGTATTTAGCTTTATTTCTACCTTTACTAGCTTGTTTAGCTAATTTAAAATCAATACACATTTTTAATCAAATTTTTTGAATATAACTAATAAAATCACCATAGGATAAATTATCACAATCAATATATCCTAAATTTTTACTTAATTCTTCTCTAACTTTGTGAGCAAATAAAGATGGTAAACCATTAACGAATTTCTCTTTCCAAAATGGTTTATTACTGTCATTTCTCATCATAACTCTAGAAGTAAATACATCTTTGTACCATCTAAAATCACTTAGAGTGGGACACGTAAGATTACTTAATTGATCATGAATTCTTTCTGTAATATTACTAGGGGTTCCAACAAAATGTTTAATTATAGTAAATATTAAAGTATTAACTCCATCAGGAAGACTAATACCAGCATCTTCATCAAAGATGGGATTGCCTTCATTATCTCTTTGGATAGCATGAACTATGGATATTCTAATGTCTTCTATGAGATATTTTTTCCACCAAGACCTAAGAATACCAGTAAAACCACTAGCTATTAATTCAACTATATCTGGTTGAGATAAAGTGTTGAATTTGGTGATATAGCTGTTAGCTGCCATAGACATATGATTTAGTTTATTAAGAACATCTTGTTCACTAAATCCATCTATATTCTATTCATAAATTTTATTAGAGGACACAGAAAACTATATATCTAGATTTCTCTCTTCGAACTATAGATCCGTAGGAGTTGGTCTAGAGTACCAATTTATGGTAATACTTGTGTTATTGACAGTTAATTTATTTAGCTGTTCATTAAGGTTTGAAATAGATGAGTGATTAGAGTGATCAGAAGAACTTTCGTTATCACCATCCGATTCAGCATGATTAATAACAGTAATAGTTCCACTTGGACCGGGTTCTGTTTTAAGTTTTTTAAATAATTTTTCAATAGATTGGACCAATTCACTTTCTTTATTAGGTAAACCTAAATTATATCTGTTCTCTGATAAGTTAATTAGAGGCTGTTCAATCTTTGAATCAGGTGTTTTAATAATACTTTAATCAAATTTTTCTTCAATCTTATCTAGCTGTTTTCCTACTGTTGCTAGATATCTTATCTCTTTCCATTTCAATGGGGTGAGTAGATCTGAATAGATATCTTTTTTCTTTGTTAAACTTTGAATTAAAATCTTTTACTAAGTTATCCCAATCTAAAACGAAATTCTTTTTAATGACTCTTAATTGATTATGAATTGGGCCATTAATATCAGACTGTGTGAGATATAATTGAGGATGCTTATAAGAAGAACCTTCATCTTCTACTAGTATCATTCTCGAGTATAGCAAGGATGACTAACTTGTCCTTGATTAAGGATACCTTTAAGTTTGATATCTCTAACCGAAGGATTACTAAGGACTTCAGTATCTCTTCTAGTGTGGATAACTGAAGGGGCCGAAGAACTGGAAATGTCTTCAATGACAACTGGTGTTCTAGTACGTTCAAAACTAATTTTAACAGTTCCATCAGAAAACTGTTGGATGTTTTCAATATTTAACAAATTGTAAACTATGGGCTGTTGTGGTAATTCATTCGGTAAAGTCCATTGATTAGGTAAGGTAATATCCTTCCAAAGAATTGTTCTTGGGATCTAGATATTAGCATCACTAGTTGAACTTTGAATTAAAACTGTTTGATCTTTTGGACTTTTATTAAGAGCATGAGCGTTTAAGTTTGATTTCATTGTCTTATAATAAATCACAAAAATCAAAGCAATGGGTTGAGATCCTTCAATCATTTGAGTAATCTCTCCATCGCTTTTAATGTTTAATGATAAAGCTTTAAATAAGTTTTGATCACTAAGACTCAAATTGAAATCAGAAAGCAATTGAAATGGATAGGTCCATTATGCAAACTTGCTTCCATGGCACCAATTATACTTGGATAATAATTTAAAATCTAGCATCTCTAAGGCGCAGGTAGATAGATGAATTAATTCCTTTTCATTGAGTGGTTTGACTGCAACTTGAACAAGACCTATATGAATAAAATTGTAACCCTTCTTTTTGTGTTTTTTAATAACTTTAGGTGATAAAAGACTACAATTTTTGTATTCTTTGTTAATTGCATAAACTCTTTCAACTGTTTTGACATTATAGTCAGTTTTGAATTTATCTGAAAAGGTTGACTGATAAATATCTTTTGGAGATACTCTAGGTATGTTCCAATTGTGTAAAACTTGATTAATGTTTTCATAACTATGTTCTTCTTGGTTAACTATGTCCGGACAGAGGCAAAGTGACTTATTACTAAATCAAGAGTTTGGATCTCGAACAATCTACTCATCTTCGGTCGTTTTGAAATAAAAATCTTACTCAAGGTTCCTTCATGCATACCCGCTTTACCCAAAGTAGACTCATACCTATGTTCTATAACCTGACACTGCTCACACCCTGGAGACTTACAAAGGTTAGACACGAACTAGGTGGACTACAGGTAAATAAGGTGACTTCAGAACTTTGATGAAGAAGATAATTTTGAAAAAGTAAAGAGAAGTTTAATTAAAGAGATCTGACTATACAGTTACTAACAACAAACAACTTGGCTCTGATACCATTATGGGGATGGTGACTCATCTAAGAAGATGATCAATGCACCTTCGAGGCATCCATGAGAGAGGACGGATCAGTCAGAAGAAGAGCCGCCAGAGATCTTCAAGTCGCGAGGCAGTGATGGCCCATCCATCGTCTCGACTTTTGCTTTCAAGTAAAGCAAAAGTCTTTTACTTTAGTAAATGTAAAAGTAAAAGTAAAAGAATAACTTTTGCTTTTACTTAAGTTAAATGTTTTAACTTCGCTTAAATGTTTCTTACATTTACCCATGTAAAAGTAAATGTAAAATGTTTCTTACGTTTTTTACTTTTACTTAATTAAATTACTATTTGATTCACGCAGAATCACTATTACATTAATCAAGTAAAAGTAATTTACTTAAGTAAAAGTAAAACGTAAGAAACATTTTACATTTACTTTTACATGGGTAAATGGAAGAAATATTTAACTGAAGTTAAAAATATTTAACTTAAGTTGAAAGCAAAAGTTATTCTTTTACTTTTACTTTTACATTTACTAAAGTAAAAGACTTTTGCTTTACTTGAAAAAAAAAAGTCGAGATGATGGATGGGCCATCACTATCTCGCGACTTGAAAGATATTTCCTGCTGCGTCTTCTTCGTTGACTAGTTCGCCTACGCGATGCTTGAAAGGTGTCATTGATCATCTTCTCAGATGAGTCACCATCCCCATACAATCACTTTTACGACTAGTATGAATAATATCAAAGTAAATGTAATGTTATTAGTAAAACTCAATGGATTAAATAAGACAGATCTAAAGTATCGTCTAGTCAACCTCCTTTATAGACAGTTCTAATTCCAGTTAAAAACACTTCAGTTATCGCTAGTCCCTTCAAGATTCCTGACGAAACTAATGATGATAAAAAAATAATTGAACAATTAAACTTTAGTAATCAATATCTAGCAACAGTAGAAAAACAGCTAGATAGGAGAAAAGATTAAGAAGACGACCGGTGAATCGGTAAAGTAATCTCTTTTTTTTATTTATAAACATTTGGGAAGGATTACAGTATATCCTAGATCTAAATGTTTGAGAGGGAAGAAGGAAGTATGAACTTCTTCTTCATCTTCTAACTAAGAAGATCGAAGCTTAAAGCTTCGCTCCTGCTTAAACTTCTAGAGAGAGGAGAGAGATTCCTCAAGAGCGTTTCTGTAGAGAAGCTCTCGAGGCTTTTATCGAACTAAGCTTCAAACAACTCTAAACACATCGAGTTGTTTAAATAGAAAACTGAAAAGTAAATTACTATTTGATTCACGCAAGAATCACTATTACATTAACTGAAGTAAAAGTAATTTACTTAAGTAAAAATAAAATGTAAGAAATATTTTACATTTACTTTACATGGGTAAATGTAAGAAACATTTAACTGAAGTTAAAAACATTTAACTTAAGTAAAAGCAAAAGTTATTCTTTTACTTTTACTTTTACATTTACTAAAGTAAAAGACTTTTGCTTTCTCGAAAGCAAAAGTCGAGATGATGGATGGGCCATCACTGCCTCGTGACTTGAAGATGCCTCGGCGTCTTCTTCGTTATTGACCGGGTCCGTCTCTCCATGTGGATCTTTAAGGTCTTTGTTGATCATCTTCTCAGATGAGTCACCATCCCCATACATTTTCACCTTAAAATTTTTATCCAGGAAATAACCCTTTCACCCCCAAAAATTTGTTTACAAAAAGAAGGAGGAGAAAATTTTTTCACCGAAAAATTGGTCAGATCTTCAAAATTTCTTTAAATTTTGAATTTTTTTTTTGTTTAAAAACAAATCAGACTGAAATCTGGAATAAAGTCTTGATCTATTAGTGAAATCGATCTAAACAGAAGACTTCTTTGTTAACTGTTTAAACAAAAATTCTTTCTCTTGAAGGTCCACTTAGACTCTAACCTTACTTGCCTTGAACACATACCCGTAGATCTAAAGATTCCCTTTAGCCTTACACTGCTCCCCATTGAGACTTACAAACGGCATTAGTCGGGACATAAGGCGATCTTGGGTGGTTTGCGGCGAAGGTCGGGCGATTAAAAGCGGAGCAAGAAAAATAAAAGTTTGAAGAAACATTTATGCTTTATTACTAGAAGATTCTGGAATATCAGAAGCTTCTTCATTACTACTACTGTTATTTTCAATTCTCATTAATTCCAATAACTGCTCTGATACCATTAGAGGGCGGATACCATTATATGATATCTCTTCGTATCATATGACTGAACATTTACCACTCCGTTCGGACACTACGAATGGAATATTCAGTCATTTGGACTTAAAAATGCACCTAGTGAATTTCAGAATATTCTTAATAACATTTTGAATCCTTTCACCATTTAATCATTGTATACATCGATTTATATCCTTGTATTCTCCAAGACTATTGAAGAGCGTATTAAACATTTAAATTCGTTCTTCAAAACAGTTAAAACCAATGGTCTTTTTCTTTCTCCTTCCAAAGTCAGGTTTCTGACTAAAGTCAGGTTTCTCGGATTAATCCTCTATCATGGACTCACACGCCAATTAGATGAGCTATTCAATTCGCCGAATAGGTTCCCGAGATAAGATTATCGATAAAACTCAACTACAGAGGTTTCTTGGCTCGCTCAATTATATTGGCAAGTTTTACAAGAACCTCAGGAAGATTTGTAAGCCTCTCTTTCAGCGTTTACAAAGTAATCTTCCTCCATGGACTGACATTCATACTTCTGTCATTCAACAAGTTAAAAATATATATGGTTTTGCCGCCTTGGCATCTCAAACGATTCAGCTTTCAAAATAGTTGAAACAGATTCCTCTGACATTGGATTCGGTGGCATACTAAAACAAAAGTTAACTCCTACTTCTGATGAACAAATTGTTCGTTTCCATTATGGCGCGCATGGAACCTACACGCTTAAAATACGATCTTATTAAAAAGAGATTTTATCATTAGTTTTATGTATTAAAAAATTTCAGAGAAATTTATTGAACCAAAAATTCCTAGTTAGAATAGATTGCAAGTCAAGAAAATTTATTCTTGAAAAAGATGTTGAGAATGTCGCCTCTAAGCATTCATTCGCTAGATGGCAAGCAATTTTAAGTATTTTTGATTTTGATATTGAATATATTAAAGGTAGTAATAACTCAGCTCTAGATTTTCTCACTCGTGAGTTTATTAACACAGTACTTATTATCAAACAAACATGAGTGTACGAGGAGGTTCATCTTCTTCTGGTGGTCATGGCCATTCTTCCCATCCATTAATCACCAAAAGGAACTGTTGTTCCTCATCCGATTACTCCAAACCCATAATAAATTCTAGGTGCTTGATACAGCCCAAGCCCTACTCCTCGATTCTTAATTAGTCATTGAACCATTTGATATTTTTGCTAGTCAAACCAAGTCTACCTCATCACAATCCAGTCACCAAGTTTCAGACTATCGTCAAATTTTTGATCAGCACTTATTCCATATTGAGTTACCAATGAAACCCAAGAATGACCCGATTCAATTAGCTGCCCAGTATTTTCCTACTGGATGGCATTTTCTTCCATTAGCTCCTTATAAATCACTTGTGTATTATAGGGACATCCTTATTGAAATAGAGTCAGCCTTTATTAAACCAATTTATGCCAACGATGATAAATCCAAGCTTCTTTATCATTCGTTGTATATTAAGAAAGTTCTCAATCTATCCGATTGGGGTAGTCATCCTTCTGATCTCAAGTCACTTTCTAATCACACTAGCTCTTTTTGTTATTATGATTATATTGAGGCTTGGCATAAAATCATTCTTCATCAAAATGAAGATCATAGTCATTCGTGGTTTTTCTAGTTCGACCACAAGTTCAAAAGTCAATTCCCCAAATGGTTCATCCTTTGGTGGACAAGGTATGGTTTGTGCCACGATATTTTCCCCAAACCTCTCCTTGCTCAGTTAGAACATTTTTGTCATCACAGTAATTATCATTTCAAATATGAGAAAATTCCAGTCTTCCTTATATTTTGTAGTAAATACAAAATCCCTTAGATCCTCAAATGACAATATGTCGTTTTAGCTACCCAAGAAGTCACAGTATTTTAGTCTCCGTCGTCCATAGGAATTAGGACTGCTCAGACTTACCTTTCCCCTATTTCTCATGTCTCTCGCCGTTTTTTCATTAATTGGTGGGATAAATTCGGTGTTGATAGAATAGTTGGCCAAGTTCAAAAAGAATTTCTGCCTTCTCCTTTATTGACTCCTCCAAAGAACACTTCTTCGCCATCAACCCTGCTTCAGCATCAGATCTTCCAAAGAAACGATCACTAAAACAGCTGATAAGATAAAAGAAAAATCAGTTGTTCCTCCTGGTACTGATGAAGTTACTAATGTTTCTAGTTACTCCAACTCTCAGTTAAGGCGTCTTGCAGATGTTATTCATATGAGACTTGACCAGTTACACGAAGAATCGAGATAAAGCTTCTTCCGGTCCGGAGGAGAAAATTCTAGTCAAGATCTTGAAGACGAAGGTGATTGTGATCCCTATGGCACGATCAGCCTTCAAGACGCTCAGGATCCCTTCTCCTGATAATCAATCAAAGTAAGTGGATGTGATGACATCATCACTCCTTCAAAGACTCGCCTCCGTGACTTTAATCTCCAAATACCAAAGACTGCCCTGGCGGCTTTAATCACCAATGCACTTTTTCCACCGTGAAGCAAAATCATCACGTACATCCGCCCCATGGCCTCATTAGTCAAAAGAGACGTCTGTTTTTCCACCCAAAGAAGTTTCTTTATTTTTACTTTAGTAAAATGTTTTTACTTGTACTTTTTACTTTAGTAAAATGTTTCTTATTTTTACTTTACCCCAGTTATTGTAATAGTAATATTATAATAGTTCATTTCCTTGTTCTATAAAAGGAAATTGAATTCATTTGGTTTAGGCAGACTTAGAAAGACTCAGAGTTCCTTCTCTGATAAATCTTTAGCCTCAACCGCTGTTTAGCCTACTTAAACCCTCTTCATCTAATGTTCTTATTTCAGTAAACTTGTAAGTCATTTTAATTGTTCGTCTTGTAAATAGTTTGAGTCATTATCAATAAAACTATAAAACTGTTTTTATTTAGTAATTTAATTGTGTTTGTATGCGCACTTGTTCTTCTCTCTTTATATTCTCCTTCCGCCCTCTAATGGTATCAGAGCCAAGTTGTTTATTGTTAGTAACTGTATAGTCAGATCTCTTTAATCAAACTTCTCTTTACTTTTTCAAAATTATCTTCTTCATCAAAGTTCTGAAGTCACCTTATTTACCTGTAGTCCACCTAGTTCGTGTCTAACCTTTGTAAGTCTCCAGGGTGTGAGCAGTGTCAGGTTATAGAACATAGGTATGAGTCTACTTTGGGTAAACGGGGTATGCATGAAGGAACCTTGAGTAAGATTTTTATTTTGAAACAGTCAAGATGAGTAGATTATTCAGATCCAAATTTCTTGATTAGTAATGTGTCAACTTTCATTCCCTGTCCCTGACATAGTTAACTAAGAAGAACATAGTTATGAAAACATTAATCAAGTTTTACACAATTGGAACATACCTAGAGTATCTCCAAAAGATATTTATCAGTCAACCTTTTCAGATAAATTCAAAACTGACTATAATGTCAAAACAATTGAAAGAGTTTATGCAATTAACAAAGAATACAAAAATTGTAGTCTTTTATCACCTAAAGTTATTAAAAAACACAGAAAGAAGGGTTACAATTTTATTCATATAGGTCTTGTTCAAGTTGCAGTCAAACCACTCAACAGAAAAGGAATTAATTCATCTATCTACCTCTGCCTTAGAGATGCTAGATTTTTAAATTATTATCCAAGTATAATTGGTGCCATGGAAGCAAGTTTGCATAATGGACCTATCCATTTCAATTGCTTTCCTGATTTCACCTTGAGTCTTAGTGATCAAAACTTATTTAAAGCTTTATCATTAAACATTAAAACTAATGGAGAGATTACTCAAATGATTGAAGGATCTCAACCCATTGCTTTGATTTACTGATTTATTATAAGACAATGAAATCAAACTTAAACGCTTCATGCTCTTAATAAAAGTCCAAAAGATAAAACAGCTTTTAATTCAAAGTTCAACTAGTGATGCTAATATCCAGATCCCAAGAACAATTCTTTGGAAGGATATTACCTTACCTAATCAATGGACTTTACTGAATGAATTATCACAACAGCCCATAGTTAACAATTTGTTAAATATTGAAAACATCCAATAGTTTTCTCGATGGAACTGCTTAAAATTAGTTTTGAACGTCTTTAGAACACCGCCAGCTTATCATTGAAGACATTTCCAGCTTCTTGGCCTTTCAGTTATCCACACTAGAAGAGATACTGAAGTCCTTAGTAATCCTTCGGTTAGAGATATCAAACTTAAAGGTATGCTTAATCAAGGACAAGTTAGTCATCCTTGCTATACTCAGAATGATACCGTAGAAGATGAATGTTCTTCTTCTCCGGCATCCTCAGTATATCCCACATAGTCTGATATTAATGCCCCAATTCATAATCAATTAAGAGTCATTAAAAAGAATTTCGTTTTAGATTGGGATAACTTAGTAAAAGATTTTAATTCAAAGTTTAACAAAGAAAAAAGACATCTATTCAGATCTACTCACCCCATTGAAAAGGAAAGAGATAAGATGGTTAATAGATGGAAAAGATTTATTAAAGGTGAAGAAATTAATATCACTTTTTACGACTGGTATGAACAATATCAAAGTAAATGTAATGTTATTAGTAAAACTCAATGGATTAAAGAAGAGATCTAAAAGTATCGCCTAGTCATCCTCCTTTAGAGACAGCTTCTAATTCCAGATTAAAAACACTTCAGATTATCGCTAGTCCTTCAAGATTCTGACGGAACTAATGATGATAAAAAATAATTGAACAATTAAACTTTAGTAATCAATATCTAGCAACAAAGAGATGAAAAAGCAAATAGATAGGATTGAAGAAAAATTTGAAGAAAGTATTATTAAAAACCCATTCAAAGATTGAACACCTCTTCATTAACTTACCGGAGAATGTATATAATTTAGGTTTACCTAATAAAAAAAAAAGTGAATTGGTCCAATCTATTGAAAAATTATCTAAAAAACTTAAAATGTAACCCTATCCAAGTGGAACTATTGTAACATTATCGATCATCACTAAATCGGGATGGTGATAATGAATGTTCTTCCGATCACTCTAATCACTCATCTATTTCAAACCTTAATGAACAAATTCAAATAAATTAACTGTCGAATAACACAAGTATTACCGTAAATTGGTACTCTGACCAACTCCTCCTGGATCTACAGATTCAAGAGAAATCTAGATAAACAGGTTTCATGTCCTCTAATAAAATTTATGAATGGAATATAGATGGATTTAGTGAACAAGAAATTCTTAATAAACTTAATCATATATATACATGGTAGCCACAAATTATATCACCAAATTCAACACTTTTATCTCAATCGATATAGTTGAATTAATAGCTAGTGGTTTTACCGGTATTCTTAGGTCTTGGTGGGAAAAACATCTCACGAAGACATTAGAATATCCATAGTTCATCTTATCCAAAGAGATAATGAAGGCAATCCCATCTTTGATGAAGATGCTGGTATTGGTCTTCCCGATGGAGTTAATACTTTAAAATTTACTATAATTAAATATTTTGTTGGAACCCCTAGTAATATTACAGAAAGAATTCATGATCAATTAAGTAATCTTACGTGTCCCACTCTAAGTGATTTTAGATGATACAAAGATGTATTTACTTCTAGAGTTATGATGAGAAATGATAGTAATAAACCATTTTGGAAAGAGAAATTCGTTAATGGTTTACCATCTTTATTTGCTCACAAAGTTAGAGAAGAATTAAGTAAAAATTTAGGATATATTGATTATGATAATTTAACCTATGGTGTATATATATATATATATATATATATATATATATATATATATATATATATATATATAGGATGCATCCATGACAACCAGTTGCCATCACACTGTTCATAGCAATCAAGTTGTGACAGCGTATAGCGGTTTAGTGTTATTTTATATTAAAATACTTCGACCGCTACACCTACTAGCGGCTGACACTTCATCAAGTTCACTAATAATTACAAAAGTATTACAAAATTACGAGTAGTAAGTAGTAATAATAGCAAAGCAAAGTAGTAATTTAAGTACCGATAGTGAGAGTACCAAGTAGTATTAAGTACCAAAAATTATTACTTATTATATTAAAATCGTATATACATTTGTCTTTTTCCACGACAAACTTATATAGCAAAACTATCTTAATTTGTTTGTCCAAAAAATTATTACAAATGTATATACACTTTTTTTAATAATAATAATAAAAAATAAAATAAAATCAATTATTTTATTAAAATAATAAAAAAATAACTATTATTAGCGGGGACCGCTTTTTTTTGATACTTAATACTACTTGGTGCTCTCCATTTATACTTAAAACTACTCTTTTGCTATTGCACATCATTACTCATATCGGTACTTAATATTTTTGTAATTACTAGTGAACTTGATGAAGTGTCAGCCGCTACTAGGTGTAGCGGTCGAAGTATTTTAATATAAAATAACACTAAAGCTCGCCATTTCCGTCACAATCTTTGGATGTGAATGAATAAATTGAAATAAGAACCGATCGCTTGCTATACGATCCCTTATATATATATATATATATATATATATATATATATATATATATATATATATATATATTGGTTTCCACTTGCAATCTGGAAAAAGAATGACATGTCTTAACGTTCTTCAACCTAAAAGGTTAGTATTGAATTCTTTCACTTTATGAAAGATTTTAATTATGCTTTTAAAAATAGTGAGGTAGCTAGGGAATATGACATGTAGTAGTAGTAGTATCAATTGGCGTGTGTGCTAGATTCGGTCCCATAAAGAAGTTACAGGAAGAATAGTATTAGTGTAACCAAGAATATTATCACAACTTGCATGTCTCTATACTATACCTACCTCTACGTACATTAACTTATTTTAATACTCTTTTTCGGATTCTTCCGCGACCACCGGCACCGGATCAGCCGCTTTCCGATTGAAATCTGCCCATCCCTCTGCGGTGTTTCTCTGAGGAACGAATTCTCTTCTAGCTTAAGGCAAATCTTTTAGGTAAGACTTAAATTTTGTTTCTTGATAATTAGAAAAACTTTTATAAAAATATATACATTTCTTAATATATATATACACACACAAATATATTATATCTATATAGATAGATAGATAGTGAGAGAGAGAGTTAAATCAATTAGTATATTGATATCTTAACGTAGACCTTTTTCAAAGAAAGAAGTAAAAGTAACGCTAAACTTGCATAAAGAAATGAAATGCACAAGGGAGACCGGTTTTGACTGTCCGTTAGTCTCTCCTGTAGTCAGTATAAAATGACTTTTAAAGTTGGAGACATATTAGTTATTTTAACTGGCTGTAAGAGAGAGTAGCACCAGCTACAAGAGAAACTGTTGATCGGGCCCCTACCTTGTTCAATATAAACCCTTAGATCTTTTATTGAATTGAAAGACAGGAGATGGACTAGTTGGAATAGTGTCCATAGCCAATGCAAGCTATGGAGCACTTTTCATATATATATATATATATATATATATATATATATATATATAACACGGATCTTGTCCGGGAGTCCGAACAGTGTTAAAATTACGTAAAGCACTCAAATTTTTAAATAAAAAAGAATTTCCTTTATTTATTATTTTGAAATAGTAAGAAGTTGATTTGATTAATGTGGATAGTTAAGGGTTAAATACGCAAATATTTCAAAATAAGCAAAGTGGTTATAAAATATTCATTATCGCTTTAATATTCGTTTGGTGCGTGGAATATTCGATCTTTCGAGAATATTCGTACTGACAATATGTAAAAATATATGTATGGGCCCCATAACTGAAAGCGATTGGATGAAGAAACGCATAAATATAAGTTGTTTTTAAATAACTACAGAAGTTATTATCAGATTATCTATTGGAATACCCGGTGGTTAAGACACACTAATACGCGTTGTTGAACAAGAAGACACCAGATTGCACCAATTATTGATTCTTACGTGAAAGGCACTACTTCAATAATGGTTCTGATAATTCTTGCTCAATATTTTATTGAGTTAATAATTGTTTGCGTTGATATTTTATATTCTTTGTTGTTTCAATAATTGTCATTACACAAGATTTTTCATTATCGAAGCAATAATTCATATTATCCGAATAATATTATTAGATAACATTATTGGCAATGTCTAGAAAGTTACATCTAAGGAGAGGTTTGGTCACCTAATTGCGCGCAGTAGAAGAAAATTCTTATTGAAAGCCCTCTTCCTTGAACTGCTTTTCATTGTCAATATTGTGATTCTCATAATATTATTTGTGAATAATTAATTATTGATTTATATGATGAGGAAAATATTGATTTTATGTGGATATAGATGGAGAAAATTTTTAAAATGACAATTGTTGAAAATTAATATTTTATCTTTTTCTCGATAAAATAATTCATTTAAATATATTATTTTAATAATATATTAACGATGATATTTTACAACGAATGGGGATATATGAGTATCTGAGGAGGAAGAGTATTTTTGTTACAATAAATGTTTAAAACATGTTAAACATGCTCGGTGGACCCCATTTATTGATCAAATTTGATTATAGCATTTGTAAAATCGCCTGCTTGTGGATTTCGGTCAATTTCTATTTGGAATTTGGAAAACTTTCTTCTGCAAAGTTGTAGAGAATTGAAATTCCTATAAAAACTCATGAGATTCAATTTTCTGATGAAAGGGCTATTTATTATGAATTATTGAAGTTCCAAGTCTCAAATAATTGATTTTTGGGAGTTTAAAATTTTTTTTTGTAAGAAAAACGTTTTTGTTGTAATTGAGTGGCTCACATGTGTTATAAAAGATCTGAAATCAGATTTCTAAGGTGGGCTTGAATATTTTAAGAAATATTATTATTTTATTAAATTTTACTGCTTTGGTGTTCTAAAGCGTTTTCCTATAAATAGGTGCTTAGGTTAGAATTGAAAATCACACCGTAAATGAAGTTTTCTCTCTATATTATCGAGCATATTCTTGTGAGTATTTTGAGTATACTTTGAGTATTGCTAGATTAGGCAGATGTTCCCTCAAAGACTATAATCTTATTGATTCTAGCTAAGAAGTCTTGATCTTTTCGAGGTAAGGGATATTATTTTTTTCAGAATGATATTATTTCTTCAATATCATTATAATTGAAATATTGATTTGAAGTTTTATCAAATTTGGAACTTTTTCATGTCGGGTTACTTATTCACTAAGTTACTATTCATGAGTTATTATTCACGAGTTACTATTCACGAGTCTTATTCACGAAGCGTGAAGATGTTTTTGTGGAATTTCTATCTTTTGGTGTCTGAGTTACTATTCACGATATATCGGCACTATTCACGATACTTGAGACTATTCACGATACTGATCTTATACAATCAAAAATAAAATTTCTTCTTTTGTCCAAAACATCTATTCGGATACTAACTCGATTGTATCTATGTTTTGATCATTCTTGAATTTTACACCACTATGATTATTTTTGAGGTATTTTGGACGTGGATAAAACCAAGTACGAATTCTTAATCCTTAATCCTTGTCATTTTGTTTCACCGGATTCGCTTTTTTAAAAAATATATTTTTTCATCATCCTCGCTTTTAAATGATGATATTATGGAATATCTTTGGCCGTAGTACAAAGATGAATGATTTCTTAAGAATATCTTTGGCCCAGTAGTGCAAAGATGAATGATTTCTGAAGAATATCTTTGGCCCAGTGGTAGTAAAGAGATGAGCGGTGTGTTTAAATGAATACGACTAATCGATGAATATCTTTGGCACAGAGTGCAAAGATGAATATTTGATTCCAGATGTATATTGATTGATGTTACAGGATAAAAGATAGACGATGAACTTTTAAATTCATACATGAAGATAGTAGTTTGCATTCTCTACTTAACTCTTCTAATGAATTATTATTTCATTGCGAATATTGATTTAAAATTTGTTGTCTATCAGATTCTATTATATTTTTCCTCGTTGAAGACTAACGATAATTTGTTGTATATTATCTTAGTCATAATATTCTTTATTGAGCTAGAGCTCACCTTTTCCTTTTGTTCCATTTTTCTCGGGAGGCGAGAATATAAATGAAAGTACGAGCCTGGGGTATGGAATGAAGGTTTTAGAAAGGATTGTTTAGTAGTCCTCACCATTTTTGTAAAATAATGTATCAATAAATGTGATGAGGATTTATTTGAGTATAGATATTGTCTGAAGATAATATTTGTATTCAAACTCACAGCTTCTTGTTGTAATAATAAAGTTGTAGTTGTTTACGTGCCGTGTATTGACAACTTCGAATAGGTGATGTATACCTATTTTGGGGCGCCACAATTATTATCGAGCTTAGGGATATGATCTCCATGGAGATCGGGGAATAGAACTAGGAGGGGAGACGAGTAAATCCTTCGCTAGTGTGTCCTACCTAAGCTTATTTGTTAGTTGTCGAGATATAGGGATATTATGTGATATATTGATTTCCTTAATTAACCCTTGTTTTATGACGATTTGAGAATGTCGAATGAGAATATTAACAATGGAAATGAGACCGTGGAGATGCCTGTACTCACCAACGAGGAGAACGTGCAACAGTCGGCAATGTTCCTCCCGTGAACAACACCATTGAAAGCGTATGATGAACGAGGGATGTTTAGAAGTTTTTGCGGTTCATGCAAAATCGCATTTAGGAGACTCGTGTTCAAAATACAGAGGAAATGATAGCAATTCACGGGTTGTCACAACCAAGCGATTCAAAGAGTTGGGACCACCGAATTTAAGGAAAGCCAGATCCGATCATGGCGGAAACATGGGTCAAACAAATTACCAAGATATTCGATGTCTTGGGATGCACGGAGGAACAGAAGGTTCCATTCGCCACCTTTATGTTCCGTGGCGAAGCGCACCATCTGGTGGGAGTCTGTGAAGCGTACACTCCATCCACCAAGACTCAAAGATGTCTTGGGAGACGTTTGAGAGCTATTTAATGACAAATACTTTCCTCGAAAGTGTTCGGTCGTATGAAGGAAGTGGAGTTCATCGATTGGAACAAAACAACACGACGGTGTCTCGAAAGACGAGGCAAAGTTTGCGAGAGTTATCCAGTTTGCACCTCATTTGGTGGAGAATGAGGAACGTGTGACGGATGTTTCTTAGAGGTTTGAAACCCAAGATACGTCAAGATATCTCATTTCTCATAAATTTTCTCTTTATTCAGGATGTTAGAAATGGGCTCAATTATTAGAAGCGAGATAACGAGTACGGCCAACCGAGGACCCACACCAGGATCGTGTCGAGAGATAGCGATCAATGAATAATGATAACTGCGGAGAAAAGCGAGACGACGAAATGGTAACCACTCTGGTGGTAATCATGGCCATGAAAATAGAAGAAGCGAGTCGGGAGGAGATTTTAAAAAGAGGAGATTTAACAACGACCATGTGAAGATGATGCGGTCTTAAAGAATCGGGTTCTAAGGGAGGAGAACGACCACCGGTCATATCTACTAAATGCGAAAAGAGGGACATATCGATCAAACCGCCCACAACATTCAAGGTATGCTATAATTGTGGAAAGGAAGGACATATCGCTCGAGATTAGACGATGAATGAAACCTAGTTCAATGAGGGACGGTGACTCAAAAGATCGTCCCCGAAAAGTCAAAGTCAACGATTCCGGAAGAAGCGTTTGTTGTGACTGGTCGTCATAATGCGAGAAACCCAAACGAGGTGATCACAGTAAGCTATTTATAAATTCTTGCGAAGTTTATACCTTACTTGATCCGGTCTACCCATTCATTTATCTCTCTTGCATATGCTCAACGCTTAAACTTGACTCGGAGAAATTAGACTTTGACCTATCTGTGGAAACTCCGTTAGGAGAAACTTTCATCACATCCAATCGTTTATAAATCTTGTTTGATTCAAGTTGGCACCATTACCTTACCATTGACCTTATCTCTTTAAAGATACTTGCTTTTGATGTGATTTTAGGGATTGATTGGTTAACTACTCATCATGCCAAAATTGATTGTTTTCGTAAGGTTGTTAGTTTTCATATTCCTAACCAACCCGTTGTATGCAATTCAAGCAACTAAACCATTAAAATCGATCACCGTCATATCTAATCATAAAGCTATTCGTTTATTAAAAAATGGATGTCAAGCTTTCTTAGCCCATCTTATGGATTTGAATAAAGACACGCCAAATTTGAATAATATTCTGTTGTTATTGACTTTCCGACGTATTTCCGAAGAACTTCCCTTGTCTACCCCGAACGTGAAGTTAAATTCTTTATTGATCTTGAACTGCAGCACAAAGCCCATTTCTAAAACCCCATATCGAATGGCTCCTATTGAACTTCGTGAGTTAAAGGTCCAACTACGAGAAATTGTTGGACATCGCCATCATTCGTCCTAAGACATCTCCTTGGGGTGCTCCTGCTTTTATTTGTAAAGAAGAAAGACGGAGTATGCGACTTTGTATTGACTATCGGAATTGAACCATGTCACCATCAAGAATAGGTATCCTCTACCTCGTATTGATGACTTGTTTGACCAATTAAAGGGGCACAATTCTTTTCAAAAATCGATCTTCGCTTACGGATATCATCAATTTGAAGATTAGAATCGAGGATATTCTAAAGACCGCCTTGAACTCTCGGTATGGGCATTATGAATTCTTAGTCATGTCTTTCGGACTAACTAATGCTCCTGCGGCTTTCATGGATATGATGAACCGAAAGTATTCAAGGAATATTTGGATCAATTCGTTGTTGTCTTTATTGATGACATCCTCATATATTCCAAAAGCCGTGAAGATCATGAGCACCATTTGAAATTTGGTACTCCAAAGGCTTCGTGAAAACCAACTATATGCCAAATTGAAGAAATGCGAGTTCGGCTTGAGGAAGTAACATTCCTTGGGCACGTGGTGTCGAAACATGGAGTATCTGTTGATCCGTGAAGATTGAAGCAATACAAAGTTAGAACAACCGAAGTCGGTGATCAAGTACGTAGCTTTTGGGCTTAAATTTGGTTATTATCGGAGATTCGTGGAAGGTTTTCTCGAATGCTACTCCATTAACTCAAATAACTTTCGGAAGGATACTGAAATTGCTTGGAGCGAAGAATCGAGAAAAGTTTCCAAGAGCTTAAGAGGAGACTTATTTCTTTGTTTCTAACAATACCATCCGGTTCGGATGGATTTGTTATCTCAACGATGCTTGTGCAAAGGGTTAGGATGTGTTCTCATGCAACGTGGGAAAGTCATAGCCTTATGCCTCGCGACAACTTAAAGAGTAAGAGAGAATTATCCTACTCATGATCTAGAGTTAGCGGCAATCGTTTTCGCTAAAAATATGGAGGCACTATCTATATGGGAGAAAGTGGAGATATATTCGACCATAAAAGCCTTAAATATTTCTTCACTCAAAAAGAACTCAACATGCGGCGGCGGACGTTGGCTCGAGCTATTGAAGAGACTACGACCACACTATTCAATACCATCCCGGTAAAGCGAGAACGTAGTAGCTTTACGCATTGAGTAGAAAGATCATATCTTGAAACGAAAGATGTGCGATGATGTCAAGTATACTGCATAGAGCCAACTTTAATAGAAAAAGTTAAGGTTGCTCGAGCCATCGGCCGGAGTCGATGCGTATGAAGAAGAAAGTACAAGAAGGAGCTATTAGGAGCGAGAATTGATGAAGAAGGAATACTTGAGTCCACTCTGACTTTGTGTTCCTAACGACTACGATTTGAAGTACAAGATTATGATGGAGGCACACAATCGCCATTTGCAATCCATCACGGAAGTACTAAAATGTATCGTGATCTTCTACATACATTTTGGTGGAATAATATGAAGAGAGAGATTGCAAAGTTTATCTCGATGTGTTTAACTTGCTAACGTGTAAAGGCGGAGCATCTTGTACCTAAGGGTCCGTTGCAACCACTTGAGATTCCGGATGGAAGTGGGAACACATTACTATGGATTTTGTTACGGATCTTCCTACGGTTTCTCAAGGCATCAATGCTATTTGGGTTATTGTTGATAGATTAACCAAGTCTCCGCTCATTTCTTGCCGATACGGAGACTTATTCCTTGAACGCCTTGCTAGTATGTACGTGAATGAGATTGTGAGGTTGCATGGCATGCCCTGTATCCATAGTTTCGGATCGTGACCCAAGATTCACTTCAAGATTTTGGGTTAGCTTGCAAAAAGCTATAAACGCATTTCATTTGATTCTGGCCGGCATACCATCCCCAAACGGACGGACAATCGAAAGGGACTATTCAAACTCTTGAAGATTTATTAAGACTCGTGTCCTAGACTTCAAGGGTAGTTGGGATAAGTATTTACCATTGGTGGAATTCTCCTACAACAACAGATTATCGAGCAAGTATAGGTGTGGCTCCATTTGAAGCATTATATGGACGAAAATGTCGTTTCTCCAATATGTTGGGATGAGGTGGGTGAAGCAACATTGTTGGGACCCGAAGTTAAATGCGTATGACTAAAAAAGATCCAAATGATTCGACAACGTATACAAGCGGCACAAGATCGACAAAAGAGTTATGCGGATCTTCATCGAAAGGGACGTGGAATTTAATGTAGGGGATCATGTATTGTTGCGAGTTGCTCCATGGAAGGAGTTACAAGATTTGGGAAGAGAGAAAGCTCAATCCACGATTTATTGGTCCATTTCAAATTCTTGACCGAGTAGGAAATGTAGCCTATAGACTTGCGTTACCTCCGAAAGTATGTCTCGTGTTCATAATGTGTTTCACATATCCGTCATTTCAAATATACGTGAAAGACCCGAACCACGTTATTGAGTTAGAACCGAGCGAGATAGTAAGACTTAACGTATGAGGAGGTACATGTCAAGATCTTGGATAGGAAGGAGCATGTCCTACGCCAAGAAAGGTCATACCACAAGTTAAAGTTTTGTGGAGGAATCATGCTATAGAGGAAATGACACGGAATTGGAAGCGGAAATGAAAGCGAGGTATCCTCACCTTTTCGAAACACCAGTCGTCGTCAATTTCGAGGACGAAATTTCATAAGGAGGGAGGTTGTAAGACCTCAAATTTTTAAATAAAAAGGAATTTCCTTTATTTATTATTTTGAAATAGTAAGGGTTGATTTGATTAATGTGGATAGTTAAGGGTTAAATCATGCAAATATTTCAAAATAAGCAGTGGTTATAAAATATTCATTATCGCTTGGGAATATTCGTTTGGTCGTGGAATATTAAATCTTTGTTGGGGAATATTCGTGATGCACTCACAGCAGCCATGTGTGGGCCCCATAACGGAAAGGGATTGGATGAAGAAAGCGACAAATATAAGTTATTTTTAAATAACTGGCGTGGTTATTCTGAGTTATCTTGTTGGAATACCCGGTGGTTAAGACACACTAATACGCGTTGTTGAGCAAGTAGCACCAGTATTGCACTAATTATTGATTCTTACGTGAAGAAGACACTACTCAATAATGGTTACGATAATTACTTGCTCAAAAGATTTTATTGAGTTAATAATTCTTTGCGTTGATATTTTATATTCTTTGTTGTTTCAATAATTGTCATTACGAGATTTTTCATTATCGAAGCAATAATTCATATTATCTGAATAATATTATTAGATAACATTATTTGCAATGTCTAGAAAGTTACATCTAAGGAGAGGTTTGGTCACCTAATTGCGCCCATGAAGAAGAAATTCTTATTGGAAAGCCCCTCTTTCTTGGGAACTGCACGGTTGTCAATATTGTGATTACGTAATATTATTTGTGAATAATTAATTATTGATTTATATGATGAGGAAAATATTGATTTTATTTGGATGTAGATGGAAAAAATTTTTAAATGACAATTGTTGAAAATTAATATTTTATCTTTTTACGATAAAATAATTCATTTAAATATATTATTTTAATAATATATTAACGGTGATATTTTTACAACGAATGGAGGATATATGAGTATACGAGGAGGAAGAGTATTTTTGTTGCAATAAATGTTTAAAACATGTTAAACATGTCTCATGGACCCCATTTATTGATCGAAATTTGATTATAAACAGTAAAATCGCACGCGTTGTGGATTTCGTCAATTTCTATTTGGAATTTAGAAAACTTTCTTCTGCAAAGTTGTAGAGAATTGAAATTCCTATAAAAACTCATGAGATTCGAATTTTCTGATGAAAGGGCTATTTATTATGAATTATTGAAGTTCAAGTTCAAAATAATTGATTTTTGGGAGTTTAAAATTTTTTTGTAAGAAAAACGTTTTTTGTTGTAATTGAGTGGCTCACATGTGTTATAAAAGATCTAAAATCATATTTCTAAGGTGGGCTTGAATATTTTTAAGAAATATTATTATTTTATTAAATTTTCTGCTTTGGTGTTCTAGCGTTTTCATATAAATAAGGTCTTGGGTTAGAATTGAAAATCACACCGAAATCAAGTTTTCTCTCTATATTATCGGCGTATTCTTGTGAGTATTTTGAGTATACTTTGAGTATTGCTAGGCGGTGCATGTTCCTTTGAAAGACTATACCCGGTATTCTAGCTAAAATCTTGATCTTTCGAGGTAAAGGATATTATTTTTTTTTTTTCAGTAATGATATTATTTCTTCAATATCATTATACTAAAATGTTGATCTGAAGTTTTTATCAAATTTGGAACTTTTTCATATCAAGGGTTACTATTCATGGGTTCTTATTCATGAGTTACTATTCACGAGTTCTTATTAATGAGTTCTTATTCACGAGTTACTATTCACGAGTACTATTCGTGAAGCGTGAAGATGTTTTTGTTGAATTTCTATCTTTTGGTGTCGAGTTACTATTCACGATATCTGACCTTTATTCACGATATCTGACACTATTCACGATATCTGATCTTATTCAATAGAAAAATAAAATTTCTTCTTTTATTCAAAACATCTATCCCGGATACTAACTCGATTGTATCTATGTTTTGATCATTCTTGAATTTTACACCACTATGATTATTTTGAGGTATTTTGGGCGTGGATAAAACCAAGTCTGAATCCTTAATCCTTAATCCTTGTCATTTTGTTTCACTAGATTCGTTTCTTTAAAAAAATATATTTTCATCATCCTCGGTTTTAAATGATGATATTATGGAATATCTTTGGCTGTAGTAAAGATGAATGATTTCTTAAGAATATCTTTGGCTCAGAGTGCAAAGATGAATGATTTCTGAAGAATATCTTTGGCCCGTAGTGCAAAGATGAGCGGTGTTTAAATGAACATGACTAATGATGAATATCTTTGGCACGTAGTGCAAAGATGAATATTTGATTCCAGATGTATATTGATTGATGTTACGGGGATAAAAGATAGAGCGATGAACTTTTAAATTCATACATAGAAGATAGTAGTTTGCATTCTCTACTTAACTCTTCTAATGAATTATTATTTCCATTGCGAATATTGATTTAAAATTTGTTGTCTATCAGATTCTATTATATTTTCCCTGTTGAAGACTAACGATAATTTGTTGTATATTATCTTAGTCATAATATTCTTTATTGAAATAGTTGAGCTCACCCTTTTCCTTTTTGTTCCATTTTTCTCGGAGGCTGAGAATATATAGCGATGCGAGTCTGGGTATGGAATGAAGGTTTTAGAAAGGATTGTTTAGTAGTCCTCACCATTTTTGTAAAATAATGTATCAATAAATGTGATGAGGATTTATTTGAGTATAGATATTATCTAGAAGATAATATTTGTATTCAAACTCACGCTTTCTTGTTGTAATAATAAAGTTGTAGTTGTTTACATATCATGTATTGACAACTCGTAATAGGTGATGTATACCTATTTTGAAATCCACAAATTCAATCTTTTTTTTTTGCTTTTTTTTTTTAAAAACAACTAAATTTTTTTATGGAATCTTGAATTTTACATAATATAGTGTTTTGGGTGTGATATATATAACAAAACATGTTTGTACATGTTTTGTTATATGTATCACACCCAAAATATCTATATGTAAAAAACTCAAAGTTACATAATTCTTTTATTTTTTAGTTGTTTTAAAAAACAAAAAAAGATCCGGATTTTGTCGGGGCCCGGAGTTCGGACTGATTCGGCCTCTCTCTCTCAGATATATATATATATATATATATATATATATATATATATATATATATATATATATATATATAATAATATATTGATTTTGAATTTCGTTCACCCTAATAAATCATCCAGGTCAGTCCAAAGTTTAGAATAAATCCCACCGTACACATAGTGCCGGAGGCACGGGACACATCTAGTATATAACAAAATACAACTGATTTTGAATTTCCTGCTCCCCTAATAAATTATCTGGACCATTCAAAATTTGAAATAAATCTTATCGTCCATGTCCATGTAGTACCGGAAACACGAGACACTGCTAGTATATATATATAACACTGTATAACATGATATGTTTGCTTTTGAAATATTATTAGTGTTGGAAATGAGATTTGAATTGAATGAGAAAATTGACTTCAAAGTCCGGTCCGGTCTGATCGGGTCGTGGTCGTGACGGGCGGGTTCGTGATATATATTTTTTATCATCACAATACTACGTCGTTTTGACGATGGTTACATGCAAATTTTTCCTATAAATAAACGGTGTGGGAAAGCATTTAGAATATAACAAATTTTCCCTCCCGTTCTGAAAATTTCAGTCCCGTTCCGTTCTGCAGAAAATTCCCGTTCCCCGTTCTGTCAGTAAATTCTCGTTCCGTTCTTAAGTATATTCCCGTTCCCGTTTTACAAAATTCCGTTCTGCGCAAAATTGAAAAGTGTTGCAGTAAGTTTTTCTCAATGTTTTTCCATGCATACATCATTAACATTCATATTAAGTTCAGTACATAAACATTGAATTTGGTTCGATGAATTCTTAATTTTGTAATGCTACTAATTAAGAATTGAAATCTGTTTTATCTTGGGAAGCAATTATTCAATTAACCCTTTGCATCTGTGGGGGAATAAATTTGCTTTAAGGAGACTTTGTGAATTCAAAGGACTCGAATTTATTGATTAATATTTTCTGTGTTATATATATATATATATATATATAATTATGTTTTGTTTTATCATATTTATATATATTAAATAATACTATATATTACGATTAACAATCTTAAAACAAATTTATTGATTACGTAATTATAGTTTTATTTAATATAATTCTGTAATTTTGGTTTTATAAAAATTTAATTACAGAATTATAAAACAGAAAATTGTTTTATTAACGTGATGACACTCATATATATATATGGATTTCATATTATAATTGTTTTATAATTCCGTTTGTGAAGAGCATATATAATTACAGGAAATTGTTTTCAGTGTTGCTTAACGTGATTCAAAATAATGAGTATTCTGTAATAATACCTGGATCTTAGCAACGGTAACAAGTTATTTATTCATGCAGTATAATATTTCTTCAGTTAATATAATATATTATATATTTATATTCTTACTGTTAGTATATATGATATTCTGTTATTTTATATTACATGTTAAATGTTAAATAATAATAATAATAATAATAATAATAATATATTGATTGCATGTTAATATTCTGTTTAATTATTTACATGTTAATATATATTCTGTTTAAATATTTTCATGTTAATATTCTGATTTTCCGTTATTATTAATATGCAAAAGCATGTGATTGTCAGAATGTTTTTTTTTTCCGGTCAGTGCGTTGTTTGATTTCCTGGATATGCATGCATGTTTTTTAGAATTTAATAAAATCCTGTCCAACTATAAAGAAGTTGTAAACAGAGTTTATTAGAATTTTTTTACAACTAAATTCTATTGTTTCTTCAAATAATAAATTCATTGTTTGAATTCTGTTAAATTTTTGTATAAAAAAATTTGTTTCTGTTTATTAATAGTTCTATTTTTGTATAACAGAAATGACATCTACTAGTACCATTCCTGCCGTGAGTATGTCTCATGGAGAAAAGCCTGAAAGGTTCAATGGAACCGATTTCAAGCGTTGGCAACAAAAAAATGCTCTTCTATCTCACCACGTTGAACTTGACAAAGTTTCTACAAGAGGACTGTCCTATTCTTGTTGAAGGGGAAACTGACAAGGAAAAAGTGGTTGCTGTTGATGCATGGAAACATGCAGATTTCCTTTGCAGGAACTATGTGATGAATGGTTTAGACAATACATTGTATAATGTGTATTGTACAATTCAAACTGCAAAGGAACTTTGGGAATCTTTAGACAAATAATATAAAACTGAAGATGCTGGCATGAAAAAAATTCATAGTCGGTAGATTTCTTGATTATAAAATGATAGATTCTAAAGCAGTTATCACTCCGGTTCAAGAATTACAAGTAATTCTACATGACATTCATTCTGAAGGAATGTCATTAAGTGATTCATTCCAAGTTGCAGCAATGATTGAGAAGCTTCCACCATCATGGAAAGACTTCAAGAATTATCTGAAACATAAACGCAAAGAGATGAATCTTGAAGAACTGATTGTGCGACTTAGGATTGAAGAGGACAATCGAGGATCTGAGAAGAAGAATGGAAAAAACTTCATTGAAGCAAAGGCAAATGTGGTAGAACAAAGGCCAAACAACAACAAAAGGAAGCGTGAAGGCAAAGAAGCTTTCAAGGCCAAAAAGAAATTCAAAGGCAAATGCTTCAACTGTGGCATTCCTGGACATAAATCAAATGAATGTCGCAAGCCAAAGAAGTTGAAGAAAGAACAGAAGCCTCAAACAAATGTGACAGAACTGGAAAAGTTGTCTGAAAATGTTTCAGATATTAATCTTTCTGCAGTTGTATCTGAATGCAATTTGGTAGGAAACCCTAAAGGGTGGTACGTGGACACTGGAGCTACTCGCCACATATGTTCCAATAAATGGATGTTTTCTACTTACAAACCAGTAGAAAATGATGATCAACTCTTCATGGGAAACTCCTCAAGTTCAAAGGTTGAAGGACGTGAAAAGATTATACTGAAAATGACATCTGGCAAAGAACTGACTTTGAATGAAGTGCTTCATGTGCCAGATATTCGCAAGAATCTAGTTTCTGGGTCACTACTTAGCAAGAATGGCTTTAAGTTGGTGTTTGTGTCTGATAAGTTTATACTTACTAAGAATGATATGTTTGTAGGAAAGGGCTACATGAATGATGGGCTCTTTAAGATGAATGTTATATCATTGTAATCAAGTCTATTGATAATAATAAAATTAATTCTTCTGCTTACTTGTTAGAGTCTTCAAATATATGGCATGCTAGATTAGGACATGTTAATTATAATACTTTGCGTAGATTAATTAATTTAGAATTTTTGCCTAAATTTGATATTAATCAAAAACATAAGTGTGAAATATGTGTGGAATCAAAAATAACAAGATTACCCTTTCATTCTGTTTAAAGGAAAATTGAACCTCTAGATTTAATTCACACTGACATATGTGACTTAAAGTTTGTGCAAACAAGAGGTGGAAAAAAATATTTCATCACTTTTATTGATGATTGCACACGATATTGTTATGTATATTTGCTAAGAAGCAAAGATGAGGCAATAGAAATGTTTCAACTTTATAAAAATGAAGTTAAAAATCAACTTAGCAAAAAGATTAAAGCAATAAGAAGCGATAGAGGTGGTGAATATGAATCACAATTTGAAGAGATTTGCTCTACTCATGGTATTATTCACCAAACTACTGCTCCTTATTCACCTCAATCTAACGGTATTGCTGAACGCAAGAACCAAACATTGAAAGAAATGTTGAATGCTATGTTAAACAGTTTTGGAGCACCCCAGAATTTGTGGGGGGAAGCTTTGCTTTCTGCCAATTATATTCTTAATAAAGTGCCTCATAAGAAAACTCATAAAACACCTTATGAATTATGGAAAGGTCATAGACCTTGCTATAAATACTTAAGAGTGTGGGGGTGTCTAGTAAAAGTGATGGTTCCTAAACCTAAAAAGGTTAAGATAGGACCAAAAACAATTGACTGTGTTTTCATTGGTTATGCAAATAACAGCAGTGCTTATCGCTTTCTTGTTCATAAATCTGAAATTAATGATATTCATGTTAATACATTTATTAAATCAAGAGATGCATCATTCTTTGAGAATATTTTTCCATATAATGAAAATAAAGATTCAAATTCAAACAAAAGAACTTTGGATGCTACTAGTAATAATCCTGAAAATATAGACAAAGAATCTGTATTGGATATGTAAGACCCCGAATTTTATGAAATAAAAGTATTCAATTTTTCTTATAATTACTATTCAGTAAATGGTTAAATTGATAAAAGTTAAAGTTAAGGGTGATATATGAATTTTTTTTTTACGCAAGTGGTTATAAAATATTCATTGTTGTCGGAGAATATTCGTTTAGTCGTGGAATATTCTTTTACGGCAGGGGAATATTAAATACGACGGCCCGATACCATCTGTGGGCCCCATAATGAATAACTGCTTGATGAAGAAAATGACAAATTTGAGTTTTTATAAATAACGGCGTAATCGTTACCATTAACATTTGTTAGAATACCCATGGTTAAAATATCTGATGTCGCATTATTATCGCACAAGAAAGCACGGTATTACAGATGTTTTTTGAATTATTGATTCTTACGTAAGAAGACACTTACTCAATAATTATTACAGAATTATTGTTCAATATTTTATTTTATTGATTCAATAATTCTTTGCATTGATATTTAATATTATTGTTGTTTCAATAATTATCATTTGCATGATATTTTTATTATCGGATCAATAATTCATATTATTTGAATAATATTATTAGATAGCATTATTGGCGATGTCTAGAAAGTTACATCGAAGAGGTTTGATCATCTAATTATGCGCCCATATTGAAAGCCCCTCTTTCTTGGGAACTGCACTGTTGTCATTATTTTGATTACGTAATATTATTTGTGAATAATTAATTATTGATTTATATGATAATGAAATATTTATTTGATGTGGATATAAATGATGGATTTATTTATGTGGTTATAAATGAAGGAATTAATGTTGAGGTATTTTATCAGTATTTTATCGGATTAGAGGTATTAAAAGATCAAATCAGTGTTCTTACAACTTTATTGTATGAGTTATAATATATGACCGTTGGATCGTTGTGATTTTTGGATATGTTATACATATATAAGTTGAGTATATGTTCACAAATTTTGAACAGTTAAAAAATGAACGAATGATTTGTTATGAATTTTAAGGGGTGACTGACACGAAAATTAAGTTTATAAATGATTTTGGTGGAAAATTCTAGAAATGGGTGGGCCCCACTTTTGGTTGTTGGGAAATGTGACAACCCCAAAACAGGTCCAATCCACCCAACCTATTCTGAGTCGCCAAATACATGGTACAGAAAACAACTACAACTTTATTACAACAATTGTCGTGCAAAATACAACAACACATATGTTGTGAGTTTTGATACAAATATATATATCAACTGTGACTCTTGACACCAACTTGGGTAGCACGTCACCATGACAACTTACATAAAGATATAGTCAAAAACTGTTTTAGAAATTAAAATCTTTGGGAAGTGCTCAAGGAAACCTTCGTACATGGGAGGCCATGCGTCTAGGTTATAATAGATATCATATGGCCACAGAATTATCATTGGTTGACCCAATAGACCCCAAAGAAAAACGAGAAGATTACTATCATATTCCTTCCAATGGTGAGTCTTCTCTTGACATATCATTATCTCCATTGTTTCTAATTGAGAATTATACTTCAAACAAACACCAAGATCATATAGGTAGTGCGCGTAGATATACTCAATAAGTGGATGTGCACAACCCTGTCTTATGATGACACGAAGATGTATGTCTTTAGACATCTTGTATGATAGTGGCAAAACACCCTTCCAACGTTGGGTTCGCCTCACCCTATTTGATTCACCAAATATAACTACTAAATGATGTATACAACACCTTTCTATACTGCTTAGGGAGAACCTCCACAGCTAGAGACCACCGTTCTATTTCTCCGTTACCCTCGCTCGACCCAGCTACACTCTTATTACCTGAAAAGGAATTGTGAAGCAAAAGGGTGAGCACAACTAGCCCAGTAAAGAATATCATTCAACGAATCTCCGATAATAACCAACTAAGCCTAGAAAGCTACGTATTTTGATTACCGACTTAGGTTGTTCTCAACTGTGACTCATATCCCAACTTTGGATAGCACGTTACAATGACACCTATCAGTTTACTATCGCACGAATATGGTGTCCCCTACGGAGAATCTGCTTCAGCATTCCACAAAGGAAGTCACCGGATAAAGGCTCGGTACCAAATTTATAGTTAAATTTTTAACTCCTAAAGTTCAATAGGAGCCATTCGATATGAGATTTTAGAAATGAGTTTTGTACCGGGTTCAAAGTCGATACAAAATTTAATATCAGGCTTTGGGAGTAAGCCAAGAAATTCTTCAGGAAAAATCAATAACAACAGGAATATTATTCAAATCTGACGTGTCTTTATTCAAATCCATAACATGGACTAAGAAAACTTGGCATCCGTAATAAACGAATGACTTCATGGCTTGATATGAAAATGTTTGACTACAATGGTTTGATTGCTTGAATTCGAATAACAGGTTGCTTAGGAATATGAAAACTAACAACCTTACGAAAGTAATCAATTTCGGCATGATGAGTAGTTAACCTTAAAATCACATCAAAAGCAAATATCTCTATAGAAATAAGGTTAACAGGTAATGTGATAGTGCCAACCTGAATCAAGCAAGATTTCTAAACAACGGATGTAATGAAAGTTTCTCCTAACGAGAGTCTCCATAAATAGGTCAAAGTCTAATTTCTCCGTAAATCGAGTTCAAACGTTGAGCGCAAGAAAGAGATAAAAGAATGGGTAGAACCCGGTATCTAGTAAGGTACAAACTTCGCAAGAATTTATAATTAACTAACCTGCGGCTAACTTCGTTCGGGTTCCTCGCATTTTTATCGGTCACAACAAACGCTCTTCCGAGAACCGTTGACTTTGACTTTTTCGGGACATCCTTTTGAGTCACTATTCTCATTGGATTTGGGTTTCGATCTGCATAATCTCGAGCAATATGTCCTTCTTTTCCACAATTATAGCATACCTTAAAGCTGTTGTGGGCGGTTTGGGGTGATATATCCCTCTTTCCGCATTTGTAACATCTGACCGGTGGTCTTTCTCCTCCTTGGAACCGGTTCTTCTTTGGCGCCGACGTCTTCACATGGTCGTTGTTGAATCTCCTCTTTTTAAAATCTCCTCCCGACCCGCTTCTTCTATTTTCATGGCCACGATTACCACCGAGTGGTTCCGCCTTTGTCCAGTATTCTTCTTTCTCCGTCCGTTATCGTTATTCCGATGACTGCTATCTTGATATGATCTGGTTATGGTCCCTCGGTTGAACGTATTTCGTTATCTCGCTCTAACAACCGGAGCCTGCTCACAACATCTGAATAGAGAAAATTTATGAGAAATGAGATCTTGACGTATCTGGGGTTTCAAACCTCTCGAAACATTCGCGTCATATCGTTCCTCATTCTCCACCAAATGAGGTGCAAACTGGATAACTCCGCGAACTTCGCCTCATCTTTGGGACACCGTATGTTATTATTACGCTCCAGATCTAATAAACTCCACTTCCTTCATATATACGAATACTTTCGGGAAGTACTTGTCATTGAACTGCTTTCTAAAACGTCTCCCATGACATGCTTTGAGTGCAAATTTGGATGGAGTACGCTTCACGATTTTCACCATGTCTCCTCATTACTGAACATAAAAAGTAGCGAATGGAACTTTACGTTCCTCTGTGCATCCCAAGACATCGAATATCTTGATAATTTGTTTTGACCCACGCCTCCGCCTTTAATCGGATCCGGCTTTCCCGAGAACTTACGATGGTCCCAACTCTTTGAATCGCTTTGTGTGACCACCCGTGAATTGCTATCATTTCCTCCTCAGTATTTTGAACACGAGTCTCCTCGTCGATTTTGCATGAACGCAAAAAGCTTCTAAACATCCCTCGTTCATCATCTCGCTTTCGATTGGTGTTGTTCACGGGAGTACATTGCCACTTTGTTGCACGTTCTCCTCGTTGGTAAAATCTGAGCATCTCCACGGTCTCATTTACTCCACTTTTAATATTCTCAGTCGACATTCTCAAATACTGTCATAAAACAAGGGTTAATTAAGGAAATCAATATATCATATAATATCTCTATATACTAACCAACTAACAAATAAGCTTAGGTAGCACACACTAGCGAAGGATTTACTCGTCTTTCCCCTCCTAGTTCTATTCCCCGATCCCCACCAGAGATCATATCCCTAAGCTCTGATACAAACTGTGACGCCCCCAAAATAGGTCCATTCCATCCAACCCATTCTGAGTCGCCAAATACATGGTACAAAAATAACTACAACTTTATTATTACAACATATAAACTGTGAGTTTAAATACAGATATTGCCATCTAGACAATATCCACACGCAAATAAATCCCCATCATAATTATTGATACATTATTTTACAAAATGGTGAGGACTACTAAACAACTCTCTCTAAACCTTCATTCCATACCCCCACTAAGTAGTACTCGCTACATTCTCGCCTCCCGAGAAGAAAAATGGAACAAAAAGGAAAAGGGTGAGCTCAACTAGCCCAAAAGAATATTATGACTAAGATAATATACAACAAATTATCGTTAGTCTTCAACAGGAAAAAATCTAATAGAATCAATAGACAACCAGGTTTTAAATCAACAATGCAATGAAAACAACAATTCATTAGAAGAGTTAAGTAGAGAATGCAAACTACTATCTTCTATATATGAATTTAAAAGTTCATCGTCGATATTTTATCCCTCAGAACATCAATCAATATATATCTGGAATCAAATATTCATCTTTGCACTCTGGCCAAAGATATTCATCGATTAGTCATGTTCGCCTAAACACTGTTAATCTTTACACTCTGAGCCAAAGATATTAATCGGTGGAAGTCATGTTCATCTCAACACTGCTCATCTTTTACTATGTGCCAAAGATATTCATCAAGAAATCATTCATCTTTGCACTACAGGCCAAAGATATTCGATAATATCATCATTTAAGGCGAGGATGATGAAAAATATTTCAAAGAAAACGAATCCAAGGAAACAAAAAGAACAAATATTAAGGATTCGTTTTAAAACAATCCAGTTCAAAAATACTTCATAAGTAATCGGTGAAGTAAAATTCAAGAATGATCAAAACATAGATCCAATCAAAGATAGGAATTATAACGAGACGATCTTGGACACGAGAGAGAAAATTTAATTTTTACGTGAATAGTATCGTATTAAGTGAATAGTCTCAGATATCGTGAATAAGTAACTCAAACCTCAAAAGATAGAAATTTCACAAAAAAAAATATCATCACGCTTAAATGAATAGTACTAAATGAATAAGAACTCATGAATAAGTAACCCCGACATGAAAAAGTTTCAAATTTGATAAAAATTTCCAACCAATATTTCGACATAATGATATTAAAGAAATAATATCATTTTCGAATAAAATAACATCCCTTACCTCGAAAGACAATACTTCTAGTTGAAACACCGGATATAGGCTATGACTTGAACTTGCACCGTATAGCAATACTCAAAGTATACTCAAAATACTCACAAGAATACGCTCGATAATATAGAGAAAAACTTCAGTTTCTAGTGTGATTTTCAATTCTAACCTAAAGACCCTATTTATAGGAAAATCTTTAAACACCAAAAGAAAATTTAATAAATTAATATTATTTATTTTTTTCTACATCTTCCTATGCATCAAGCATCTGAATTCAGCAACTTGACATGTGTTAAAGATGCCCACCAAACACAAAAAATGTTTTTCTTATTTAAATTATTTTAAACTTCCAAAATCAATTATTTGAACTTGAAACTTCAATAATTCATAATAAATACCCTTTTATCGAAAAATTTGAATCTCGCTGTTTTTATAGGAAATTCAATTCTCTACAACTTTGCGAGAGAAAATTTTTCCAAATTTCAAATGTAAAATTGGCCCAAATCCACAAACCAGGCGATTTTACAAGCTATAATCAAATTTCGGTCGAAGAAATGGGTCCAAAGACACACACAAAAACATGTGTTAATCATTTAATGCCACAAAATACTCTTCCTCCTCATATAATCACATATCGCACATTCATTATAAAAATATCATAGTTAATATATTATTAAAATAATATATTTAAATGAATTATTTTATCGAGAAAAAGATAAAATATTAATTTTCAACAATTGTCACATTAAAATTTTCTCCATCTATATCCACATAAAATCAATATTTTCCTCATCATATAAATCAATAATTAATTATTCAAAATAATATTACAGAATCACAATCATCGGGCAACCTGATTGGATTCCGGAAAGAGGGGCTTTCGAATAAGGATCTCTCCTTCTTGACGCCGCAATTAGGTGACCAAACCTCTCCTTGAATGAACTTTCTAGACATTGCCAATAATGTTATCCAATAATATTATTCAGATAATATGAATTATTGTCTGATAATGGAAAATACGTGTAATGACAATTTATTGAAACAACGATAATATAAAATATCAATGCAATTATTGAATCAATAAAATAAAATCTTGAATAGTAATTCTTCGTAACAATTATTGAGTAGTGCCTTTTACGTAAGAATCAATAATTGGTGCAATACTGTAGTGTCTTCTTGTTCAACAACGCGTATTAGTGTGTTTTAACCACCGGGTATTCCAACAAGATAATCTGTGAATAACTACGCCGATTATTTATAAACAACTTATATTTGTCGTTTTCTTCATCCAATCGCTTTCCGTTATGGGGCCCATAAAAGACCGCTACCGTAAATGCGAATATTCCCTGAAGCGATCGAATATTCCACGACCAATCGAATATTCCCCGACAATAATGAATATTTTATAACCACTTGCTTATTCGAAATATTTGCGTATTTTACCCATAACTATCCACATTAATCAAATCAACCCTTACTATTTCAAAATAATAAATAGAGGAAAATAAATTTCATTTATTAATAATTTGGGGTCTTACATATAGATTTAATCTCAAGAGTAAGATTCATAAATCAACTATAATTTGGTCAGAAAAATAAACCAATTTTATCGTGAATAGTACCCGTGAATAGTAACTCGTGAATAGTAACTCATGAATAGTAACTCATAAATAGTAACTCATGAATAGTAACTCGTGAATAGTACTCCGTATTCGTACATAGTACCGTATACATAAATAATATCATGTAAATAGTGTCTTATACATGAATAGTGTCGTATACGTGAATAGTGTTGTATACGTGAATAGTAACTCCGACTCAAAAAGGTAGAAATTCCACAATAAAATTCATACCAATATTTTAGTATAATGATATTGAAATAATAACATCATTATGAAGAATATAACATCCCTTAATATCCCTTACTATCCCTTATTATCCCCTACTATCCCTTACAATCCCTTACAATCCCTTACTTCAAAAGAGCGGCACTTCTGACTGGATATCGGATATGACACTGAAGGAAACTTGCACTGATGAATAGCAACTCACCAAGTATCTAAATACTCACAAAATACGCTCGATAATATAGAGAGAAAAAGAGAGAAAACTTATGAATTCTGGTGTGATTTTCAATTCTAACTTAGCCCTCTATTTATAGGAAAATGTTAGCACGCCGAAGCAGACTTGACCTGCAACCTGATGGCTTTACCTACTACTATTCTACCCACCAAAAATCAGCCATCTTCCCCAACAACCAAAAGTGGGGCCCACCCATTTCTAGAATTTTTTACCAAAATCATTTATAAACCTAATTTCCGAATCAGTCACCTCTTAAAATTCATAACAAATCATTCGTTCATTTTTAACGGTTCAAAATTTGTGAACATATACTCAACTTATATATGTATAACATATCCAAAAATCACAACGATCCAACGGTCGGATCAAAATTATAACTCACACAATAGAACTTTAAGAACATCGATTTGATCTTTTAATACCTCCAATCTGACAAAATACTGATAAAACACATCAACATTAATTCCTTCATTTATAACCACATAAATAAATCCATCATTTATATCCACATTAAATAAATATTACATTATCATATAAATCAATAATTAATTATTCACAAATAATATTACAGAATCACAATAATGACAACCAGACACTTCCCAAGAAAGAGGGGTTTTCCGATAAGGATTTCTCCTTACTGGCGCGCAATTAGGTGACCAAACCTCTTCTTGTGTAACTTTATAGACATTGCTAATAATGCTATCTAATAATATTATTCAAATAATATGAATTATTGATCCGATAATGGAAATAATCGCGTAAATTGATAATTATTAAAACAACAATAATATAAAATATCAACGTAGCAATTATTGAATCAATAAAATAAAATATTGAACGATAATTACTTGTAACAATTATTGAGTAGTGCCTTCTTACGTAAGAATCAATAATTCAAAATATCATGCATGCAATCTGGTAATCTTCTTATACGCAACAACGCGTATTACTTTATTGTAACCACCGTGTATTCCAACGATGTTAATTGGTAACCACTACGCCGTTATTTATAAAACTCAAATTTGTCGCTTTTCTTCATCCGCCAGCTTATTCTGCATTATGGGCCCATGATTGATCAAGCTGTCGTAAATTTAATATTCCCAACAACAAGAATATTCCACGACCAAACGAATATTCCCAGACAACAATGAGTATTTTATAACCACTTGCGTATTTTGAAAATTTTCATATATTACCCTTAACTTTAACCTTTTATCAATTTAACCATTTACTGAATAGAAAAATTGAATAATTTTAACCTTTTATCAATGAGTATTTCATAATTTTATTTCTCTCTTTTATTATCATATATAACATTTTTATAACTCTGGTGATGGAATTTCTCTTTGACTTGAGTGTAAAGATGGGTAGATTTTTGGTATGATCATGACTATGGGTTCTCTTTTGGCGATGGTGCAAAGTTGAATTGTTGGTGATATGATCATGACCATTGAATTTATAATTGAATATCTTTAGCTTAAGTCAAAGGTGAAATGATCAACATGGTTATAATTATTGTTTATATAAATTACGAAATGATTATATATTTCTTTGAGATATTAATATATTTGGCTCAGAGTGCAAATATGAATCTGTTGAGGAATATCTTTGGCTCAGAGTGCAAAGATGAATTGTTGATGAATATCTTTGGCACGTAGTGCAAAGATGACTTGTTGATGAATATATTTGGCCGTGGTGCAAAGATAAATTTATTAGTATGATTATGAACATGAATCGTGATTTGGTATAACCATGATCTTTGATGTTTGTGTGATGAAAATTATCTTTGTCTGGATGATAAAATGAATTTAGAACTACAATTACGATTATGAGTTATACATGTGATTGTGGGTGAAATTGTTGATTGATGTTACAAGGATAAAACATTGTTGGTGGACTTTTAACATGGAGAAGATAATAGATTTTATGGTCTATTTGACTCTTCTAATGGATTGCTCGTTCATTTTGCAACTATGGTTGAAAAGTTTTATCATCTACCATATGTTCTAAATCTACGATTTATTCTTGATGAAGGCTATTGATAATTTAATTATCTTTAGTCATGATATTCTTTCTTTGAGCTAGTTGTGCTCACCCTTTTGCTTCACAATTCCTTTTAGTTAATAAGAGTGTAGGCGGGTCGAAGCGAGGTAACGTGGGAAATAGAATGGTGGTCTCTAGTGTGGAGGATCTCCTAGCGGTATAGAAAGGTGTTGTATACATCATTTAGTAGTTATATTTGGTGAATCAAATAGGGTGAGGCGAACCCAACGTTGGAAGGGTGTTTTGCCACTTATCATACAAGATGTCTAATGACATACAACCTCGTGTCATCATAAGAGGCGGGGTTGTGCTCATCCACTTCTTTGAGTATATCTACGAGCACTACCTATATAATCTTGGTGTTTGGTTGAAGTATAACTCTCAATTAGAGACAAATTGGAGATAATGATATGTCGAGAAGACTCACCATTAGAAAAGAATATGATAGTAATCTTCTCGTTTTTCTTTGGGGTCTATTGGGTCAACCAAGGATAATTACGTGGCCATATGATATCTATGATAACCTAGACGCATGGCCTCCCATGTACGAAGGTTTCCTTGAGCACTTCCCAAAGATTCTAATTTCTAAAACAGTTTTTGACTATACCTTTATGTAAGGTGTTATTGTGACGTGCTATCCAAGGTTGGGATGTGAGTCACAGTTGGTATATATTTGTATCAAAACTCACAGCATATGTGTTGTTGTATTTTGCACGACAATTGTTGTAATAAAGTTGTAGTTGTTTTCTGTACCATGTATTTGGCGACTCAGAATGGGTTGGATGGAATAGACCTATTTTGGGGTTGTCACAGGATGAACCTAGACGTAGCAAAAGGGCAAGGACTTCAACGTCTTTTGGTCCGGATTTTCTAACATTTTTGTTAGAAAATGATCCTCAAACTTACAAGGAAGCAATATCCTCTCCTGATGCTTCTCATTGGAAAAAAGCAATTAATAGTGAAATTGAATCCATTATGCAAAACCATACATGGGAATTGGTGGACCTTCCACCTGGTTCTAAACCCTTAGGGTACAAATGGATCTTCAAAAAGAAGATGAAAGCTGATGGTTCAATTGATAAATACAAAGCGAGGCTTGTTGTTAAAGGCTATAGACAAAAGGAAGGATTGGATTATTTCTACACTTATTCACCTGTTACAAGAATTACATCTATTCGAATGCTAATAGCAATAGCATTCTTAAATAGACTTGAAATACATCAAATGGATGTAAAGACTGCATTCTTAAATGGTGAATTAGATGAAGAAATATATATGGAACAACCTGAAGGTTTCATAGCTCCTGGACAAGAGAGGAAAGTATGCAAACTTGTTAAATCCTTGTATGGATTAAAACAAGCACCAAAACAATGGTATGAGAAATTTGATAATGCTATGTTATCAAATGGATTTAAAATCAATGAGTGTGACAAATGTGTTTATGTCAAAAGCACTCAAAAGGAATATGTCATTGTTTGTCTTTATGTGGATGATATGTTAATCATGGGTAGCAACAATGAAGTTATCAACTCAACAAAACGTATGTTGTCAAATAGATTTGATATGAAAGACTTAGGGGTTGTTGATATAATTTTAGGAATCAAGATTTCTAGAACCTCTGATGGAATTATATTATCTCAATCTCATTACATTGAGAAAATACTTGAAAAATTTAACAAGTATAATATAATTCTAAATAAGACCCCAGTTGATATAAATATTCATCTAGCTAAAAATGAAGGTGATGACATATCTCAATTAGAATATTCTTGTATAATAGGCAGTTTAATGTATGTCATGAACTGTACTAGACCAGATATAGCTTATTCGGTAAGTAAGCTAAGTAGGTATACGAGTAATCCAGGTAAAGATCACTGGAAAGCAATTTTGAGAGTTTTAGGATACCTAAAACATACTCAAAAATATGGACTACACTATACAAGATATCCAACAGTATTAGAAGGATATAGTGATGCTAATTGGATATCTGACAATAAAGACTCGAAATCCACAAGTAGATATGTCTTTACCCTTGGAGGTGCAGCGGTATCTTGAAAATCCTCAAAACAAACTTGTATTGCAAGGTCTACAATGGAATCAGAATTCATTGCATTAGACAAAGCTGGAGAAGAAGCTGAGTGGCTTCGTAATTTCTTAGAGGATATTCCAAATTGGTCAAGAGACACATGCCAATTATATGTATTCATCGTGATAGCCAATCGGTGATTGGAAGAGCACAGAAGTCATTTATATAACTGATAAATCACGCCATATCTGACGAAGACATAATACTGCTTAGACAATTGCTCTCAAATGGAATCATCTCAATTGACTATGTAAAATCAAAAGATAATATTGCGGATCCGCATAATGAAAGGTTTAACAAGAGAGCAGTGGAAAAAATCATCGAGGGAATGGGTTTAAAGCTCTTCGTTTAAATAAGAGTCGTCATAGTGGCAACCCAACCTAGCTGACTAGAGATCCCAAGATCTAGGTTCAATGGGCAAACCGAACTATGTAGTACTCAGTAAATCATTGAGGAGATATTTACTCCTAACCATTCCTAAAATGAGGCAGTGCACATCTGCCGCGAGAATCAGGATAAGATACGCTTTTAATGATTTTTATATCTTGAAATATGTTCAAGTGGGGTATTGCAGGATACTCTTGATAGAAGTCACCTACGTGAGTAAGAAGGGGGCCACTTTTGTGAGAATTTTGAAGGCTGAATTCTCTAATATACTCACGGAATCAAGAGGTGTTTCAAGGCCAAAATGAACACAAACGTGAGAACCAATTATGTCTGAAGAGATATTTTGTGAATTCTATTGTCTTTGTTTACACGAAAAGCTGACAGTTCAAAGACATCAAGTCTACTGATTAGCCAAGTAAATCCGATAGATTTTACTAGGGTAAGTTCAAAGCCACTAAAGCTACTTAACTTTGATGAAATATCTTTTCTCATGTACTCGAACTAGTGTTCCGTATATTCATAACATATTTTATATATTGTAAAGCCAATTTTACATTCATGTGGGGATTGTTAGAAATGAGATTTGAATTGAATGAGAAAATTGACTTAAAGTCCGGGTCCTGGGTCCCCGGTCCTAATTAAATGTTTAAGTGACGCAAGGCGGGTTCGTGATATATATTTTTATCATCACAATACTACGCTGATTACGGCATTTATTACATCTGCAATTTTCCTATAAATAAACGGTGTGGGAAAGCATTTAGAATATAATAAATTTTCCCTCTGCTACGAAAATTTCGATCCCATTCCGCTTCTGCGAGAAAATTCCTGTTCTGCTCACATCGAAAATTCTGCCCGTTCTTAAGTATATTCTCGTTCTGCTTACGCAAAATCCCGCTTCTGCAAAAATTGAAAAGTGTTGCGATAAGTTTTTCTCAATGTTTTTCATGCATACATCATTAACATTCATATTAAGTTCAAGACATAAACATTGAATTTGGTTTGATGAATTCTTAATTTTGTAATGCTACTAATTAAGAATTGAAATCCGTTTTATCTTGGGAAGCAATTATTCAATTAACCCTTAGCATCTGTGGGGGAATAAATTTGCTTTTAGAAGACTGTGAATTCAAAGGACTCGAATTTATTGATTAATATTTTTTGTGTTATATATATATAAAATTATGTTTTATTTTATCATATTTATATATATTAAATAATACTATATATTACGGTTAACAATTAGTACACAATTTGCTTTTGAAACTATTTTGGTTAACATTTTTTATATATTTTTTACTTTATTTATTTATTTATTTGGACTGACATACACAAGATACTAAAATGTAGAAGCCAAAAAAAAAGGGCTAATACGTAGTACTATTTTCACAAGCTAGAAGGAGTACCAAAATTAGTTGGCATAATTAAATTGGGCTTTTGTTTCGACTATCTAACTACATTGAGCATTAGCCCAGACGACAATGGTTACCCAATTATTGTTGACAACCCAACTCTGGCTGCGAAGTCCAATCGCATAGTGGGCTATTAATCTCATCGTCAAACTCTATTTTAACTCCATAATTTGACATATATATTTTTTTGGGTCCTTTACATAAGTATACAACAAATAAAAAGTAATTACAAGAAAAGTGCATCAACTAAATAATTACAAAAAAAATGTAATTAGAATTCATATTACAAAAAACTAGTACAATTCACATTAATAAAGAAACCTAAAATCAAGGAAAATAACTGCCATAATTTCAAATTCAAATCTTGTTTCTAACAACAATTTCAAATCCATATTTCAAAATTCAAATCAAAATGAGAAAATTAAAAATAAAAAATTATGAAGGAGCTAATGTTCATCATCCTCCTCTCTCGCTAGCATACCGCATTCTTGGCATTACATCATCGCCATGCATGGAGTTCTTATTCTAATTTCTTTTGACGATTTGGTTACCCACAAAAATTGAAATGGTTACCTTTATACGAATTTTGACTATTAACTGCATCACATTTAAAATAAAATTGGTAATCAAATAAAACTGAATTGGTTACCTTATCAAATGGTTTGGTAACCAACTATATGAAATTTAGTTCTACCAAATGCATCACATCCAAAAAAAATTAGTAAGCTAATAAAACTAAATTGGTTACCTTATCGGAAGGTTTAGTAACCAATCTGCATAAATTTTGGTTACTAACTTGCATCACATTCAAAATATATTAGTAAGCTAATAAAAGCTGAATTGGTTACCTTATCAAATGATTTGGTAACCAACTACATGAAGTTGATTACCAACTGCATCACATCCAAAATAAATTAGTAACCTAATAAAATGAATTGGTTACCTTATCGAAAGATTTCATTCTGGGTGAAAATAAAGAATGGACTGGTGGCGGTGGGAGGCGGAGGGATCGAGGAGAGGAGGCGGGAGGAGGAGGAGGTGGGGCGTGGGGTGTGGGGAGAGGAGGTGGAGGAGAAAGGGGGAAGGAGGGGGAGGAGAAAGGAGGCGTGAGGAGGGGATCACGGGGAGGAAGGGAGGCGGAGGGGAGGGAGGTGGTGGTGAGGCAAGGAGGAGGGGCGGGGGAGGAGAAAGGGCGGAGGAGAGGAGGGGTGGGAGGAGGGCGGGAGGAGGTGGAGGCGGGAGGAGGGAGGAGGGTGGCGGGAGGAGAGGAGGGGCGGGAGGCGGGAGGAGGGGAGGAGGGGGGCGGGAGGAGGGGGAGGCGGAGAGAGGATAAGAAGAAGGGAAACAGAAATGGAGTGGGAGAAAATCGTGGGATAGATGGGGAGAAAATTGTGGGAGAGATGTAATCGTGTGCATAATTAAAGGGATAAAATTGCACTCTTTTTTGTAATTAAATATTGCATATCACTCTTTTTGTAATTATTTTGTTTGTACTCTTTTTATGTAATTATTTTTTTAAATGTAATTGTTCCTATTTTTATTTTTTATAACACACACTCTAGTCCTCTTGACATATTTTAATGCTGTAATCAAGTTAGAAAAAAAATTAAAAAATATAAGAGAGAACATAAATGATAATCAGCATAAATTCATATTTTGATAATAAGAAAAATAATAAATTGTTATATTTTGCATATAAACTCAAAATTCATATAGCAACAATTGCTTGATTTTCAAATCTTGATTTCCATTAATCTTCGTATCAGGAAAACCAGAATTCCATAAATAAGGGTTTTTTGGGGGTTAAAACGAAAACAAAATTGATGCATATATGTAATAACTAGTAAGAAAGAAAACAGATGCATGCATATATGATATATATATACAAACGTATGGCAAGTCACTCCTCACCATGTTTTATTAGTTTTTCCCATTATTCCTCTCTTAAACACATCGCCGAAGCATGGAAAATACATTTATTTCCGTAATGCTCCACTGTACAAGCAACCACTACGGGTGCGCTTAGCAAGCGCGTGCCTCGGTAAGCTGCCTAGTGACCGGTGCATAGCCACCAGAAACTTTCAGGGATGCAAAGAGGCAAGATAATCTTGCAATCATGGGACTATTCCGCGTTACTCTGTTAACAATTGCCAGTTCCTTCCCAGCATCAGCATCACAAGAGCTATGATAGCCTTCCAAATCTGCTTTTGTAATCAAAACAGCATCCCCTGAGGGAGAGTTTGCAGAACAAGCTAATCGATACTGCTTGTATTCTTGAACTGCCTACTTATTCACAACATCAATGAGCATGAAGTAAATAAAGGTTATGAAATCTAGATCACGTACAGGTATGATAAAATGTGTAACAGTTGAGAAAAACTATTGCTTACTTTCCATTGAGATGGAGCCAAGAGCACTCTAGGCCTCCTAGACCTCACATATTCCAGTGCATCAACAGGACTCATATGCCTATACTCCACCTGTACATTTAAAAAACTATCAGTTTAATCTAAAATTTAGCATCAAAAGTTAAAGCCTTCAAATGTAGTAGAAAGAACATTACCAAATAGCATAGAACAATAGTTGTGCTCCTTCCCCTCCCAGCCTTGCAGTGTACATAGGTAGTCCTACTACAAGATGCGTTCCCTGTCGACCAAAAAGCACGAGTACAGTAAAGATGCAATGAGTATTATGTAATGGACAGAAAACCCAAATGTACATACACAACATATAAAGGCAAGGTAGAGATAATTTACTTACTGTGAATCAAATCAACTGCACGATTAATATCCACAAATGAAGGGGCAAAGAGATAGTCTCTGGTTGGAATGACCAGATGGTCTATTCCATGGGCCTGGAAAACATAAGATGCCGATTACATGAATCTACAATCGCGAACACAATAAATATCCAACAAAGGAATATGAGACGAAACATCCGGGTAAATTCTAAGGCAACTTCCAATTTGAAACTTCTGCCAATATTTATATGTAGTATAGAAGTCACTATATAATAAAGTTATCAGCAAAACATGAAATTAATGATATCAAGTATCAACTTCTCTAAAGTCAACATTGAATTTTTCATCCATAAACAGCTAAAAATACTAGCAAGCTCTTTCTTTGAGGCAAAAAGAAAAATGATTGAAACTTTACATGAAAACTAAATCAAATCATTCTTACTTATTTAAAAATATAAAAATAATAAAGTCATACTAAATGCCAATTCACTTTGATAAAGGCCGTGCTTTTTAATTTTGAATCTTGGAACTAGAACAGTAACTATACAATCCTAAAATAGATCAAGTCTTTCAAGCCTCAGTCCATACCTGACCAATTTTATAGAAGATAGGAACAGTAAATTTTAATTGAGCTCCCTCAAAAAATAAAAGTGAAGAACAATTATAGTTTTAAAATTGTTAAAACTAAAGGCAGGCTTTTACATATGAACTGATCAATTCATCAAAACAGAGTTAAAGTCCATCAGGGATTATAAAATGAGAAAAACAAGAAGAACACTGGAAAAAAGACATTTCATATTTAACTAGAAGATGCGTAAAAATTGCTCACATGGTACAATGAGGTCGGAACCAAAGTTTCATACGGCTCGTTAAGGGTTATGACGCCACCAACACCAAGCTGCTTCAATCTAGGAACATCCTTGGGAAATGGAACAGCACCCAATAGAAGAAACTGAAAAAACATCAATACCACAAATTAGAAGAGATAAATCAATCATATTATTTTCAAGTACACTTCCATTTGCTTACTAAGATAGTAGGATCATTAACGGAAAGCAACAAAAACATAACATATAACATATAGAATAATACACCTTTAAATGAAGGTTCTTAATTCTAAAACGATTACAGCGTGAGACTTAATTCTAAATGATACCAGTGTATAATACATTCGCATAACGAAATAACTAGACAGACTCTGACAATACAATAATTCAACATATTCATATTTATGTAATTGAAGTACAATTAAAAAGAAACCTGATCAATTTCGTCCCACCATCTAAACTCAGCTTGAATCTTGTTCCGGAAAACATTGTACAAAAGGGTGGGGTAAAACAAGATCCGAGCCCCAGCTCCAACTAATGCTCTCTTGGCATCAACCCCGACAATCTGTTTTCCAGTATCAAAATTTCCATCAGTCTCAACATCATCCAAATCTACGATCTTCATGTCACCGATCGCAACCAAATTTTTAATAAAATCAAGGTCCTAATTCCACTACCGCCACAAAAATCCGAAAACAAAATGATTGTAGTAACTTCTAAAGAGAAAAACCAAACCCCAGGATGCTCCGATGAGCTGTTGATTCGAAATGGATACCGAATAAATCCGCCAAAGAATACATCGATCCCAAGTGCAAAGAATGGAATCGTACTGAGGGATAATTAGGGGGAAATTATTCGAACGAAAATGGTGGTGATTTTGGAGTGAGATTCTGACTGTCTCTGGGAAGGGGTGTGAATCGAATCGAATCGAACCGAACGGAAAGGAAAGTCAAATCTCAGTGTGTGAAAAATAGGAGAGAGATTTTAAATCTACCATTGAAGGTTGATATTTATTACGAATTAACCTTCTCTAAGGAGGAAACTGCTGCACCTGTAGTCCACTCTAGAGTGATGGAAGTGAGTCAATTTGGTCAATTTGGCCCATTTTTAATCCTCGATCGAAGTAGGATCGTAGAACATATAGATTTCGCTTTCTGGTCAAGATGTATTCGTGTTAATAACGTTTTTCACATATCCATGTATTCTTAAATATGTGAAAGACCCCAACCATATTATTGAGTTAGAACCCATTTAAATAAGCGGAAGATTTGACGTATGAAGAGGTTCTTTGTTCAAATCTTGGATAAGAAAGAACATATTCTACGCCCCTAGATTATATCGCCAATTCAAAGTTTTATGGAGAAACCACGATGTTGAGAAATGACTTGAGAGTTAGAATCAAATGAAATCAAGATATCCTTACCTCTTGACATACCAAGACGTACGTCTAATTTCGGGCGAGAAATTTATAAGAAGGGAGGTTGTAAGACCCCTCAACTTTTATAAATAAAGATGAATTTTCTATAAATATTATTTTGAATATTAAAGAGTAAATTTGATATAATGTTATAGTTATGGGTAATATTTATAAATTTTGCAAAGTAAGCAAAGTTGTTATAAAATATTCGTTTGGTGGGGAATATTCTTTTTAGTTTGGGAATATTAAATAACCAAGACAATCATTGGTGGACCCTACAATGTAATTATTATTGGATTGAGAAAAGCAAAAAATACTTTATGAAAATAACTTGGCGGAGGTGTTACTGTTAAAAGCTGTTGAACTACCCGATAGTAAAAAAAGAATGATGTCTGGCGTTGTTGCGTAGTAGCATCTGGTATTGATTATTGATGCTTATGTGAGAAGTCACTCAACTATACTCAATTATTACTACGATAATTCTTTGCGTCATATCTCTTATATTATTGATTCAATTATTGTCACAAGATCATCTCATATAATATGTTATATTATTAAATCAATAATTGAGGCGATAAGTTATAAATGATTAATAATTGTTGAAAAATTAAATATGTGTTGATTAAAAATAAAATGATTTGTGGTAATATTTATTCAATCCTTGATGTATATAAAATTCTATTATGAGGCGTTTGTGGTAAGTTTGGTTATTTTATGGGGGCCGTATATAATCATCATCTAAGAGTCTCTTCGTCGATAAGTAATTACCTTCGTCATTAGTAATTACCTTCATCAATAGTAATTACCTTCCGTCGATAATAACTACCTTTACCAGACGTCGAACCACTTGCCGTTTCATATTACTGCGTCCGAACCAGTTGTCGTTGTCGTTTCACATTCAAAGCGTCAAACCACTTTTCTTTTCACATCACGTTAAAAGACAAGCCACTTGCTTTTTCACATTTCAAGTGCTAAGCTAGAAATCTTCTATAAATAGAGGCCTAGTGCTTCATTATTTTTCACGCGAATTCATTCAAGCTATAGAGAAAGAAAGTATAGAGAATAAGAAGAAGAAGAAGAGTATTATTCATTCTTTACTACCTTTGGAATAACTTATTTAATCTACTAATGTAAGGGGTGTTATTCTTTCTTATTCATGAAGAAGAGCATTTATTATTCCATTGCTTATTATTACATTGGAATAACTTTTGTATCAGCGGTTTACCTATACTTGGTGACATTCTTCTATTATTACATTGGAACATCCTGTCATGCATGTTTTTTACACCGACTGGTTCCGCTCTTTATTATTATTACATTTGGAACATCCTCATGCATGTGTTTTACAATATTTACTGGTTAAAATCTTTATTATTCTGTTGGAACATCACGTCGTTGCAAATTTTGCACGACACGGTTCCGTTATTATTATTCTCGTGAAATAACATTATACATGCGAAGTCTGCATGCGTGATGATTTCTTTTGTTATTCCATTCTTTATTATACTCAGTTGATTAAAGTTTTAACTTCTATACTCCATGAAATTAGTAGAATATCCTTGATATTTGCGTTTCATCCAGTATCTTTTCATGGAAATATTCTTCTAATCATTCTTGAATTTTACTTTCTAAAGCGATATCGTGTTGACAATTTGGACATTATTAGTTCCTAGATAAATTAATTCTTGAACTTGTTTTATTAAATTCTTATATCATTGTCATCATCCTCATGTTTATATTATGTTGAAAGTCATCTACGTGGCTTTGTAGTGCATAGATGGACTTGGTATGATTATGACCGAGAATTATTCGATTGTAATCATGGCCGTAATAATACAAATGATGTGGTAAAAGTTATCATTGGCCCGTAGTGCATTGATGGACAGATTGTTGGCATGATCATGACCATTAATGAATACACGAATGTCCTTGGTCAGTAGTCATGGATAATTTGTGGTCGTGATACTAAAGAATATCCTTGGCCGTAGTAGTGAGGGGTGATTCGATGATGTGGATTATTTATTAAAATTTGAGTCTCAACGATAAAAGTCATGAAAACCTTTTAAATCATATAAGATAGTAGAATTTATTTTCTACTTGACTCTTTTAATGGATTGCTTGTTCAATGCGATTAAACTTGATGTTGTTATATTTTATCGGTTTAACATTGTTGAAACTAACGATAATTTATTACGCATTATCTTAGTCGTAATATTTCTTCTTGGGCTAGTTGAGCTCACCTTTCTTTCACTTTGTTCTCTTGAGAATTGAGAACATAGCGAGGGACTAGTCGGGGAGCGGAGTGATGATCAGAGGATAGCATTAGTAGTCCTCACTATTACGTGAAATAGTGTGTTAATAATTGTAATGAGGACTCCTTTTGAGTTTGTTTAATCTCTAGTAGACAATAATTGTATTCAAACTCACGATTATGTTTTTCGTCGTATTATTATATGATAGTTGTATTAGTAAGTTGTATTTGAATTTTGTACCATGTATCGGCGACCCAAGATGGGTGATGTATACCTAATTTTGGGGAGTCGCGGTTGGTATCAAAGCTTAGGGATATGATCCTGGCTAAGATGTGAGAATAGTACTAGGAGGGAGAGACGGAATTTCTTCGCTAGTATGACCTACCTAAGTTTATGTGGTATTTAATTGGTCGGTCGAAATTTAGGGATAATATGTTACATGTCAATTAACCTTTGTTTTGTGGCGGTGTCTAAAAATGACATCCGAGAATGTTGAAAATAGCAATGGAGCACAAAGCGCCGTTGATTCACCACATATCAATAATCGGGATAATGTGCATCGAGCGGAGACAATCCTCATGCAAACAACAACACCGACCAAATGATGAATGATCAAATGTTCAGGGCTTTTATACGATTCATGCAACAATAAAGTAGCGGCTCTGTCCAAAAGCGTGGGTGGAAACACTTTGAAACTCTCTCGGTACATCACCGCTAAATGCAGATTCAAGGCTGGGACCACCGGAGTTTAAGGAGAGCAAAACCACTTGTGGCGAAAGCATGGATAAAGCGAGATCACCAAGATATTTGATGTCTTGGGATGCTCAGAAGCAAAAGGTTCCTTTCACGCTTTTATGTTCTTGCGGAGAAGGCGGATTCTTGGTGGGAATCGGTAAAAGCGTACTCGACTTTCTTCCAGATCAAGATGTCTTGGGAGAAGTTCCAAGAGTCGTTCAACGACAAATACTTTCTGAATGTATTACCATACATGAGGAGGTGGAGTTTATCAAGTTGGAACAAAACAATATGGCCAGTGTCGCAATACGATACGAGGCAAAATTTGCGAGTTATCACGATTCGTCCCCCACTTGGTGGATAATGAAGAGAGAATGGCGCGAATGTTTTAAGAGGTTTGAAGCGGGAGATACGTCCAACATCTTATTTCTCATAAACCGTGTTTGTATTTAGATGTTGTAAATAGGGCTCGATTAGTGGAGCGCGATAACGAGTCAGTCAACTGACTAAAAGAGAGCGGTAAAAAAATTATAATACCAATGAGGGTAGTCATCGAAGCGGTGACAACAAGCGTGGAGGAATCAATGGGCGAGATATGGTAACCACTTGGTGGTAATCGAATCAAAGCAATAAGAATGGACATTTCAAGAAAAGGAGATTCAACAATGATGGAAAGACGTCGGACCAAAGACCCGTTGTTAAGGAAGGAGAAAGACCACCTATCATATGCTTCAAATGCGGAGGAGAGGGACACATCGATCTGAATCTGCGTCATGCCGTCAAAGCATGTTATAATTGTGGAAGAGAAGGTCACTTAGCTCGATTTTGTCGTTTCATCAAGACAAATTCAACTAGGATGGAGGCACCAAAGGTCATCCCCGAACAAACCAAAGCCGCTTAGTTTAAGAGAGAGTGTTTTTTCTCGTGACGAGGAACCTAAATAAAATTATCACGGGTAAGTTAATCATAAGCTCTTGCGAAGTCTATACCGTGTTAGATACCAGTTTTACCCACTCTTTTATTTCACCTAGTTGTGCTCAACGTTTAAATTTGACTCAAAGAAGTTAAACTTTGACTTATTGGTTGAAACCTCGTTAGTAGGAGCCTTCGTTACCGCTTACTATTTTTAAATCTTGTTTGATTCAAATAAACACTTTCACGTTACTGTCGATCTTATCTTTTTGAAAATACTTGCCTTTGATGTGATTTTAGGAATCAATTGGTTAACTACTCATCATGCTTTTTTAAGTAAGGTTGTTAGCTTTTATATTCATAACTAACTTGTTGTGCGAATTCAAGTAACCAAACTACTAAAGTCAATTATTGTCATATCAAGCCATAAGTAAAGAGCCCGAACCTTTCATTGTTGACTTCCTTGTGTGGATGCGAAGCCGGACTTTCATGTAGGCGACATCGTGAATGAAGATGGCAAGTTTATAGGTATCATTGTGAGGTCTTATCTAGGTTAAGGGATAGAAGTCACGATTGGTATCAATGTGACGTCTTATCCAAGTCTTGGATGAGAGTCACAGCTTTGAATGATATTTCTATTATTAATAAATTTTCTGGCGTATTCTTGAAGACTTCTTAGCCTACTTAGAGCGTGAAATCAAATTTTGTATTGACCCCAGTAGAAAACCCATTTCTTAAACCCTCAAATATTTCTTCAACTAAAATGAACAGTTTACGTGGTTTATGATGAAAGTCATAATAAAAGCATTGGACTAATGAAAATCATGGGTATACGTGGTATTAGTAAGTGTTATGATGAGTTATGTTGGTTAGTATGTGAAAACATGAAAGTTTCTTAAAAATCACAAGGAGTTAAAAACCAGATTTTGGTGAAAAACGTAACATAAAATTCAATTGACCAAATCTCCTATTATATTTTGAATTTTTGAGTGTGGTTAAGTCCTAGAATTAGATCTATGAGTTACCTAACTAATCCAAGTGGAATCAATGAAAAAGTGTTGTAGATTTTCGTGTGGACTGATTTTAGCAAAGGAGTCAAAACTTCAAAATGTCCAAAAAGCTGCTGCCACATTTTTGTAAGGGCTGTTTCGGCCACTAAATTTATGTGAAAAATTCTGGTGTTTTGGGACATGAAAATATATGTTATAAACTACCTCCTGTCCAAAAATGAGCTCATTCCGACTTAAAATGAGCAAGTTATGACCATTTCAATATTTAGGATTTTCTGACGAAAAATGCTATAATCGGAGTTCTACAACTCCGATGACCATGAAATTTAAACTGGAGGCTCACATTAACATGTGTAAGGTCCTGCCAAGATTTAGGAATTTCTGGAGTTAAACTTGAGGTAGCAAATTTCTTAAGGAATTAATTAGAAATTGATTTTTGAAAAATAGTAAATGAATTTTAAAATTTCAGAAAAAATATATTTTCATTATGGGACTATATTATGCTAAATCCCAGAAAAGAAATATTTTTGGACTGATTTGGTATTTTCATGAAAATAGTTTAATTACTGAACATATGAGTTAAATGTGTTATGTGAAGTAACAAAGTTGAAAATATGATTTTATGGCTAGAGAATCCTATATAGAGTATATGCATATTTTTTTTTGATGAGGATTTGATAATTGGTGATGATATCTTATGAGTATGGCATTTTGAATGATTAAATGCATTATATGGTAAAGCGTAAACAATTGAGATAAATTGTTTATAAATTTAAGAATTGATTAAAATATTGTTATAATATTAATGATATTAGATTATGAGATTATTAAGTGATTGATAACATGGGGATATTCTTGAATCTGGATAAATTATATTATAAATGTTTAATATTTATCCTTTATCTCATTTGATTGATTCTTTATATCATTATCCTCATGTTTATATTATGTTGAAAGTCATCTCGTGGCCCAGAAGGCATAGATGGACTTGGTATGATTATGACCGAGGATTGTTTCGGTATAATCATAACCGTAATTGAAAACACGATTATCTTTGGTAGTAGTGCATGGATAATTTGTGGTCGTGATACTAATGAATACACAATTATCTTTGGTAGTAGTGTATGGATAATTTGTGGTCGTGATACTAATGAATACACGATTATCTTTGGCCTTAGTGCATGGATAATTTGTGGTCGTGATACTAATGAATACACGATTATCTTTGGTAGTAGTGCATGGATAATTTGTGGTCGTGATACTTAATGAATACACGATTATCTTTGGTAGTAGTCATGGATAATTTGTGGTCGCGATAATCTTAATGAATACACGATTATCTTTGGTAGTAGTGCATAGATAATTAAATGGTCGTGATACTAATGAATATCCTTGGCACAGTAGTGCGGGGATGATTCGATGATATGGATTAATTATTGAAATGAGTCTCAATGAATGAAATATTAATACATGGATGTGGTAAAAGTCATCTTTTAGTAGTAGTGCATTGATAGACTTGGTATGATTATGACCAAGGATTATTAGGTATAATCATGGCCGTAATTGAAAACAAGAATATCCTTGGCGATTGGTGCATAGATAATTAATTCGTGGTCGTGGTACTATTAAGTCGCTGCGTCTCGGCATTATTGGTTTTACTGATTTGTATATCTTTGGCTGTAGTGCAAAGATGAATTGTTAATGAATATCTTTGGTAGGATTAGAAGATGAATTTAATATTTTTAACGATAAAAGGTATTCAAGGTATCCTCACCTCTTTATCATATCAGTCGTACCCTAATTTTGAGGCGAAATTTCATAAGAAGGGAGATTGTAAGACCCCAAACTTTTATAAATAAAGATGAATTTTTATAAATATTATTGAATATTATGGAATAAATTTGATATAATGTTATAGTTGTGGGTAATATTTATAAATTTTGCAAAGTAAGCAAGTTGTTATAAAATATTCGTTTAGTGGGGAATATTAAATTTGACTATATTCGATCGATCAATGGACCCCTTAACGGAAGTATTGTCGTAGTTAAAAACGACAAAATTATCTTTCTATAAAAATAACGGCGAATGGAGGTGTTACCGTTAAAAGCTGTTGAACTACCCGGTGGTAAAAGTAAATGATACTGGCGTGGTTGCGTAGTATCACACGATATTGATTATTGATCTTTACGAGAAGTCACTTAGCTATACTCGATTATTACAAAGACGATAATTCTTTGCATCATATCTCTTATATTATTGATTCAATTATTGTCACAAATTATCATCTCATATAATATGTTATATTATTAATTGAGACGACAAGTTATAAATGATTAATAATTGTTGAAAGATTAAAAATGTGTTGATTAAAAATAAAATGATTTGTGGTAATATTTATTCAATCCTTGATGTATATAAAGAGTCATTATGAGGCGTTTGTGGTAAGTTTGATTATTTTATGGGGGCCCATATGTCATCATCTAAGAGTCTCTTCGTCAATAGTAATTACCTTTGTGAATAGTAATTTACCTTCGTCGATTATATTTACCTTCATTATAGTAATTACCTTCTTCAATAGTAATTACCTTCATCAATAAAGTATTTACCTTCTTCAATAGTAATTACCTTCGTCAATAGTAATTACCTTTGTGAATAGTAATTACCTTCTTCAATAGTAATTACCTTCGTCAATAGTAATTACCCCTTCATGAAATAGTAGTTGTCCTTCATATTACGAAGAGTTAATTGCCTCTTCTTGTTCCAGGGTTAATTACCCCTTCCAGCAAATAGTAGTTGTCTCTTGATATTACCAAGAGTCATTTTGACCTTCGTTAAGACCAAAGAGCCACCCTCAGGTTTTATATAAATAGAAAGCTCATTCCTTCATTATTTCTTACGAATTCACCTTTGAAACCGTAGAGAAAACTATAGAGAAAGAAGAAAAGTATTCTCGCTACTTCACTTTTTTCCAATATTCAGGTTCTTATAAGGTAAGGGATATTATTTGTTGTACTTCGTAAGTGTGTTATTCTTTCTTATTCATGAAGAGAACTTACATTATTCCATTCATTATTATTACATTGAATAACTAAAGAAAAGTGGCATACCCTATACATAACCTTTGTCACGCGGCGTACCTATACTTGGTGAAATCCTTATATTATTCCATTCTTATTTATTCATTGGAATAACTCATATCTGTGAATCCCCTATACTTGGTGATCTTCTTCATTTATTCCATTCTTTATTATTATTCATTGGAATATCCTGTGCATGTGTTTTACACCGACACAGTTCCATTGTTTATTATTCCGCATTTATTATTCTATTGGAATATCCATGCATGTGTTTTACACCCGACACAGTTCCATTGTTTATTATTCAAAGATTTATTATTACATTGGATCATCCTTTATTACTTGTGAATTTCACGACTTTGGTTAAGTTATTATTATTACATTGGAATAACCTCATGCGAAATACCGCATGCATGGTGATTTCTTTTGTTATTCCATTCTTTATTATACCCAGTTAGTTAAAACTTTGACTTCTATACTCTATGAAATTAGTAGAATATCCTTGATATTTGCGTTTCATCCAAATCTTTCATGGAAATATTCTTACGATCATTCTTGAATTTTACTCTACAAAAACAATTATCTTGTTGACAATTTGGGCGTTAATAATTCTGGATAAAATAATACTTGAACTTGTTTTATTGAATTATTATGTCATTGTCATCATCCTCATGTTATATTATGTTATCTTTGGCTTACGTGCGTAGATGAACTTAGTATGATTATGACCGGGTATCATTCGGTATAATCATGGTTTGATATAAATGATGTGACAAAAGTCTTCGATGGCACGTCGTGCGTTGATGGATAGTTTTTGGTATGATTATGACCGGGGTGATTCTCGGTATAGTCATGACCATTGATAATTTGATGAAAATCCTTGGCCGTAGTACGGGGATGATTAGATATTGTGGTTTATTCAATAAAAGCGAGTCTTAGTGATAAAAATTGATGAAAACCTTTTAAAACCTAAAAGATAGTAGACTTTATTTTCTACTTGACTCTTTTAATGGATTGCGTATTCACTGCAGCTTAAACCGGTTGTCTATTGTATTTTATCGGTTTAACATTGTTGAAGACTAATGATAATTTATACGCATTATCTTAGTTATAATATTTCTTCTTTGAGGCTAGTTGAGCTCACCCTTTCTTTCACCGCTCTCTTCTCTTGAAATGAGAATATAAATTTGGGACGAGTCGTCGGAAACCGGAGTAATGGTCCGGAGGATAGCATTAGTAGTCCTCTCACTATTTTGTGAAATAGTGTGATAATAATTGTAATGAGGACTCCTTTTGAGTTTGTATAATATCTAGTAGATAATATTTGTATTCAAACTCACGCTTTATGTCGTATTATACCACACAGGTATATTAGTAAGTTGTATTTAAATTCTGTACCATGTAAGTGGCGACCCAAGATGGGTGACGTATACCTAATTTTGGGGGCGTCACAACAAGTTTTAAATGATTAATAATTGTTGAAAGATTAAATATGTGTTGATTAAAAATAAAATGATTTGTGGTAATATTTATTCAATCCTTGATGTATATAAAGAGTCTATTATGAGACATTTGTGATAAGTTTGGTTATTTTATGGGGGGCCCATATGTCATCATCTAAGAGTCTCTTCGTCAATAGTAATTACTTTCGTCAATAGTAATTACCTTCGTCAATAGTAACTACCTTTACTAGACGTCAAACCACTTGCCGTTTCATATTACAGGCGTCGAACCAATTGTCGTTTCACATTACAGGCGTCTAACCACTTTTTTTTTCACATCACCAGTCGTCAAGTCACTTGCCTTTTCACATTTCAAGTGCTAAACTAGAAATCATCTATAAATAGAGGCCTAGTGCTTCATTATTTTTCCCGAATTCATTCAAGCTATAGAGAGAGAAAGTATAGAGAGAATAAGAGAGAAGAAGAAGAGTATTCTCATTACTACACTATCTGCAGTATTCAATCTACTAATGTAAGGGGTGTTATTCTTTCTTATTCATGAAGAGAACTGCTATTATTCCATTGCTTATTATTCATTGGAATAACTTTGTATCTGCGGTTTACCTATACTTGGTGACATTCTTCTATTATTCTGCTTTGAACATCCTGCATGTGTGTTTTACACCTGACCTGGGTTCCGCCTCTATTATTATTATTACATTGGAACATCCTCATGCATGTGTTTTACACCGGACTTGGTTCCGCTCTTATTATTATTCTGAACATCATCCCGTCGGTGCAAATTTTGTCTCGACCGGTTCCGTTATTATTATTCTCGTTGAAATAACTCCGCTCATGCGAAGTACCGCATGCATGGTGATTTCTTTTGTTATTCCATTCTTTATTATACTCGGTTGGTTAAAGTTTTGACTTCTATACTCCATGAAATTAGTAGAATATCCTTGATATTTAAGCTTCATCAAGTATCTTTTCATGAAAATATTCTTGATCATTCTTGAATTTTACTCTACAAAGCAGTATCATGTTGACAATTTGGACATTATTAGTTCCTGGATAAATTAATTCTTGAACTTGTTTTATTGAATTCTTATATCATTGTCATCATCCTCATGTTTATATTATGTTGAAAGTCATCTGTGGCCTGTAGTGCATAGATGGACTTGGTATGATTATGGCAAGGGATTATTCGGTGTAATCATGACCGTAATGTTACAAATGATGTGGTAAAAGTTATCATTGGCCCGTAGTGCATTGATGGACAGTTGTTGGCATGATCATGACCATTAATGAATACACGAATGTCCTTGGTTGTAGTACATGGATAATTTGTGGTCGTGATACTAAAAGAATATCCTCGGCGTAGTAATGCAGTAATGATTCGATGATGTGGATTATTTATTAAAATTCGAGTCCCGTGATAAAAGTCATGAAAAACCTTTTAAATCATATAAGATAGTAGAATTTATTTTCTACTTGACTCTTTTAATGGATTGCTTGTTCATACCAGAGTTAAACTTGATGTTGTTATATTTTATCGGTTTAACATTGTTGAAGGCTAATGATAATTTATTACATATTATCTTAGTCATAATATTTCTTCTTGGGCTAGTTGAGCTCACCTTTCTTTCACCGTTTTCTTCGTGAAATGAGAACATAGCGAGGACTAGTCGGGGAACGGAGTGACGGTCCGGAGGATAAGCATTAGTAGTCCTCACTATTCTCGTGAAATAGTGTGTTAATAATTGTAATGAGGACTACTTTTGAGTTTGTATAATCTCTAGTAGACAATAATTGTATTCAAACTCACAGTTATGTTTTGTCGTATTGTACAAGACAGTTGTATTAGTAAGTTGTATTTGAATTTTGTACCATGTATCTGACGACCCAAGATGGGTGATGTATACCTAATTTTGGGGGCGTCACAGTGATTACCTCAAAACCAGACCTCCCTCAATTTCCTATCACTGCTAATCCCACAAGCAGGAACCCAACACCTTGGCGCTCCCCTGCCCCATCAGGCAACAACACTCATACATGGCGCCCCTCCAACAGCCACCAAAACAAGTATACTCCTACCCAAACTAGCGGCCAATCCACACCTCAAGGTAATCGCCCATCTCGACCATACTTGGGATATTGCCAAATTTGCGGGATACAAGGACATACAGCAAAAAGGTGCCCCTTCTTTCGGCTAGTCCCAGTCAACGCATCCAACAGCTCTTCTCCTGCTTCAACTACTCACTCTGTCACCCCATGGCAACCAAGGGCCCATTATGCATCCAATAACCCCAGCCACACATCTTGGCTCCTAGACAGTGGAGTGTCTCACCATGTTACAGCTAACCTACAGAATCTCTCCATGCATGCTCCATACAATAGCTTCGATGACATTATGATTGGTGATGGCTCGGGTCTCTCCATTACTCATACCGGTTCTTCCTCTCTCCACACAACTCATAAAACTTTTAAATTGAACAATGTCCTCTGTGTTCCTGCTATGAAAAAGAATCTTATTTCCATCTCTCAATTTTGCACCTCAAAGAATCTTGTAAAGGACATTCGCACGGGGGCAACTCTTCTGAAGGGCAACACTAAAGATGGCGTTTATGAGTGGCCGGTATCTCCACCCTTGCTTGCTTTTTCCAGCATCAAAACAACTCTATCCGAGTGGCATCAAAGATTAGGACACCCAGCTTTTCATATTCTGAAACAGATCGTTTCCAACAATAAACTTGATTTTTCTTCTTCATTTTCCAACAATTTTTCATGTAATGCTTGTTTGAGTAATAAAAGTCACAAATTGTCATTTTCCCAGTCCACCATTATATCTTCTCAACCACTTGAAACTATCTTCTCTGATGTTTGGACATCTCCAATTATATCAAATAATGGATTTAAATATTATGTCATTTTTGTGGATCATTTCACCCGATATATTTGGTTCTACCCTCTTAAACAAAAGTCAGAAGTCAAGGATATTTTTATTAGATTTAAAGCCATTGTTGAAAAACACTTTGATAAAACCATCAAAACACTCTATTTCGACAATGGTGGTGAATACATTGCCCTTGCCAATTTTCTTTCAACAAATGGTATTTCTCACCTTACTACACCGCCTCATACACCTGAACACAATGGATTTTCTGAACGTAGACATCTTTATATTGTAGAAACTGGTCTAGCATTACTCTCTTATGCATCTCTTCCTTTAAGTTATTGGACTTATGTATTAGCCACAACGGTTTATCTCATAAATCGTATGCCAACACCCACCTTGAACCTTTCCTCTCCTTATGGAAAATTTTTTACAACAGCTCCCAATTACTCAAAACTCAAAATTTTTGGTTGTTTATGCTATCCGTGGCTAAGACCATATACTACCAACAAACTGGACACCCGATCCAAACCATGTGTCTTCCTTGGCTACTCTTTAACTCAGAGTGCCTATTACTGCCTTGACCCATCCACTTCCAAAATATATATCTCTAGGCATGTCAGATTTGTTGAAACTGTCTTTCCCTTCACTAATCTCTCTGCTCCTGCCTCTTGTTCTCCATTACATTCCATTGCTACTTGGATTCCATCACCACTTCGAGTTCCCATCTTGCCTGTGATACCACCACTCAATTCGTCATCTGCAGTTGATACCCAACAGCAATCCCCACGTGAAGCTTTACTACCACCAGACCGGCCCGTTACATTTACTCAACCAGCATCACGTGACCTCTCACTTCCATTAGACCAGGCTGCCACTTTTTCTCCACCACAAACATGTGAATCTTCAAACACCAGCAATTCTCCACAACAAGCACCACAAATAAGCCCACCCGAGCCTCAGCCCCAACTCACCCACACCATGACTACTAGAGCCAAAAACAATATTCGCAAACCTCTCACCAAAATGAATCTTCACACTCAATTAACCAAAGGTGATGATCATGAACCAACAACCTTAACCCAAGCTCTCAAAGACCATAAATGGCGTCGGGCCATGTCTGACGAATTTGATGCATTAGTAAGGAATGGCACTTGGGCTCTAGTTCCACAAGCTAGCAGTCAAAATCTGGTTGGTTGTAAGTGGGTGTTTAGAACTAAAAGAAAATCTGATGGCTCTGTTGATAGGTTCAAGGCCCGATTGGTTGCTAAAGGATTCCACCAACGTCCTGGAATAGACTACCAAGACACGTTCAGTCCCGTTATAAAACCGACTACTGTTCGAATCGTTATAAGTATAGCAGTCAGTCGTGGCTGGTCCTTAAGGCAACTTGATGTAAACAATGCCTTTCTTCAAGGACATCTATCAGAGAATGTATACATGTCACAACCACCGGGATTTATTGATAAAGACAACCCTTCTTATGTCTGCAAACTCAACAAAGCAATTTATGGCCTGAAACAAGCCCCTCGGGCGTGGTATCATGAACTCAGAACCTTTCTTTTTCAGTTTGGTTTTCAAAATTCTTATGCTGATACATCACTATTTGTCTTTCATGCTGATGGCCACATAATGTATCTTCTTGTTTATGTTGATGATTTAATTCTCACATGAGACCATGATACCACGGTTAATCGCTTCATTTACATTCTTGCTCAGCGATTTTCCATCAAAGATCTTGGTTTCCTCACTTACTTTCTGGGTGTAGAAGTTATCCCAAACAAACATGGCTTGTTACTCTCACAAAGGAGATATATCATGGACCTTCTCACTCAAACCAAGATGCAAGAAGCAAAGACTGTTCTCACTCCCATACCAACAAGCCCCACTCTCACGCTCACCTCAGGTTCTTCTCTTTCTGATCCTACTGAGTATCGCCGGGTAGTGGGGAGCCTTCAATATTTACTAATAACAAGACCTGACATTGCCTTTGCTGTCAACAAGTTGTCTCAATATATGCACTGCCCCACAACTGAACATTGGTCCTTTGTCAAACGACTACTACGTTATCTTGTTGGTACTGTTGATGATGGGTTGCAACTTTACAAAGACTCTAATCTCAGTTTACATGCATTCTCCGATACTTCTCTCAGTTTACAAGCCTTTTCTGACGCTGATTGGGCAGGAGACAAAGACATTTTTTGCTCCACCAGTGCTTATGTTGTTTATCTTGGTAAAAATCCTATCTCCTGGAGCTCTAAAAAGCAACGGACAGTTGCTAAATCCTCCACTGAGGCAGAGTATCGCTCCGTTGCAAATACAGCTGCTGAACTTAATTTCGTTTGTTATCTCTTGACTGATCTTGGTATTTCGCTCCCTCTACATCTCATCATTTCTTCGTGATAATATAGGGAACTCAACTCTGTTCAAATCCAATTTTTCATTCCCGCATGAAGCATGTTGCCATAGATTTTCATTTTATCAGGGATCAAGTTCAAAATGGAGCTCTTCGTGTAGCTCATGTCTCTTCTGAATATCAGTTAGCAGATGTTCTTACCAAGCCCCTTCCACGCTAACGTTTTCTCAAACTTAAACACAAGATTGGACTTCTCTCTTGAACTCCATCTTGAGGGGGCATAATAGAGATAATCAGTTACTTGACTGAGTCTTTCTCATCGGTTTGTATTATTCAAATATATTCAAATGTATTTAACTGTCATTAGTAGATATAGGATTTAGTTGTAACCTTCCTAGTTTGTAGGATCTTCAATTACTCTTGGTTTTGTATTTATACGGATGTTTATTCAATGAGAATCATTAAGCTTTGTAATCTGTTAATATAGTCATCACTGTAATAATCAATTGACCAACTTAAGTGTGAAGTTATATATGATGTCGGTTGACACACGCAATGCAAGTATTAAGAATGTATTAATTAATTGACCAACTTACTATAAAAATCGAATCCTTCTAGCATGGGGGAGGAGAGGATTATTAATAGAGGAATTCTCAATTTAAAAGGTGGCATGTTCGGCCTGCACCCATTTAATTGAGCTTGCTGATTTTTCAGTCCCATTTAATACTGTCCCATCCTCTTCAAATTTTTTCTAACCATTGGAGCAAATAAGGGTAAAACAAAGGAAAATAATTAGCGTAACAAAAACATTAAGGCCGACCAAAGTAATGCGGCATTCCATTCAATGATCAGAAAACTTAATGGATGAAAGCAAGAAAGTATTAATAATATGGTTGTCAAGCACATCTTGTTCATGGATCAAACTCAAACAATGCACATACACCAGTAACAGGTATATGCATGTCCAACTCTTCTAACTCTCTAGATTGATCAAAGATCCATTCAATTGGTTAGAATTCTTTTTTTTTTGATCCAGTTCCTCCACCACCGCAAACCCGAGTTTAGAATCACAAATTCTTCTCCGTGAAGAAGACGAAAAAACAGATATATATATATATATATATATCATATTTTTCAAGTGTATAATGAGTGGTCAACTACGAGGTGCATATAATATACTCCCTCCGTTCCTTCATATAGGTCGTTTTAGACATGTGCACAAGAATTAAAGAAATGATTGAAAAGTATTAATTATATTGTCAATTGTCTATAATACCCTTCACCTCACTTATCTCATAAATATGTATCAAAAAATTAGGTGGAGTAATAAGGGACAATTTAGAAAAAATAACTAGATAACCACAAACGACAAATAATTAAGAATAACAAAAAAAGTCTAAAACGACATATAGGAATGGAGGGAGTATCCTACAAAGAGTAAACTTGTGGTACTAAACTTGAGTGGTTGGTTGACTTAGTTGCGCATAGTGTGGGGATCAGTTGAAATGGTAGACTAGAGCATAAGATAAAAATACTTTGTGTTCAAGCCTCGTCATCTGGAGTGATTTTATGAAGGTCTCCTAATAATGCCTGGCTGCAACAAAGATAGCTGCATCCATTAAAAATTAAGTGTGTAGCTACCCACCAACAAAAGATTTAGTTTTGCACGCGTTTGCTTTATTGAAATCATGTTGATGGAAAACAGAGGGTGCATGTTACTTAACCACCACTGCTCAAAAACTGGTACTGCCACCCACATGAGACCCCCTTCTGCAATTATTCTTACCTGAAGATAAATTCAACATAATTTTCCCATCAGACCAAAATAAATTACTCCATAATAATAAAGAATTTCTCAAACAGTTAGTTAGTTAGTTAGTTCAATTTTGGACTATTTCTTGGCAATTTTCTTTCAAGTGCTAATCTTTCTCACACCTACATAACAATAACTGAGAAATGGTCCCTTTTTTGGGTCATCCATGGGGGTGTGGAATCTCCTTGTTAATGGGCCTGATCATTGCACACAATCTTTTACTAATTCAGTTTGCTTTCTAACTAGTATTTTAATCTTTGAATATGACTGCAAAATCAAATATTTTTAAGTAATTTTATTTAGTCTTATTTTTTGGATAATGACAAGTCAACATGTGTACATAAGAAGGCTATTGTATTGTAGTAATGCAATATAATAACTAAAGTAGAGGCCTAACTTACAGCCAAGAAAAGAGTTTAAGGCTCAATTAATATACAGAAAATAAGTAATTGAAGGAATTATTTATAAAGATAGTAAATTTCATTAAGACCCACACCATCTGCTCCCTCATCAATGCTGCAACCTTATTTGCAGGCACAACCTTACAAGAAACCCCATCAAATCAAATAAGCCATCATCTCCCATTTCTGCATTGAAATGGAGAAAAAAAACTTGCTTCTTGTTTTTCTCCTCCAAATGATTGCCACAGAAGCTGCATTTAGTGTTGGTGGTGGCGTTGGCCTTGGTATTGGCATTGGTGGTGGTGTAAATGGTGGTGGAGGAGGAGGAGGAGGTGGTGGTGGTGTTTGGGTTGGTGGGGGTGGGGGTGGGGGAATTAACAGCCCAACCCCATCTGGTTCTTCTTCTGCCTCAAGGCTCAGCAATGCTTACACTGCTCTTCAAGCATGGAAAGCTGCAATTAAAGATGACCCGTTGGGGATTTTGAGCACTTGGGTTGGGTCAAATGTGTGTGCTTATAAAGGGGTTTTTTGTGCAGATCTTCAAAATGAAATGGGTGGCTCAACAATTTCAGTTGTTGCAGGTATAGATCTCAACCATGCCAATCTCCAAGGCACACTTGTCAAAGAACTCTCTCTCCTCACAGATATGTCTCTCCTTCACCTCAACAGCAATAGATTCACAGGCACAGTTCCCGACACTTTTAGAGACCTCATATCACTCAATGAATTAGACCTCAGCAACAACCATTTTTCTGGCCCATTTCCAACTTCAACTCTGCTCATCCCATATCTCCTCTATTTAGACCTCAGATTCAACAATTTTCAAGGAACCATTCCTGAAGATGTCTTCAACAAAAGACTTGATGCAATTTTTCTCAATAATAATCAGTTTGATGGTGAAATTCCTCAAAATCTTGGGAATTCCGCTGCTTCTGTTATAAATTTAGCTAACAACAAGCTCAATGGTGAAATTCCATTTAGTCTTGGGTACATGAGTCCAAAATTAAAGGAGGTTTTATTTTTGAATAATCAGCTAACAGGCTGTATTCCTGAGGGAGTTGGCTTGTGGTCAGAAATGGAAGTGTTTGATGTGAGTTTCAATTCATTGATGGGTCATTTGCCAGACTCAATATCTTGTTTGGATGAGATTGAGGTTCTCAATTTGGGACACAACAAGATATCTGGGGTTTTGCCAGAATTGGTTTGTTCATTGAAAAGCCTAGTGAATTTGACAGTTGCTTACAATTTCTTATCTGGGTTCAGCCAAGAATGTAGCAAGCTGTTCTATAGGAATGTGGGTTTTGATTTCACTTCAAATTGCATACCAGGAAGGGAGATGCAGAGGCCTCAACCAGAGTGCTCTGGAATTCCTGGAGGTAGCTTGAGTTGTCTCAGAATTCCAGGCGCAAAACCTCTTGTTTGTGGAACAATTTTTGAAGCCCAAGAGAGTACTAGTCCAACCCCATAATCTCCATGAGAGAGTATTGTAATATAGCTTGGTGGATGAGGCTGACAGTCATTCACTGACTATAGGAGTTATGCCTCATAATCTTTGTCCTCTTGGAATAGTATATCTACGAATTAATGTATATCTGCCTTATATTTGATAAGACATGTCCTAATTTTTTATTCACTGAGATTGTTTTGAGTCAGAAAGTCTAGGGGACCGGGATTTTCCGACCGGGTAGTTACCGGCCAAAACTTTTTTTTTTTTTTTTTTTTGACTATAAAATAATTAATGTGATTTAATGAAACTGAAATTTTAATAAAATGCAGTTATTTAGGTGTCATTTGGATATACATAAAAAACAGGGTTGTACAGATTGTATAACTCTGTTTGTTAAGTGTATCCAAAAAGACACCTAAATCATCGTGCGTTTAGAAAAAATTCGCTTTAATAAATCACATTATTATTTTGTAGTCAAAAAAAAAAAAAAAAAAATCCGACCGGTCACTACCCCTGTCGTTAACGGCCGGTCCCCTGGAAGTACTCGTTTTGAATACTTCAGTAAACTAATATATATTGACTATGTTATCAAGGGGAAGAAAACTGACATTTTAAAAGCCTTATTTTATGGTGTAGATAAATATTAGAACAATATTTATGCTGATAAAACAAATATACATTTAGCTATATTTTTAAACTTGTTATAATGACATTTCGAATTTTCAACCGACACTTATTATTAGTCTGAAAATATAATTACTATTCAAGTTGTATCAATGACCTTATTTTAGTTACCTTACAAATGAAGAGTTTGATTATGAAAGATAATTATCTGAAACATGTCAAATGTGAAGAGAGAGCAGTCACAATTCTACTGGCTGTTGGTCTATTCCCCAGTAAAGATTTGGTGCTTGGTTTCAATGAATTGTTTTAAAACTTTTGGATAACTTCCCTAATCTGGCAATAGAGTAGGTGGCATCATGTGATATGCTCTCCTTTGTCTTTACTAGATGGTTATACAATTCTGAATAAATCAAGTTTTTTCCTTTACTTCAGTCCATATTAGTCATTTAAATAAAATTGTAGCCTTGGCTGATAATTTCAATAAAACATCTCTTATATATCTCATTTGCTATAATATTAGATGAACTTGACATCTCAAGTCACATAATTCATAACCTCAAACAATCAAATACAAACAAACACCAAATTCACACACTTCCTGATAAAAAAAATTCAAGCAGATACAACTCATTTATGATTCCAGCCATCATTTGATGAGAAACAATAAGGAATATCAAAATTTTGAGTGGCTGAAAAGATCATCGGAGAGGATACAACCCATTTATGATCCCAGACATCAATCAAACAACGAATTATAACATGACATTCCACGAGATTGCCACCTTTTGATTTTCTCATCATGCTATATAGTACATTGGATTTGGGAGCTTGAAGGACCGCTTCCCCATAGAAAAACCCAACAGGTCACTCCACTGATCTCCAGAGCACCCATGAATGGTGTAACCTTCATCTTCTAGTTCCCTTCTCTTTTCAGATTTGTAAGTAGTGGCCAGTGTCCCTTGATCTGAGGGTCCCCTGTTTCATCCACAACAGAGAGATTAATGATAACTATGTCCAACCATCTTGTAAATGCTTGTCGGTCATTTCATGCCACAAAAACTTGAACATTTGTACATATAGCTTAAGAAAATTGGAACCTAAAGGTTATTTATAAAAATTTCCTCATATCACGTGTGTACAAGTGTATGTCAAGTATATAACTTGTTCAAGAAAGAATTTGGGTGAAGAAAATAGCTATCATCAAGCATTAGCTTATGTACCTCAGGAAAAGCTTTGCCCAATGGGTGTATCCAGCATAAAATAGATTTTTCTCTGTAGCATTTCTTTGATATTCATCGCGGCCAGTTAAAAATATTATTGTAATTCCCATCTCTTCGAGCTCCCTGTACAATCTCAAACTTGCAGGTAGGGCAGGGGCCTCAGCCAAGGCTACCCACTCACTAAAAGACTTTTCATCAAAAATATCCGAACTGTTTCAAAAAGAGGAAGTTTTAGAACAACCACACGAGAAATTACTAGCTTAGAGCATCAGCCTATGCACAATCCAATAGTATTGTTTCGTCACAATCCATAACATTTTTGACTGATCATTTGCATCAGTACAACAAGTTCAAAATATAAAATGTAAATCCACAGTTAAGATCTTGTGAATACCAATATTTTTATTAATATATAAAGCTAAAGTGTAATACCCAACAATAAAATAATAATAATAATAATAAATAAATAAATAACTTTTTAAATTTACATTTTAAATATTTTAATTGGACTTTGTCTTTTATTTGTGTCAAACTAGTAATTAAATTTATGTGGGCTAATAGTGTATTAATAATTAATGGATAATATTAATTTAACAAAATGGGCTTTAAGATTTATTTAAACCCAATTGGAATAAGAATAATATAAGGTTATTAGGGTAAAAACTCTCCCATTAAAATTACTTCCGTGCATTATCGGCTTAAACAAAAGAATTGAGTGTGAGTGCGAAGGTTCGGAGGCGGCAGGCGCCAGGCGGCAGGTGTAAAAGGAGAAGAAAAGGGAGTAACCAAAATTGAACTGCTGTGATACAAGAAGAATTATACTGGTACATGATTATTGCTTTGAGTTGCTATTAGAATTGCATTAAAATTTCATAATGATTACTACTTATTCTATAGGTATAATATGCATGTGCATATGATATAATATTGGCATCTTGCAACTATGAGTATTCTGATTTGATGCTAGTACTATTAGAACAGATCTTTTTAAGTTATCATGGTTATTGGATGAGATTGGGAACCAAAATTGATAAAAGAATTTTTATACAAACTAGTGATTGTCAACTTAATTTGGAATTACTTTAGGTTGATTATTATTAAAGGCAACATGGTCTTTTTCATGTAAAACTAATTGATTATTAATTTAATTTTGGTGGACTGATTAATAAATAAAATAAAATTGGCAACATTGTGTGGTTTTTTAACAAGGTTTCTGAGTTGTTAAATGTGGTTGGAGCATCATGCAAGCGTCGAGATAGTCTTCGAGAGAAAGAAGCTGCTAGAGTTGGGAAAGCATTGATGAATAATAAAATTCAAAGTGGGAAAGGCTTGCATCAAGAAACTAGTCTTAAACGGGCAGGCGACACACGTTGGGGATCACATTATGAGACACTTTTGAACTTGATTCTTATGTTCTCCTCGGTGATTGATGTACTTGAGGAGGTTTCAGATGATGGTTTGGTATACCCAACAAAAAGGTATTGCTTTTGGTTTATTAGAGTCATTGCAATCATTTGGTTTTGCATTTGATCTAATATTGATGAGAAAGATATTGGGAATTACAAATGAATTATCACAAACATTGCAAAGAAAGGATCAAGACATTGTAAATGCTATGGAATTAGTTAAAGTGTCTAAGTAACTATTGAAGGTTATGAGAGATGAGGGATGGGAGAAACTACTTGATGAAGTTTGTTTATTTTGCAACAAACACAAAATTGACATTATAAATATGAATGCTTTATTCCATGGGAGATCAAATCGAAAATCTCAAGGTATTACAAATTTTCACCATTATTATGTTGAGATATTTTGTACTGTTTTGGATTGGCAACTTCAAGAATTAAATGATCGTTTTACGGAAGCAAGTACTGACTTGTTTTATCAGTGTCATGCTTAAATCCTAGTGATTGTTTCGCTAGTTTTGATAAGGACAAATTGATTCATCTCACTAGCATTTATTCAAATGACTTTTCTCCAATGGATCTTATGAAACTTGATAGTCAACTATATAAATACATTTCTGATATGCGGACAAATCAAGAGTTTTTGGAAGTTCAAGGGATTAGCGGTCTTGCAAGAAAGCTCGTAGGTACGAAAAAACATATTGTATTTCCTTTGGTATATCGGCTTCTAAAGTTGGCATTAATCTTACCATTACATCGCTATCTTGTTGAAAGAGCTTTTTCTGTGATGAAGATAATAAAGAGTAGGTTGCGCAATTCTATGGCAGATCAACTGAAGAATGATTGTTTAATTACATACATCGAGAAGGATGTATTTGATTGCATTGACAATGAAAGTATTATCCAACGATTTCAACGAATGAAAACGCGCAGAGAACAATTGTAATTATTATATTCTACTAGTTATTTTTGTGGATAAGCTTGATGGCTACAACAATGACATATTATATTTTTTTGGTTATATATTTGAGTCGCTTTTTGCTACTATAATTATCAATTTTAATTTATTGTTTGATACTCTAATTATTGACCCCACTGCGAACTAATCCTGGCTTCGCCACTGTCAGTAAATGATGGAGAAAATTATGGCAAAAAAGAGGTTTCAGGATTTTGAACTTAATTGACGACTCTTCTTCCCGAGAATTCTTTTGCAGTTCTGAACTCTCCAGCTACGCTTCAGTTTCCATTACAAACCCAACATTTTAAGCTGATCTTTCAAATACTATTATAAAATAGATTATCTTGGTTATTCCTCTCGTCTACGTATTGTATTTGTGGTCTGAACTACCTAGAGGCACTAAGGAATATACGGTACGGGTACATATATACATATTTAGTTCATGTTTTCCACCCAAAATTTCCAATTTTTCAAATAAATATTTCGATAGTAGTTTCAATGATTACAGGCTTAAAGGACCTAATCTAATAAGCTGATTCTTGCTATTCCTCAATTAATTCAATTTGATAATACTATTCCTCAATTTACTCAACTTGATAATTGATAATTATCAACCAATACAAACTTGATTAATAAATGTAAATTCAACTAATCCTATAGCAGAAAAAAGAGGTTTGAATCACTCACCCAAATCCGTGGACAGTATAGTACGGCAAATTGGAGAGCAGAGTCTCATCGATATCAAAAACCCAAGCATCTTTACCCGTCAGCTTCACTGTCTTCAAATACTCTAACGAATAATCGGCGACGATCTCCGAATCCGACCGGTACCGGTCACCGGTAATGTACTCCTGCACGTAGTCTACGCACCTCTTCGGGATTGTACTCCACTTCCCGGCGTCATTTGTCTCCACACTGAATTTCCAGCTATCGCAGTACAAGTCGTCGACGGCGACGGTTACCGGATCGGCGGCGGTGTTGGAGTGGTGGGGTTTGGGGTAGAGTTGGATGATTGATTGGGAAACGGATTTGGATGCGAAGTTCAGAATGACAAGTAAGACGATGACGTAAATGCCGGAGCCCATGCCGGAAAATCAAGAAAGCACTCTTCTTCCTGCGAAAGCTTTTTGGGAGTTGACTAGATTCGGGATATACGAAAGTATATAGTACTCGTCCCATTCATAATTCTTTTATATAAATAGGGGTATAAGCTGAGCTACTGGACTCGAAAATATGATTCAAAGTCCAATTCGACCATATCAATGAACAAATTAGGGTTCAAATATTTTATTTTTTCTCAAATTATATTATAGAGGGATGATATTGGAATACTGATTAATAAGCTAAATATGTAATATTTGTATTAATCTTTATAATTTATAAAGTATAATATAAAATTGTGTAAACTTATATTTGAATAAATCGATGAATTGATTGTCAATTTGTATTACATTATTTGTAATTTCTATACATAAATAAAAGTGAAAAACTTTTATATATAAATATTAGTTAAGTAATCAATTTAGTATGTAGTGATTCAATTTTAAGTGAAGTGTTTTATATACGAAACTCGATTTGAAGACTAAGCGAAAGAACTCGCTTTTAAACAAAGTTTCGAAGACTTTACAGTAGAAGTAAGTCCGAGTAATAATCTGAGTCGAATTTGGTGCAAAAACTAGAAATCTCTTATCGAATTCGAATTAGAGTTCAATGTTTTTGAGTTGAGTCGAATATAAATATTAAAGTTTTCGCTGAGATTTGATTCGTTTACCCTCCCTAATTCTATGATTATGGAACTACTATTAAAATAATGAATTGAAAAACTTATAAAGAAACTGTGTCCATCTTAGCAATTGAAAGACAGAAGAAACTCTGTTCTAGTTTTTAGGTTGTCTTTAGCTTCAGAAGGTGTAAACAAAATTGTATACTGGCATAATTTCAATCCCCTTTTCAGTGTAGATTTATACAGTCCCAGCTACACGTAACGAGAGCCAATGAAGTTAGTTGTTGATTGGTGGATGATAGGATTACGTAACACCCCAGTCCCACATCGAAAAAGAAATTACTTAGTACTATCTTTAATTTGTTCCGGACTCGGGATTTGACCGGAGTTGTTTCAATGTAAGTATTGTAGGTGAATTCAGACTTGAGAACATGCACATACTAGATTTCAAAAAATCTAGTGGCCTACAATTCTTTCTGGATTTACTGCTCTACTCTTGATCCATGCTCCGGTAACCTAGGATGAGGAACATAATTCCTTCAGGATTAAGTGACTCAGAGTTGAGCATTCATTTCTATAGAACCATAATTATGCTGGGGCAGTAAATATGCTACTTTTATCAGTTTGTATTCTCTGACATTACATGTTAAATTTGTCCATATTAGTTTTTTTCTTATTGTAGTCTGAACCTTAGGACATTTATGATTTATGAAGATATGATACGCAGTAGTATATAAATATTTTGGATGTAACTATGAGATTGCGCTTAATAAAGGTATGCATCGTACCTATATTCAGCACCAGTCATATGGGGTTTCTCAGTTCATATAAGTTGCTAGTTATCTTTGATGTCATGTCATGCATTTGTTCATGAGAAAATCTTGGGCATATTTATTTCTGCTAAATGCATCAACTTACACAAGAACAATCATGTATTAATAGAATTATAGAATCAAACCAGCAACATGTTACAATCAGCCATGGCTTTATATAAGGAAGGGGAAGAAAAAATATATGACTCTCTCAAGAAATTTAAAAGTATCAGAATAAATGAATTGGGAAAGGAAGAAGGTTAATTGGTTGTGATCAGTATCTTCACCAGAAACGGCTCAACTAAGTGGTTATCACAGCTGTGAAAAAAAAATGAATATATGGAAGGAGAATCAAGAAAATGTATCATGTTCATCATGCAAAAACTCCTTCCTGAGCTTTCTGGAGAAAAGGCGACAAGCATCCATGCTAAGATCAATGGCAGCAGAAAGCGCGATAAAAAGGGCAGCGTCAGCCATGCAAGTTACATGTTTCACACCAACCTGAACCATGGGCTTACTCACCTTTCCTTCCCCTTCCACAGTTGATCCCATTACAAATCCTCCAACTGGCAACAATGAGGTCGATGAAGAGTCTTTAATGGTGTTATCGATGCAAAATTGTCCACCTTTTTTTAAACTCATGGTACCTTCAGCAATGGGAATTCCACTAGTGAGGCCAGTGTCAGTGACAAGCTCAAACTTGTAACCCAATCCATCACTCGGCCCCCTCTCCCTCCAAGCCTCGAGGCGGCCCCACGGCTTCATCGAGAGTCCGTGGGGCCGGAGGATTAGCCATGCACCGGGGTTTGATCGAGAAACGCGATCAGACCCTGGTGAGGGGACAAAAGGAGTGACCATAGAAGCGGCTGCAACGGATGAGCCTGAAAGATCATGAACAGTTATCATCCAGCCCTTTCTTTCCGGTCCTGGTTTTTCTCTTTCCCCTGAAAAAGTTCTCATCCATACTCTGTTGTTGGTGGTCAAATCTGATGGGAGAGATCTAGTTTTGCACAACGGGTAAAAAAATCAATAACATTTAATTCCTCAAAGCAATTTAATAAATAATTGTGTTAACTGGCTGAAACCAAGTAGAGAACAATAAGACAAAATGGAAACATAAAATTGTAACACAAATCTTTGCACATGGCTTGTGAATCAAATTGTCCAAGAGACTAAGACAGTTGGCGATAGGATTTGATATTTGTCCGTTTGACCACATAATTAAGAGTGTTTATCTTAATTATAATCTCTCACTTACACATCAACCATTAAGAAATTAAAGCTATATGCCCAAACACAATCAAGGAAACTCATGACTGAATATTGATATAGATTTCCTCATAAAGAAATTGGATTCCCTTCATTTTTTCCTCAAAGTTTCACATGGTAACCATCTGATCTAGCTTTTCAAAATAGTCTTGAGTTAACAGAACAGAGGCTACAACAATTGTATACCAATAATATATTCATATACTCCTATACTATATATCCATTATCACAATGTGTTTTTCTTTTTTATCAGTAGAAATAGCATTATTGATGCTTTCAGAACAACAAATAGGTTGAAAATGCACAAGAATTATGGTAACAACAGCAAAAGTGTCGTTAAATACATAACAAGTTCAAATATCAATAAAAAAAAAATCTTAAATAGGAAATTGATATTTTCACTTGACTTTTTGATATTTTTATATGAAAATGCCACTATAAATGGGATCCGTTAGCATGAAGTTATTTTTTTGGTAAGTTGGTCAATTGGCCAATAGAATACTGACACACATAAAACCTTGTCTGCGTGTCAGTATTCTATTGATCAATTAACCAACTTACCCCAAAATAAATTTCATACTAACCACTTCCCTATAAATGTATAATGACGATTTTTATGTGAAAATATAAAAGAAATCATGTGAAAATATAGTTTCAAAATTAATATCTACAAATAGAGCTGCGATTAGCCTTTAAATTTATTTTTATGCATATTAAGGCTTAAATATACATTATTTCCTCTGATAATTTTATTTAGTTTTAAATTTTAACTTTTTATTCGAAAAAATAAATAAATTTAATACATCAAGGAGTTAAAAAATCGGGCCTCACCTATGCGTATTAAGGTTGGTGAAGGAAAATTATAACTCATCTATGCGTATTTTAGCAGGAACCATCACCAAAAAGCAAGGACCCCGGCACATAATAAATGAAACAGCCAATCAAAAACCAGAAATTTTGGAGAGAGAAATAAAAAGGAGAGAACGTATTGACTATGACCCACAATTTTGGCGCAATTTAGTATCAAAACTGATGAGATGAACTACTAATATGCGCTGCGTGGAAACGTAAACGCACCGTGATCTGGAGTTCCGGTCGGCGCTGAACTTGCAGCTGAAAACAGGCTGGCGAATATTCCCTTGAATCTGAAAAACTACCGGGCTACACTCCGGCTCGCCTCCGAACTGGAAAACGTATCTCGGGTCCGGTTCAGTCCGGACCGTCATATGCAATTTGGCGGTGGGATTTGCTGGATCGCTCCCGAGCTTCATCCATCCATTCTGAAACACAGTAGGCTTCAAAACGGCGCCGTCAAGGTTAATGCAGACATTGACCCGGCTCAGTAAACTCCCGCAGCTGACGCCGCACGAGCGACCCATTCGTCCCGTGTAAACAGACACAGTCAGCTTAATGGACTTCCCGGAGAGACGGCGGAGCGCGGCCGATTCGAGGTGGAAGCCGGCGAAGGAGGTGACGGAGTCAGGCGGGGAGGTGTCGGCGGAAGAGAGTGGGACGAGGGCTGTTTGGGAAGGAAAATTCTTGATTCGAAGTTTGCAGAAACACGGCGTGGTTGAAGGGTGAATACCGGAACCGGCCGGTTTGGTGGCCACTGGTAGTTTAAGAGCCAAGGACTCGACTATTAGACGAACGAATGGACATGTATCCATTGTAGTACTTCTTCTTTCTTCTCTTTCCCCTATCTCTCTCTCTCTCTCTATATATATATATATATATTTATATACTCTGTTTTTTCAATTTTGAGAATTAAAGAATCCTGAGAATGGTGGTCGGATAATTAACAGAGAGAAAGCTCGGAAAACATGAATATTTCATGGGGGTGGAATGAATAGTTTTTGGGTGAAGAATTATATTTATAGTTTAAATAAGTCTGCCATCACCAACGTAACTTGCTCTGTACGTGGACTATAAAAATATGCATACGTGAACCCTTCTCACTTTTGGCGAGATACTTAGGAAGAGAGAATATAGAAATGATAGAGAATTATGAATAATGCAAGTTTAATCCCTGCCAGTTTTCTGATATTATTTTGTCATTTAAAATTTTTATATCTTCTTATTTAATCCTATGAATTTCTTGTCTTTCATCATTACTAAAGGTATAAATGAATTGAGTTGCTCAGATTTAGCTCACAAAATTTATCGAGTATAAAATAAGATTTGATTGATACTCATTTAGTTATCGAGTCGAGCACGATCTCTGTAAGACCCAATTTTAATAAATAAAGATGAATTTTTTATAAATATTATTTTTGAATATTATGGAGTAAATTTGATATAATATTATAAATTGTGGGTAATATTTATAAATTTTGCAGAAAGTAAGCAAGTTGTTATAAAATATTTGTTTGGTTTAATATTCTTTTGTTTTAATATTAAATTTGACTAAGACAATCATTAATTGGATATCTATATAACTAATTATTATTTGGATTGAAAACGATAAAAATACTTTATATAAAAATAACAACAAATGTATTCTGTTAAAAAGCGCTGAAACCTACTAGATAATAAAAGAAATGCAAGAATACGGCGTGGTTGCGTAGTAAGAAGACACGGTATTGATTATTGATCTTTACGTGAGAAGTCACTCACCATTTATACTCAATTATTCTTCACGATAATTCTTGCGTCATATCTCTTATATTATTGATTCAATTATCGTCATTAAGATCATCTCAGATAATATGTTATATTATTAAATCAATAATTGAGGCGATGAGTTATAAATGATTAATAATTGTTGAAAGATTAAATATGTGTTGATTAAAAATAAAATGATTTATGGTAATATTTATTCAATCGGCGATGTATATAAAGAAATTATTATGAGGCGTTTGTGGTAAGTTTGGTTATTTTATGGGGTATATATAAATCATCTAAGAAGTCTCTTCATTCGATAAGTAATTACCTTTATCAATAGTAATTACCTTCATCAATAGTAATTACTTCATCGATAGTAACTACCTTTATCAGACGTCAAACCACTTGTCGTTTTACATATTACAGCGCGATCGAACCAATTGTCGTTTCACATTACATTCGGCGTCAAACCACTTTTCTTTTCACATCACCAATATAATCGTCACTGGCTTTTTTCACATTTCAGTCTTTAGCTAGAAATCTTCTATAAATAGAGGCTTAGTCTTCATTATTTTCACGAATTCATTCAAGTATAGAGAAAAGAGTATAGAGAGAATAAGAGAAAGAAAAGAGTATTCTTTATTACACTATCATAGTATTCAATCTACTACTAATGTAAGGGGTGTTATTCTTTCTTATTCACGAAGAGAATCGTTGTTATTCCATTTCTTTATTATTCTATTGAAATAACTTTTATATGCTGATTTACCTATATCTTGGTGACATTCTTCTATTATTCCGCATTGGAACATCATGTATACATGTGTTTTACATCTACTTAGTTCCGCTCTTTATTATTATTCGCTGGAACATCTTATGCGTGTGTTTTGTAGGACTGGTTCCGTCTTTATTATTATTATTACATTGGAACATCCTGTCACATGTGTTTTACACACCTACTTCCTTCCGCTCTTTATTATTACTTTGGAACATCCTCAGGTCTGAAATTTTGTCTTTCTGGTTCCGTTATTATTATTCTATTGAAATAACTCATCTATGTGAAGTCTGCATGCATTTGGTGATTTCTTTTGTTATTCCATTCTTTATTATACTTTCGGTTGGTTAAAGTTTTGACTTATACTCCATGAAATTAGTAGAATATCCTCGATATTTAAGGCTTCATCCAAAGATTTTCGCATGAAATATTCTTTTGATCATTCTTGAATTTTACTCTACAAAACAATGATCGTGTTGACAATTTGGACATTATTAGTTCCTTGGATAAATTAATTCTTGAACTTATTTTATTGAATTCTTATATCATTGTCATCATCCCGATGTTTATATTATGTTGAAAAGTCATTTTGCACACAGAAGTGCATAGATAGACTTGGTATGATTATAATGAGGGATTATTGATTATGTCGTGGTAGTAATGTTACAAATGATGTGTTAAAAGTTATCATTGGCCAGAAGTGCATTGATGGACATTTGTTGGCATGATCACGACTATTAATGAATACTGCGAATGTCCTTCGGTACAGTAGTAGTATAGATAATTTGTGGTAGTGATACTAAAGAATATCCTCAACAGTAGTCGTGTGTGATTCGATGATGTGGATTATTTATTAAAAGTGAGTCCAAATGATAAAAGTCATGAAAAACCTTTTCAATCATAAAAGATAGTAGATTTTATTCTCTACTTGACTCTTTTAATGGATTAACATTGTTCATTGCAGCTTAAACTTGATGTTGTTATATTTTATCAGGTTAACATTGTTGAAGGCCAACGATAATTTATTCTGCATTATCTTACCATAATATTTCTTCTTTGGCTTAGTTGAATTTTCCTTTTCTTTCACCGTTTCTCTTGAAATGAGAATACAAGCAGGGACTAGTCGGGGAAATGGTAGTGACTATCCGCAGGATAGCATTAGTAGTCCTCACTATTCTCGCGAAATAGTGTGTTAATAATTGTAATGAGGATTCTTTTTGAGTTTGTATAATCTCTAGTGAGACAATAATTGTATTCAAACCCATTATTATGTTTTGTCGTATTATACAGACACCTACAACAGATTAGTAAGTTGTATTTGAATTTTGTACCACGTATCTAACGACCCAAGATGGGTGATGTATACCTAATTTTGGGCGCGTCGCGGTTAATATCAAAGCTTAGGATATGATCCTGCTAAGATGTGAGAATAGTACTAGGATGGGAGAGACGGAATTCCTTCGCTAGTATGATCTACCTAAGTTTATGTGGTATTTAATTGGTGGGGTCGAAATTTAGGGATAATATGTTACATGTCAATTAACCTTTGTTTTGTGGCGATGTCGAAAATGACATCCGAGAATGTTGAGAATAGAATGGAGCCGCAAGCGATCGTTGATTCACCATATCAATAATCGTGATAATGTATCGTCGAGAAGGCGACAATTCTCATGCAAATAACAACACTGACCAAATGATGAATGATCAAATGTTCAGGGGCTTTATGCAATTCATGCAACAGCAGGCGAGAGCGGATCCTGTCCAAAATGCAGGTGTAAACACTGAAAACTCTCGGGCAGTCACCGCTAAACAGTTCAAGGAGCTGGGACCACCGGAGTTTAAGGGAGAGCCAAAACCACTTATGGCGGAATCATGGATAAAACAGATCACCAAGATATTTGATGTTTTGGGATGCTCCGAGGATCAAAAGGTTCCCTTTGCTGCCTTTATGTTGCGCGGAGAGGCAGATTTCTTGTGGGAATCGGTAAAACGTACTCAACCTGCCGTACTGAAGATGTCTTGGGAGAAGTTCCAAGAGCTGTTCAACGACAAATACTTTCCCGAAAGTATTAAATCATACGAAGGAGGTGGAGTTTATCAAGTTGGAACAAAACAATATGACCATGTTGCAACGTCTGAGGCTAAATTTGCGAGTTATCCGGTTTTAAGGCCCCACTTGGTGGATAATGAAGAGAGAATGACACCTGCGGATGTTTTTACGAGGTTTGAAGCCGGAGATACGCTCAACATCTTATTTCTCATAAACCGTTTATATTGAGATATTGTAAATAAGGCTCGATTAGTGGAGCGTGATAACGAGTCAACGCAACTAAAAGAAGCAGCCGTGAAAAATGATAATACCGGTGAGAAGCGATCGCTGCGGTGACAACAAGCGTGGAGGAATCAACAGCGAAATGGTAACCACTTTGGTGGTAATCGGGGCCAAAACAATAAGAATGGACATTTCAAGAAGAGGAGATTCAACAATGATGGAAAGACGTCAAGTCCAAAGACTGTTGTTAAGGAAGGAGAACGACCACCTATCATATGTTTCAAATGCGGTGGGGAGGGCACATCACCAAACTAGCGATGCCGTCAAAGCATGTTATAATTGTGGAAGAGAAGGTCACTTAGCCCGATTTTGTCGTTCACCGAAGACAAATTCAACTAGGATGGAGCACCAAAGACCATCCCGAGAAAAAGTCAAACCTAGAAGTCTGAGGAGGCGTTTGTTGTGACCTCCTGTGAAAGCAAGGAACCCGAATGAGGTCATCACGGGTAAGCTTATTTATAAACTCTAACGAAATCTAAACTTTATTTGATCTGGGTTGTGAGACCCCAGTTTTTTATCAATAAAGATTTAAATTTTGTCAAAATAATTTTTTATATTATGGTGTGAATTTGAGATAATATTATAGTTGTGGGTAGTATTTATAAATTTTGCAAAGTATGCAAGTGGTTATATTATATTCGATTGATCGGGAATATTCGGTTTAGCAGGAATATTACGTATACAATGGCTCAATCATTGGTGGACCCTAATGAATGTAATTATTGTCGGATTGAGAAAACGACAAAAATATTTTATTAAAATAATGGACGGAAGTTTTACCGCTGATCTTGTTGAACTACTTCGGTAGTAAAAGTACAAGATGTCATTATGGTTGCATAAGTAAGACACTCACGGTATTGATTATTGATCTTATGTGAGAAGTCACCAGGTTTGATTCCATTATTATTTATTAATAATATGAATTATTATAATGATAATGACGTTTTGTTTTATTCGTATTATTAACGTAATAAAATGTAAACATCTTTTATATAAAATAGAATACTTTATTAAAGTTATTCTATAAATAGAATATATTATATTTTATTATGCATAGTGTTGCGTAGTGTTTTGCGTAGTATTGCATAGTGTTTTGCGTAGTAAAATGTTTTTATATAAATAGAATATATTATATTTTATTTAAAAGATTTTTCTTTAAATATGAATGCACGATTAAAGTAAATCAATGACCGCTCATTAATGGATTAATTCTTATGCATTCCATTTTCCTATAAATAGAAGCTTCATTCCTTCATTATTTTCTTACGAATTCATCAAAACTCTGTAGAGAAATTATAGAAAGAAAGCTATAGAGAAAATTATAGAAAGAAGAAGAGTATTACTATTTCTTCACTTCTTATATTCGGTTCTTTTACTTGTGTGGGTGTTGTTCTTCTTCTCAAGAGAACTTCGTTATTCCATTCACTATTATTCTTACATTGGAATAACTCAAAAAAGTGATATACCCTATACATAACCTTGTGATACGCCAGCGTACCCTATACTTGGTGAAATCCTTATGTTATTCCATTGCTTATTATTCTGCTGGAATAACTTTTATACTGTGATTTACCTATACTTGGTGACATTCTTATTATTCTCATTGGAACATCCCCGTCTGCATGTGTTTTACACCGACTGGTTCCGCTTTTATTATTCTGCTGGAACATCCGTCTGCATGTGTTTTACACCTGACTGGTTCCGCTTTTTATCATTCTGCTGGAATATCCTATCATTCGTGTGTTTTACACCGGATCTGGTTCCATCTTTATTATTCTCGTTGGAACATCCAGCGCTTGTGAATTTCACGACTTTCGTTCCGTTATTATTATTACGCTGGAATAACTTTACATCTCAAAATCTTACCGCATTTGGTGATTTCTTTTGTTATTCCATTCTTTATTATACCCAATGGTTAAAACTTTGACTTTATACTCCATAAAATTAGTAGAATATCCTTGATATTTGCGTTTCATCCAAAGATCTTTTCATGGAAATATTCTTCGATCATTATTGAATTTTACTTTCTGAAAACAAGATTATGTGTTGACAATTTGGGCGTTAATAATTTATGGATTAAATAATTCTTGAACTTGTTTTATTGAATTACTATGTCATTGTCATCATCCTCATGTTATATTATGTTATCTTTTCGGCTTACGCCAAGATAGATGAACTTAGTATGATTATGACCGAGGATCATTGGTATAATCAATGACTTGATATAAATGATGTGACAAAAGTCCTCGGTGGCTGTAATGCGGTGATGGATAGTTTTTGGTATGATTATGACCGGGGTGATTCGGTATAGTCATGACCATTGATAATTTGATGAAAATCCTTGACCGTGTATGCGGGGATGATTAGATGTGGTGGTTTATTATTGTCGAAGTCTCGGCGATAAAAATTGATGAAAACCTTTAAAACCTAAAAGATAGTAGACTTTATTCTCTACTTGACTCTTTTAATGGATTGCTTTTTCCACCTGCAGCTTAAACCGGTTGTCTATTGTATTTTATCGCTTTAACATCGTTTGAAGGCTAATGATAATTTATTACGCATTTATCTTAGTCATAATATTTCTTCTTCTGGCTAGTTGAGCTCACCTTTTTCTTTCACCGTTCTCTTGAAATGAGAACATAAATAGCCGGGACGAGTCGGAACGCAAGTAGTGGTCCGAGAGGATAGCATTAGTAGTCCTCACTATTACGTGAAATAGTGTGATAATAGTTGTAATGAGGACTCCTTTTGAGTTTGTATAATATCTAGTGAGACAATATTTGTATTCAAACTCACGCTTTATGTCGATATGCATACCTACGCTTATATTAGTAAGTTGTATTTGATTTATGTACCATGTAAGTGGCGACCCAAGATGGGTGACGTATACCTAATTTTGGGCGTCGCGGTTGGTATCGAGCCATAAGTGTGAAGAGCCCCAGCCTCTCACCGGTGACTTCGTTGATGGGGAATGCACCGCCGGACTCTCCGTAGGGGGGCCTTGAGTCTTTCGGTGTGTCGATAGTACTAATGTGAGGTCTTGACACAAGTTGGTGTCCGAGTCACGATTGCTATCGAGCTTAGGGATATGATCCTGGCTAGAGAGGTGAGAATAATCTTAGGAGGGAGCAGACGGGAATACCTTCGCTTAGAATGACTACCTAAGTTTATGTGCTATTTTATTGGTCGATCGTAATATAGGGATAATTTGTTACATGTCAATTAACCCTTGTTTTGTGACAAGTGTTTGAGAATGGCATCTGAAAATCTTTGAGATAAGCAATGAAGCACATGAGAGTGTTGATTCAAATTCAAACAAAAGTAAAGGTAACGACCAACAACACGATAATAATCATATCGGTGGCAATGGCCATCGTAACAATGATAACCATCGTGGGGAAATTATCATTATCCACTTAATGGTAACCACTTCGTGGGTAATCATGGCAAAGATAATAAAGTGGAAATTTCAAGAAGAGAAGGTCATTTAGCTCGATTTTTGTCGTATATAGTGAAGTCGAAGTCCAATGAGATAGTGGCACCAAAGGCGGATCTGGACAAAACAAAGTCGGTGTTTCAGAAGAAGCGTTTTTCATCGTGACTTCTCGAAAAGTGGGTAACCCGAACGAAGTTAGCAAAGTTAATTATAAATTCTTGCAAGTCTATACCTTATTAGATCTGGGTTCTACCCATTCTTTTATCTCTCTTGCTTGCGTTCAACGCTTAAATTTGACTCAGGAGAATTTAGACTTTGATTTATCTATCAAAACTTCGTTGGAGAAACCTTCGTTACCTCCCACTGCTTATTAATCTTGTTGTTTCAAATAAACACTTTCACGTTACTTCGTCGATCTTATCTCTTTGAAAATACTTGCCTTTGAGGTAATTTTTGAAAAACGATTGATTAACTACTCATTATTCTTTTTGTAAGGTTGTTAGCTTTCATATTCTAACCAACTGCTGTTATCTGAATTCAAAGTAACCAAACCCTAAAGTTAATCCTTTATATCGAGCCATAAGTAAAGAGCTCTTGTTGTTGACTTCCTTGTGTGGAATGCATCGGCCGGACTTCTCGTAGGCGACATCGTGAATGAAGATGGCAAGTTTATAGGTATCATTGTGAGGTGCTATCCGTGTTAAGGGATGAAGTCACAGATTGGTATTAATGTGACGTATTATCCAAGTCTTGGACGAGAGTAATAGCTTTTGAATGATATTTCTATCATTAATAAATTTCTTGGCGTATTCTTGAAGACTTCCTAGCCTACCCTAGGCGTGAAATCGAATTTTGTATTGACCCCAAAGACAAAACCCATTTCTTAAACCTCAAATATTTCTTCAACTAAAAGGATCTGCATACGTGGATTATGATGAAAGTCATAATAAAAGTATAGAACTAATAAAAATCATGGTATATGAAGTATTAGTAAGTTTTATGATGAGTTATGTTGGTTAGTATGTGAAAACATGAAAGTTTCTTAGAAATCACAAAGAGTTGAAAATCGATTTTAGTGAAAACGTAACATGAAATTCAATTAACCATATCTCCTGTTATATTTTGAATTTTTGAATGTGGTCAAGTCCTAGAGTTAGATCTATGAGTTACCTAACTAATCCAAGTGGAATTACTGGAAAAGGTGTTGTAGATTTTGTGTGGACTGATTTTAGCAAAGGAGTGCAAAGCTGCAAAAATCGAAAAAGCTTCGCCATAATTTTAGAGAGGCTGTTTCGGCCACTTAAATTATGAGAAAAAATTCTGGCCTTTGGGACATGAAATTATATGGTATAAAATACCTCCTGTCCAAAAATGAGCTCATTCTCGACTTAAAATGAGCAAGTTATGACTATTTCAATATTTAGGTTTTTCCGATTTAAAACGCTATAACCGTGAGTTCTATAACTCCGATGACCATGAAATTTAAAACTGGAAGCTCATGTTAACATGTGTAAGGTCCTGCCAAGATTTGGGAATTTTGGAGTTAAACTTGAGGTAGCTAATTTCTTAAGGAATTAAGTGGAAATTGATTTTTAAAAATAGTAAATGAATTTTAAAATTCGAGAAAAATATATTTTCATTATGGGACTATATTATGCTAAATCCCAGAAAAGAAATATTTTTGGGGCTGATTTGGTATTTTTCATGAAAATAGTTTAGTTACTTAACATATGAGTTAAATATGTTATGTGAAGTATGAAAGTTGAAAATAGGATTTTATGGCTAGAGAATCCTATATAGAGTATATGCATAATTTTTGAGAGATTTGATAATTGATGATGATATCTTATGAGTATGACATTTTGAATGATTAAATGCATTATATGGTAAAGTGTAAACAATTAAGATAAATTGTTTATAAATTTAAGAAGTGATTAAAATATTGTTATAATATTAATGTTATTAGATTATGAGATTATTAAATGATTGATAACATGGGGATATTCTTGAATCCTGGATAAATTATATTATAAATGTTTAATATTTATCCTTTATCTCATTTGATTGATTCTTTATATCATTATCCCTACATGTTTATATTATGTTGAAAGTCATCTGCGTGGCTGTAGTGCATAGATGGACTTGGTATGATTATGACCACTGTGATTATTCGATATAATCATAACCAGAAATGAATACACAATTATCTTTGGTCAGAGTGCATGGATAATTTGTGGTCGTGATATTAATGAATACACAATTATCTTTGGTAGTAGGTATGGATAATTTGTGGTCGTGATACTAATGAATATCCTTAGCTTCGTCAGAAGTGCGGGATGATTCGATGATGTGGATTAATTATTGAATAATTTGAGTCTCGATATTAATGAATGAAATATTAATTCATGGATGTGTTCAAAAGTCATCTCAAGTGGCTTACGTGCATAGATGGACTTGATATGATTATGACTGTGGATTGTTTCGGTATAATCATAATATCAGAATATTGAAAATACACAATTATCTTTGGTCAGTAGTGCATGGATAATTTGTGGTCGTGATACTAATGAATATCCTTGGCACGTAGCGTGGTCGGATGATTCGATGATGTGGATTAATTATTGAAATGAGTCTCAAAGAATGAAATATTAATTCATGGATGCGTTCAAAGTCATCTGCATGAAACTACGTGCATAGATGGACTTGGTATGATTATGACCAGGATTGTTCGGTATAATCATAACCAGTAATTGAAAACACGAATATCCTTGGCGATGCAAAGCGTGGATAATTTGTGGTCGTGATACTATTAAGTCTGCGTCTTAGCATTATTGGTTTTACAAATAGATATCTTTAAATTGTAGTGCAAAAAGATGAATTGTTAATGAATAGCTTTGGCGATTTCAAAGATGAATTTAATATTTTTAAACGATAAAGGTATTCAAGGTATCCTCACTTCTTTATCATACTGTGTATCGTACCCTAATTTCGAGTGCTTAAATTCCATAAGGAGGGAGATCATGAGACCCCTGATTTTATCAATAAAGATTTAAATTTTGTCAAAATAATTTTTTATATTATGGTGTGAATTTGAGATAATATTATAGTTGTGGGTAGTATTTATAAATTTTGCAAAGTATGCAAGTGGTTATATTATATTCGATTGGCTCTGAGAATATTCGGTTTAGCGGGAATATTCGTGACAACTACTCAATCATTGGTGGACCCACAATGTAATTATTGTCATTTGATTGAGAAAACGACAAAAATATTTTATTAAAATAACGGCGAAGTTTTACCGTTGATACCGTTGAACTACTCCTAGAGTAAAAGTACAAAGAATAATGTATGGTTGCATAAGAAGACACCATATTGATTATCGATGCTTATGTGAGAAGTCACTCATTTGATTCCATTATCATTTATTAATAATATGAATTATTATAATGATAATGACGCTTTTGTTTTATTCGTATTATTAACGTAATAAAATGTAAACATCTTTTTATATAAAATAGAATACTTTATTAAAGTTATTCTATAAATAGAATATATTATATTTTATTATGCATAAGTGTTTACATAGTGTTTTTGCATAGATTGCATAGTGTTTGCATAGTAAAATGTTTTTATATAAATAGAATATATTATATTTTATTTAAAAGATTTTTCTTTAAATATGGACCGTCGATTAAAGTAAATCAATCTGACCGCTCATGGATTAGTTACTTATGCATTCCATTTTCCTATAAATAAAGCTCATTCCTTCATTATTTTCTTACTTAATTCATTGAAACTCTAGAGAGAAAATTATGTAAAAGCTTATAGAGAGAAAATTATAGAAAGAAGAAGAGTATTCTCGCTACTTCACTACTTCTATATTCAGGCCTTTTTACTAGTAAGGGGTGTTATTCTTTCTTCTTGAAGAGAACTTCATTATTCCATTCACTATTATTCTGCTGGAATAACTCGTAAAAGTGATATACCCTATACATAACTCAGATACGCTGTGATACCCTATACTTGGTGAAATCCTTATGTTATTCCATTGCTTATTATTCTCATTGAATAACTCAGATACGCTGGCTTACCCTATACTTGGTGACATTCTTCTATTATTCTCGCTGGAACATCCTCATCTGTGTGTTTTACACCGACCGGTTCCGCTTTTATTATTCTTTGGAACATCCTCATGCGTGTGTTTTACACCGGACTCGGTTCCGCCTTTATCATTCTCGCTGGAATATCCTATCTCGTGTGTTTTACACCGGATCCGGTTCCATCTTTATTATTCTGTTGAACATCCTGCTTGTGAATTTCACCCGACCGGTTCCGTTATTATTATTCTGCTCGTTGGAATAACTTTTATATGCTCAGTCTCGCATGCACGGTGATTTCTTTTGTTATTCCATTCTTTATTATACCCAAATTGGTTAAAACTTTGACTTCTATACTCCATAAAATTAGTAGAATATCCTCGATATTTGCGTTTCATCCAAAGATCTTTTCATGGAAATATTCTTCCGATCATTATTGAATTTTACTCTACTAAACAAATCATGTTGACAATTTGGACGTTAATAATTTATGGATTAAATAATTCTTGAACTTGTTTTATTGAATTACTATGTCATTGTCATCATCCTCATGTTATATTATGTTATCTTTGGCTTACGTGCATAGATGAACTTAGTATGATTATGACCGTGGATCATTCTAAGATAATCACGACTTGATATAAATGATGTGACAAAAGTCCTCGAAGGCTTGTAAATGCGTTGATGGATAGTTTTTGGTATGATTATGACCGAGGGTGATTCTTGTATATATCGTGACCATTGATAATTTGATGAAAATCCTCGACCGCGGTACGGGGATGATTAGATGTGGTGGTTTATTATTGTCGAGTCTCAAATGATAAAAATTGATGAAAACCTTTAAAACCTAAAAGATAGTAGACTTTATTCTCTACTTGACTCTTTTAATGGATTGCTTTTTCCACCGCAGCTTAAACTGGTTGTCTATTGTATTTTATCGCTTTAACATTGTTGAAGGCTAATGATAATTTATTCGCATTATCTTAGTCATAATATTTCTTCTTCGGGCTAGTTGAGCTCACCTTTTCTTTCACCGTTTCTCTTCGTGAAATGAGAACATTACCAATTTGGACGAGTCGAGGAACGTAAGTAGTGGTCCAGAGGATAGCATTAGTAGTCCTCACTATTCAGAAAATAGTGTGATAATAGTTGTAATGAGGACTCCTTTTGAGTTTGTATAATATCTAGTAGACAATATTTGTATTCAAACTCACGCTTTATGTCGTATTGTACATACCTACAGCTTATATTAGTAAGTTGTATTTGAATTTATGTACCATGTAAGTGGCGACCCAAGATGGGTGACGTATACCTAATTTTGGGGGCGTCACACCGGTTCTACTCATTCTTTTATTTCTCCTACTTGCGCTCATCGATTAAATTTGACTCCAGAGAAATTAGACTTTGACTTATCTGTGGAAAGTTCGTTGGGAGAAACCTTCATTACATCCACTGTTTATAAGTCTTGTTTGGTTCAAATCTGTACCCTCACATTACCTGTGGATCTTATTTCATTGAAAATACTTGTATTTGACGTGATTCTAGGGATTGATTGGTTAACTACTCATCATGCAAAAATTGATTATTTAAAGTAAGGTTGTTAGCTTTCATATTCCTAATCAACCTATTATGCGAATTCAAGCGACCAAACCATTAAAATCAATCACGGTCATCTCAAGCCATAAAGCTATTCGCTTATTGAAAAACGGATGTCAAGCTTTCTTAGCTCATGTCACAAATTTAAACAAAAATACGCCGCTTTTGAACGATATTTCTATTGTTAATAAATTTCCGACGTATTCCCCAAGAACTTCCTGCCTACCCTCAGCGTGAAATTGAATTTTGTATCGACCTTGAACCCGTGACAAAACCCATTTCCAAAGCCCCATATCGAATGGCTCTATTGAACTTCAAGAGTTAAAGACCCAACCGCAGAATTGTTAGACATCGGCTTTATTCGTCCTAGTACTTCTCATTTGGGTGCTCCTGCTCTATTTGTGAAGAAGAAGAAAGACGGGAGTATGCGACTTTGTATTGATTATCTGGAGTCAATCATGTCACCATCAAAAATAGGTATCCATTACCACGTATTGATGACCTGTTTGACCAATCACAAGGAGCCAAATTCTTTTCAAAGATTGATCTTCGTTTCGATATCACCAATTGAAGATTAGAACCAGATGACATTCCAAAGACGGCTTTCAAAACTCTAAGACGGGCATTATGAATTCCTAGTCATGTCCTTTGGATTGACTAATGCTCCCGCCGCCTTCATGGATATGATGAACCGAGTATTCAAGGAATATTTGGATCACTTTGTGGTCGCCTTTATTGATGACATCCTTATTTATTCCAAAAGCCGTGAAGATCATGAAAGCAACACTTGAGGTCGACACTCCAAAAGCTTCGTGAATACAAGCTTTATGCCAAGTTGAAGAAATGCGAATTCGGCTTTAGAAGTAGCATTCCTTGGGCACGTAGTATCAAGTCATGGAATATCTGCTGACTCAAAGAAAGATTGAAGCAATTCAAAGTCGGGAGCAACCTAAATCGATGTGATCAAGGCACGTGTAGCTTTCTCGGTTTAGTTGGTTATTATCGGAGATTCGTGGAAGGATTTTCTAATCTCTACCCATCGACTCAAATTGACTCGAAAGATACAAAGTTCGGTTGGAGCGAAGAATGTGAGAAGAGTTTTCAAGAACTCAAGAGGAGACTCTTTTCAAAGACCTGCTCGACAATACCATCCGCCTCGGAGGATTTGTCATCTACAAAGATGCTTCGCAAAGGGTTGGGATGTGTTCTCATGCAACATGGAAAAGTCATAGCCTTTATGCCTCAAGACAACTCAAAGAATATAAAAGGAATTATCCTACTCATGATCTAGAGTTGGCATTTGTTGTCTTCGCACTTAAAGATTTGGAGGCATTACTTGTATGGGGAGAAGGTGGAGATCTTTACTGGATCATAAAAGCCTCAAATATTTCTTTTTACAAAAAGAACTCAACATGCGACAACGACGTTGTCTTGAATCGCTGAAAGATTATGATCATACCATCCAATACCATCCTCGAAAAAGCGAACGTGGCGGTGACGCATTGAGTAGAAGATCGTATGCAAGTTCGAAAGCGATATTGTCAACGCAAAGGCCCATTTTGTGTGACTTGCAAAGGATGGAGATAGAGTTAAAGACTCTAGGGACCCTTGTGATGATGGCGAATATACGAGTAGAACCGACTTTAATCGATAAAGTTAAAGCTGCTCAAGTTACATACCTGGAGTTGACGCGTATGAGGAAGAAAATGCAAGAAGGTACTATGCCGGAAGCAAGAATCGATGAAGAAGGAATACTTCGAGTCAACTCTAGACTTTGTGTTCCTAACGACCCTGATTTAAAGTATAAAATCATGATGGAGGCACACAACACACCGTTTGCAATCCATCCTGGGAGTACCAAAATGTATCATGATATTTGTCATACATTTTGGTGGAGCAATATGAAGAGAGAGATAGCGTTGTTTATCTCAAGGTGTCTAACTTGTCAACGAGTTAAAGCGGAGCATCAAGTACCAAAAGGTCCATCAGAACCACTTGAAATTCCGTAATGGAAGTGGGAGCACATTACCATGGATTTCAAGCATCGGCCTTCCTAAGGTTTCTCAAGGCATAGATGTGATTTGGGTCATTGTTGATAGATTGACCAAGTCTCGCTTTCATTTCTTACCGATACGAGAAACTTATACACTTGAACGCCTTGCTCAGATGTATATAAACGAGATTGTAAGATCGCATGGTATGCCTAAGATCCATAGTTTCGATCGAGACCCAAGATTCACTTCACGATTTTGGGTTAGTTTGCAAAAAGCTATGGGAACAGACTTACGATTTAGCTTTCGCATATCATCCTCGGACGGACGGACAATGGAGAGAGGACTATTCAAACTCTTGAAGATCTATTAAGACTCGTGTCCTTGATTTCAAGGAAGTTTGGACAAGTTCTTACCATCGGTGGAGTTTTCCTACAACAACAGCTTATCAAGCAAGTATTGGCATGGCTCCATTCAAGCATTGTATGGAAGAAAGTGTCGTTCTCCAAAGATCTTTGGGATGAGGTGGGTGAAGCAACGTTGTTGGGACCGGAGTTGGTACGTATGACTACTTTGAAAAGATTCAAACGATCCGACAATGTATAAAAACCTCACAAGATCGACAAAAGAGTTATGCTGATCTTCATCGAAAGGACGTGGAATTCGATATAGGAGATCATGTGTTGTTGCGTGTTGCTCCATGGAAAGGAGTTACGAGATTTGGAAAGAGAGGAAAACTCAATCCTCGATTCATCGGCCCATTTTTAATCCTCGATCGAGTAGGAACTGTGGCCTATAGACTCGCTTTAAGGCCAAGTATGTCTCGTGTTCATAGCGTTTTTCACATATCTATGTTACGTAAATATGTGAAAGACTCGAACCACATTATTGAGTTAGAACCGGATGAAATAGCGGAAGATTTGACGTATGAAGAGGTTCCTGTTCAAATCTTGGATAAGAAGGAACATATTCTACGCTCCAATGTTATACCTCAAGTCAAAGTTTTGTGGAGAAACCACGATGTTGAGGAAATGACTTGGGAGTTAGAATCTGAAATGAAATCAATATATCCTTACCTCTTCGACATACCAGGTACATACCCTAATTTCGAGGGCAAAATTTCATAAGAAGGGGAGGTTGTAAGACCCCAACTTTTATAAATAAAGATGAATTTTCAATAAATATTATTTTTGAATATTATGTAGTAAATTTGATATAATGTTATAGTTGTGGGTAATATTTATAAATTTTTCAAAGTAAGCAAGTTGTTATAAAATATTCGTTTGGTCGGGAATATTCTTTTGCTCTGGGGAATATTCGTGACGACGACAAAGACAATCATTAGTGGACCCCACAATGTAATTATTGTTTGGATTGAGAAAACGAAAAAATACTTTATGAAAAATAATCTATGGAGGTGTTACCCTTAAAACCTGTTGAACTACCCGGTAGTAAAAGTACAAAGAATACGCTGCGGGTTGCATAAGAAGCACACGGATTGATTATCGATGCTTACGTGAAAGTCACTCAACTATACTCAATTATTACTTCTGAAGAATTGTTGCATCATATCTCTTATATTATTGATTCAATTATTGTCACAAGATCATCCAGATAATATGTTATATTATTAAATCAATAATTGAGACGACAAGTTATAAATGATTAATAATTGTTGAAAGATTAAATATGTGTTGATTAAAAATAAAATATTTTGTGGTAATATTTATTCAATCCTTGATGTATATAAAGAGTCTATTATGAGACGTTTGTGGTATGTTTGGTTATTTTATGGGGGGGCCCATATGTCATCATCTAAGAGTCTATTCTTCAATAGTAATTACCTTCGTCAATAGTAATTACATTCATCAATAGTAATTACCTTCGTCAATAGTAACTACCCAAACAATAGTAAGTTTGGTTATTTTATAGGGGGCCCATATGTCATCATCTAAGAGTCTCTTCGTCAATAGTAATTACCTTCGTCAATAGTAATTACCTTCATCAATAGTAATTACCTTCATCAATAAGTAATTACCTTCATCAATAATAGTAACTACCTTTACCAGACGTCAAACCACTCATTGCCGCTTCAGACATAAAAGGTCGAACCAATTGTCGTTTCACATTACAAAGGCCAAACCACTTTTCATTTCACATTACCAAATAATCGAGCCACTCGCCTTTTCACATTTCAAGTGCTAAGCTAGAAATCTTCTATAAATAGAGGCCAAAGTGCTTCATTATTTTTCACGAATTCATTCAAGCTTTATAGAGAGAAAGTATAGAGAGAATAAGAGAGAAAGAAAAAGAGTATTTCACATTACTACACTACTGCGCAGATTCAATCTACTACTAATGTAAGGGGTGTTATTCTTTCTTATTCATGAAGAGAACTGTTGTTATTCCATCGCTTATTATTCTCATTGGAATAACTCAGATATCTGCGCTTTACCCTATACTTGGTGACATTCTTCTATTATTCTGCTTGGAACATCCTCGTCATTGTGTTTTACACCTAACCCTGCCCGCCTTTTATTATTATTCTGTTGGAACATCCTGCTCAAGGTTTTTCACCCCATTTGGTTCCGCCTTATTATTATTCGCTTAACATCCCGCTTGCATTTAAAATTTTGTTCGACCTGGTTATTCGTTATTATTATTATTCGTTGAATAACTCGACTATGCGCAAGAATCCGCATTTATTTGATTTCTTTTGTTATTTCATTCTTTATTATACTCAAATGGTTAAAGTTTTGACTTATACTCCATGAATTTAGTAGAATATCCTCGATATTCAAGGCTTCATCCAAAGATCTTTTCATGGAAATATTCTTCCGATCATTCTTGAATTTTACTCTACAAAGCGATGTCACGTTGATAATTTGGACATTATTAGTTCTGGATAAATTAATTCTTGAACTTGTTTTTATTGAATTCTTATATCATTGTCATCATCCTCATGTTTATATTATGTTGAAAGTCATCTCGTGGCTCAGAAAGTGCGTAGATGGACTTTGGTATGATTATGATCGCGGATTATTCTTGTGTAATCATTTAATCGTAATGTTATAAATAATATGGTAAAAGTTATCATTGGTTGTCAGTAGTGCGTTGATGGATGAATATGTTGGCATGATCATGACCATTAATGAATACACGAATGTCCTTGGTCATAGTGCGTATATAATTTGTGGTCGTGATACTAAAGAATATCCTACCGTAGTCGTGTGTGATTCGATGATGTGGATTATTTATTAAATTCGAGTCCCAAATGATAAAAAGTCATGAAAACCTTTAAATCATAAAAGATAGTAGATTTTATTCTCTACTTGACTTTTTTAATGGATTGCTTGTTCATTCATAGCTTAAACTTGATGTTGTTATATTTTATCGCTTTTACATCTTTGCTGCTAACGATAATTTATTCTGCATTATCTTAGTCATAATATTTCTTACCGGGCTTAGTTGAAATTTCTCACTCTTTCTTTCAATTTATTCTTGAAATGAGAACATAAGTGCGAGGACTTTAATCTAGAGAGCGAATTGTACTCATCGCAGGATAAGATTAGTAGTCCTCACTATTCTGCGCTAAATAGTGTGTTAATAATTGTAATGAGGATTCCTTTTGAGTTTGATAATCTCTAATGAGACAATAATCAGTATTCAAACTCACGCTTATGATTTGTCGTATTATACGTAGCATAATTGTATTAGTAAGTTGTATTTAAATTTTGTACTACGATATCGACGACCCAAAATGGGTGATGTATACCTAATTTTGGGGGCGTCACAATCTCAAATCGAGTCCGAGCAGTTTTAACTTTTCGAACGAATATGATCCGAGTATCAATTGAAAATTACAATTTGAGGATGTTCGAGTAATTTATCGAATTTTAAAATTTGCTCATATTTGAATCATTTATATTTCGAATCGAACATTTAATGAAATGAATACGAATCGAAATTCAAACTATTTTTTTCATTTTATAGTCTTTCAATTCGCTAAGGGTGTAAGCGAAATAAAACCGAGCAATGGAGAATTACTCAATTAATTCGAAATGATAAATTAAATCTTTCGAATTCTACAATTCAATTATATTTGAAAAATCCTACTTCGGATTAAATTTCGACTCTAATATTTATTACTCAAATTCGATCCGACTAGACTCAAATATTTATTCAAACTACTCAGCCTTCAAATTCAAGTTTCAATTCAGCCTCCACATAATAACTAGTTTTATAATAAATATAATTATAAATTGAATTTGTTATTTTACTTAAAAATAAAAAATATATTTATTATTACACTTTCTGAAATATAAAATCACAATTAAAATAAAAAACAAAACAAAATAAAAACTAATTATCCTAATTTGATTTAAATTTGTATATATTATAAGAGAATGTATCGAACATCTAATCGAATATTTATTAACCGAGTATGTATCGAATCACAATCAAAATTCGAAAGTTTGAATTTTTTAAACGAAATGAAAGATAACATCGCTTTCGATTCTACTCATATTTTATTCTAACTATTTTTAATACTTCAAATTTGGATTATATTATTAACGAATTCAGCCTCGATCAGTATTTTTTCGAAATGGTAATCAACTACGTTATCTTCGCTTACTACCTTTACTCAAGACAAGTTGGCGAGATTTTAGCGAGAAATATATAGGGCCTTCGGCCTCAAAGTGAGACCCGCTTGGGCCATTAAACAGCTGGCTTTAGGTTGTCACCACGTTGTTGTTATCTTTGATTTTTATTAATTGTGGGAGATATTTAACAAGACGATTATGATGCCTCATATTGTCACCATTGTATTGGCCGACGGCGGTCCAAGTGACGGGATTATTTTGGCATGAGTTTTTAATATTTTCATATGTTTTCTTATCACAAAAAGGTAGAACTCACAAGATTATGTAAAAGTATCAAAAATATATGTGAAAATATCAATTTCATATTAATATGATTACTTATTTCTAATTACAATATATACTCATTTTTTAATTTGACTATTGAAATTTCAATATTAAATTTTAAAATTGGTATGACACATAAAAATTTAAATTAAAATAAATTTTGTCATATAATATATAATTATATCAGTTAAAATTAAATAAATTTATATTAATTTAAAATTTAATATGTTGTTGACGGTGGAATAGTAGATAATAGAAAATTACGTCCGCTTGTACGAGGTTTGCCGCAACAAAAAAAGAAAATTTCTACCCAAGTATTCATGTGTTTTTTGTGAAGAAAGAATTTCAAATAAATATTATGCATGAAAGAATCAAAAAGTAAATTTAATGTAAAATAAATAAATTTAAAACTTGTACAAAGACGGGGGATAATTTACGTAGCGTATCAATGCAAAAACTCAGTATCTGTCCGAAACGTAATAAACTTGTATGAGTCGAACGGATTCGAATCGAGTCCGAACTATTTGCTCATTTTACCGCCTTCAATTAACCGAAGAATTATGCGGTCCCACCCACATAGGGAACTTTATATTTTGGGGCACATACACAGTTGTTAAACTGATGGTTATTTTGTATCCTAGTTATATTTTAATATCACATATGATCCCCATACTTTCAAATCTTTGTCTTTTTGGATACAAATGAATTTTCTTTCGGAAAATGACTAAGAAAGAAGAAAACCAAGACCTTAATTGGTCCCACTTTTTCCATTAGAATATGAAGCATCAAGACAGAATAACAGAGTATTTGTATTGGTGTGTGATGATATCAATCACACCCATTATGGTTGTTGCATTGATTCGCTACATAATTTATCCCCCATCCATCATACATATACGTTTCTTACCATTCTTTTGATTAATTTCCTTAGGCTATTATGTTTCTAGAATGAAATATTAATTCTAAATTTTTTTATTATTTTTAAAATTAGACTTAAAATTATTAATTTTGGGATTATAAATTAATTTGAAAGGTGGACAATTTAATACCATATTCAACTTGGTATTATAATTCTTAGGACTAAAAATTTGCACCCAAAATAATATTTAATTTTGTTTAAAAAGAATCCTTTCTATCTATCTTTAAACTAATGACAATATGATATATTTGTTATTAATGGTAAGGATATAATAGTCTAAACGTCCAGCTTTTTATCTAATTTTTACATAATTCCGGATAAAACAAACATAATACTGAAATTATTTTAAATTATCTTATGAATTCATAAAAAATAAATATGTGATTAGGACTATTTAATCTTATGATTAATAGTTTTGAAAATATAATTAATGAAAATATAGTCTCGAGATTATAATTCTTACAAATAAATATGATATTTGTGATCATAAGTGTACGCCTTTGAAAATAGGTATCATCACCCATTCTCGAAATCGTAATATACTGTGATGTAAAAACAACTACAACTTTATTATTACAACAAGAAATTGTGAGTTTGAATACAAATATTATCTTCAGACAATATCTATACTCAAATAAATCCTCATCACATTTATTGATACATTATTTTACAAAAATGGTGAAGACTACAAAAAACTCTCTCTCTAGACCTTCATTCCATATCCCTCAACTGTGACTCATTAGCTATATTCTCGCTTCCCGAGAAAAAAATGGAACAAAAAAAGAAAAGGGTGAACATCTCAAATATATTCAATCAGAAAGAAGAATATTATGACTAAGATAATATACAACAAATTATCATTACCCTCCAAAATATGAGCGGAAATATTTATAAATTTTGCAAAAATTCAAGATGCAAAGTTGTTATAAAATATTCGTTTGGTGGGAATATTCTTTTTGTTAGGGAATATTCGTATCATAATGGCTCAATCATTGGTGGACCCCATACATGTAATTATTTAATTATTATTTTGATTGAAAAACGACAAAAATATTTTATAACTACAGGAAGGTGTTACCGTTAAAACGCATTGAACTACCCGGTGGTAAAAGTACAAATGATGTCTGGCGTAGTTGCATAGTAAGACACGGTATTGATTATTGATCTTCGTGAGAAGTCACTCAATTATGCTCAATTATTACTTCAAAGATATTCTTTGCATCATATCTCTTATATTATTGATTCAATTATTGTCACAAAGATCATCCAGTATAATATGTTATAGATTAAATCAATAATTGAGGCGATAAGTTATAAATGATTAATAATTGTTGAAAGATTAAATATGTGTTGATGAAAAAAAAATGATTTGTGGTAAGTTTGATTATTTTATGGGGGCTCATATGTCATCATCTAAGAGTCTCTTCATCGATAGTAATTACCCTTGTGAATAGTATTTACCTTCGTCAATAGTAATTACCTTCGCCAATAAGTAATTACCCTCAGTGAATAGTATTTACCTTCGCCAATAGTATTTACCTTCGTTAATAGTAATTACCTTTACCGGACGTCGAACCACTTGTCGCTTCACATTACAGCGTCGAACCACTTGTAGCTTTTCACATTCTGAAAGTCAAACCAATTAAATCGAGCCACTTGCCTTTTCACGGCGCGGTCTTAAGCTAGAAATCTTCTATAAATAGAGGCTGGGGCTTCATTATTTTTCACTAATTCATTCAAGCTATAGAGAGAAAGTATAGAGAGAATAAGAGAGAAAGAAGAAGAGTATTTTATTCTTACACCTATAAAGATTCAATCTCCTACCAAATGTGAGGGTGTTATTCTTTCTTATTCATGAAGAGAAGCTGTTGTTATTCCATTGCTTATTATTCATTGGAATAACTTTGTATAAAGTGGTTTACCCTATACTTGGTGACATTCTTCTATTATTCATTGGAACATCCTCACATGCATGTGTTTTACACCCACCTCGGTTCCATCTTTATCATTCTCATTGGAACATCACATGCGTGTGTTTTTTACCGGACTGGTTCCGCTCTTTATTATTCTCATTGGAACATCCTGCTCATGTGTTTTACACCTGGACTGGTTCCGCCTTTATTATTCTGTTGGAATATCCTATCTCGTGTGTTTTACACCGGATCCGGTTCCATCTTTATTATTACTCGTTGGAACATCCTGCTTGGTGTGAATTTCACACGACACAGTTCCGTTATTTATTATTCATTGGAATAACTTTGTGCGTGCGATTACATCGCATGCATGGTGATTTCTTTTGTTATTCCATTCTTTATTATACCCAAATTGGTTAAAACTTTGACTTCTATACTCCATGAAATTAGTAGAATATCCTTGATATTTGCGTTTCATCCAAAGATATCTTTCATGAAAATATTCTTCCGATCATTCTTGAATTTTACTCTCAAAACAATGATCATGTTGACAATTTGGGCGTTAATAATTCCCGGATAAAATAATTCTTGAACTTGTTTTATTGAATTCTTATATCATTGTCATCATCCTCATGTTTATATTTTTTTTTGTAAGTCATTTGTGGCTTTGTAGTGCATAGATGGACTTGGTATGATTATGACGACTGCAGACTATTCGGTTATAATCGTGGCCGTAATGTTACAAATGATGTGATAAAAAATCCTCGATGGTCAGAAGTAGTGCATTGATGGACGATTGTTGGCATGATCATGACCATTAATGAATACACAAATATTCTTGGCCCGTAGTGCATGAATAATTGTGGTCGTGATACTAAAGAATATCCTTGGCAGTAGTGCGGGGTGATTCGATGATGTGGAATATTTATTAAAGTTTGAGTCTCAAATTATATAACAATGATGAAAAACCTTTTAAAACCTAAAAGATAGTAGACTTTATTTTCTACTTGACTCTTTTAATGGATTGCATATTCAGCTGCAGATTAAACCGGTTGTCTATTGTATTTTATCGCTTTAACATTATTGAAAGACTATTGATAATTTATTCTCGCATTATCTTAGTCATAATATTTCTTCTTCGGGCTAGTTGAGCTCACCCTTTCTTTCACTTTGTTCTCTTGAAATGATAATATAGTTGGGACGAGTCTGGAAACGAGTGATGGTCCTCAAGATAGCATTAGTAGTCCTCACTATTCGTAAAATAGTGTGATAATAATGTAATGAGGACTTTTTGTTTGAGTTTGTATAATATCTAGTAGGCGATATTTGTATTTAAACTCACGCTTTATGTCGTATTGTACACAACGCTTATGTTAATAAGTTGTATTTAAATTACGTACCATGTAAGTGGCGACTCAAGATGGGTGATGTATACCTAATTTTGGGGCGTCCACGGTTGGTATCGAGCTTAGGGATGTGATCCCCTGCTAAGATGTGAGAATAGTACTAGGAGGGAGAGACGGGAATACCTTCGCTAGTATGACCTACCTAAGTTTATGTGCTATTTTATTGGTTGGTCGGGAAGATAAGGATAATTTGTTACATGTCAATTAACCTTTTGTTTTGTGGCGATGTCTGAAAATGACATCCGAGAATGTTGAGAATAGCAATGGAGCGCAGCGATCGTTGATTCACCACATATCAATAATCAAGATAATGTGCATCGAGAAGGCGATAATCCTCATGCAAAAACAACAACCTTGACCAAATGACAAATGATCAAATGTTCGGAGGCTTTATGCAATTTATGCAACAATGAAAGCGAGGCGACTCTCGCCCAAAACGTAGGTGGAAACACGGAAAACTCTCGGTGCGGTCACCGCTAAACAATTTAAGGAGCTGGGACCACCGGAGTTTAAGGGAGAGCCAAAACCACTTCAAGCGGAAGCATGGATAAAGCAGATTACCAAGATATTTGATGTCTTGGGATGCTCCGAGGAGCAAAAGGTTCCCTTTCACGCCTTTTATGTTGCTAGCGGAGGCGGATTCTTGGTGGGAATCGGTAAAACGACTCAACCAAATTTGCTTCAAGATATCTTGGGAGAAGTTCCAGAGTCGTTCAACGACAAATACTTTCCCGAAAGTATTCGCCACATGAAGGAGGTGGAGTTTATCAAGTTGGAACAAAACAATATGGCCGTGTCGCAATACGAGGCAAAATTTGCGGAGTTATCACGGTTTCGTCGTCCCTTGTGGATAATGAAGAGAGAATGGCGCGAATGTTTTTAAGAGGTTTGAAGCGGGAGATACGTAAACATCTTATTTCTCATAAACCGTGTTTGTATTCAGATGTTGTAAATAGGGCTCGCCGATAGTGGAGCGCGATAATGAGTCAACGCAACTAAAAGAGAGCGGTAAGCAAAATTATAATACCAATGAGAATAGTCATCGGTGGCGGTGACAACAAGCGTGGAGGGAATCAACGGGGCGGATATGGTAACCACTTGGTGGTAATCGTACAAAACAATAAGAATGGACATTTCAAGAAAAGGAGATTCAACAATGATGGAAAGACGTCAACACCAAAGACCCATTGTTAAGGAAGGAGAAAGACCACCTATCATATGCTTCAAATGCGGAGGAGAGGACACATCATCAAATCTGCGTCATGCCAGTCAAATCATGTTATAATTGTGGAAGAGAAGGTCACTTAGCTCGATTTTGTCGTTTATCGAAGACAAATTCAATTTAGGATGGAGGCACCAAAGGCCATCCCGGAAAATTCAAACCTAGAAGTGCAAGGGAGAGCATTTGTTGTGACCTCCCAAAGAAGAGCAAGGAATCGAATGAGGTCATCACGGGTAAGCTTATCATAAACTCTAATGAAGTCTATACTTTATTTGATACCTGGGTTCTACCCATTCTTTATTTCTCCTACTTGCGCTCATCGATTAAATTTGACTCAGGAGAAATTAGACTTTGACTTATCTCTGTGGAAACTCCGTTGGGAGAAACCTTCATTACATCCACTTGCTTATAAGTCTTGTTTGGTTCAAATCGGTACCCTCACATTACCTGTCGATCTTATTTCATTAAAAATACTTGCATTTGGCGTGATTCTAGGATTGATTGGTTAACTACTTATCATGCAAAAATTGATTGTTTTCGTAAGGTTGTTAGCTTTCATATTCTAAATCAACCTATTATGCAATTCAAACGACCAAACCATTAAAATCAATCACGGTCATCTCAAGCCATAAAGCTATTCGCTTATTGAAAAAGCGGATGTCAAGCTTTCTTAGCTCATGTCATGATTTAAATAAAAATACGCCGATTTTAAACGATATTCCTATTGTTAATAAATTTCTGACGTATTCCCCAAGAACTTCCCTCGCCTACCCCGGGCGTGAAATTGAATTTTGTATCGACCTTGAACCCAGACAAAACCTATTTCCAAAGCCCCATATCGAATGGCTCTATTGAACTTCGTGAGTTAAAGACCCAACTGCGAGAATTGTTAGACATTGGCTTTATTCGTCCTAGTACTTCTCCTTGGGGTGCTCCTGCTCTATTCGTGAAGAAGAAAAGATGGGAGTATCGCGACTTTGTATTGATTATCGGGAGTTGAATCACGTCCACCATCAAAATAGGTATCCATTGCCACGTATTGATGACTGTTTGACCCGATTGCAAGAGAGCCAAATTCTTTTCAAAGATTGATCTTCGTTAGGATATCACCAATTGAAGATTAGAACCGCCGACATTCCAAAGACGGCTTTCGAAACTTCGATGCGGGCATTATGAATTCCTAGTCGTATCCTTTGGATTGACTAATGCTCCGTCCGCCTTGCCTTCATGGATATGATGAACCGAGTATTCAAGGAATATTTAGATCACTTTGTGGTCGTCTTTATTGATGACATCCTTATTTATTCCAAAAGCCGTGAAGATCATGAAAGCAACACTTGAGGTCGACACTCCAAAAGCTTCGTGAATATAAGCTTTATGCCAAGTTGAAGAAATGCGAGTTACGGCTTGAAGAAGTAGCATTCCTTGGGCACGTGGTATCAAGTCATGGAATATCTGTTGACCCAAAGAAAGATTGAAGCTATTCAAAGTTTAGGAACAACCTAAATCGATGGCCGAAGTACGTAGCTTTCTCGGTTTAGTTGGTTATTATCGGAGATTCGTGGAAGGATTTTCTCGAATCGCTATTCCATCGACTTCAAATGACTTTTGAAGATACAAAGTTCTATTGGAGCGAAGAATGTGAGAAGAGTTTTCAAGAACTCAAGAGGAGACTTATTTCACACTGTTCGTGATACCATCCTGCTCGGAGGATTTGTCATCTATGATGATGCTTGAAGCAAAAGGTTGGGATGTGTTCTTATGCAACATGGAATTGTTATAGCTTTATGCCTCGACAACTCAAAGAATATGAGAGGAATTATCCTATTCATGATCTAGAGTTAGCAAATGTTGTCTTCTGCACTTAAAATGTGGAGGCATTACTTGTATGGGGAGAAAGTGGAGATCTTTACGGATCATAAAAGCCTCAAATATTTCTTCACTCAAAAGGAACTCAACATGCGACAACGACGTTGGCTTGAAGCTGTTGAAAGATTATGATCATACCATCCAATACCATCCTGGAAAAGCAAACGTGGTAGGTGACGCGTTGAGTAGAAAATCATATGCAAGTACAAGTGCGATATTGTCAACGCAAAGGCCCATTTTGTGTGACTTGCAAAGGATGGAGATAGAATTAAAGACTCAGTGGACGCATGTGATGACAAAGTAAGTATACTGAGTAGAACCGACTTTAATTGATAAAGTTAAAGTTGCTCAAGCTACGCACACGGAGGTGATGCGTATGATGAAAGAAAGTGCAAAAGGTGCTATCAAGGAAGCAAGAATCGATGAAGAAGGAATACTTGAGTCAACTCCGGACTTTGTGTTCCTAACGACCACGATTTAAAGTATAATATCATGATGGAGCGCACAACACACACATTTGCAATCCATCACAGGAGTACCAAATGTATCATGATATTAAGTCATACATTTTGGTGGAGCAATATGAAGAGAGAGATATAGCATTTTGTTTATCTCAAGGTGTCTAACTTGTCAAACGAGTTAAAGCGGAGCATCAAGTACCAAAAGGTCCATTGCAACCACTTGAAATTCCGGAATGGAAGTGGGAGCACATTACCATGGATTTCGATTCTGGGTCTTCCTATGGTTTCTCAAGGCATTGATGCGATTTGGGTCATTGTTGATAGATTGACCAAGTCCGCTCATTTCTTCTGATACGAGAAACTTATACACTTGAACGTCTTGCTTCAGATGTATATAAACGAGATTGTAAGATCGCATGGTATCTGCCGGTATCCATAGTTTCGATCGAGACCCAAGATTCACTTCACGATTTTGGGTTAGTTTGCAAAAAGCTATGGGCACAGACTTACGATTTAGCTCGGCATATCATCCTCGATTTAGATGGACGATCGGAGAGGACTATTCAAACTCTTGAAGATCTATTAAGACTCTGTGTCCTTGATTTCAAGGAGTTGGGACAAGTTCTTACCATTGGTGGAGTTTTCCTACAACAACAGCTTATCAAGCAAGTATTGGCATGGCTCCATTCAAGCATTGTATGGAAGAAAGTGTCGTTTCTCGATATCTTTGGGATGAATTGGGTGAAGCAACGTTGTTGGGGCCCGGAGTTGAAACGTATGACTACGGAAAAGATTCAAACGATCCGACAACGTATAAAAACCTCACAAAATCGACAAAAGAGTTATCTTTGATCTTCATCGAAAGGACGTGGAATTCGATATAGGAGATCATGTGTTGTTAAGAGTTGCTCCATGGAAAGGAGTTACAAGATTTGGAAAGAGAGGAAAACTTAACCCTCGATTCATTGGTCCATTTTAATCCTCGATCGAGTAGGAATCGTGGCCTATAGACTCGCTTTTACTTGAAATATGTCTCAGTGTTCATAACGCTTTTCACATATCTATGTTACGTAAATATGTGAAAGACCCGAACCATATTATTGAGTTAGAACCGGGACGAAATAGCGGAAGATTTGACGTATGAAGAGGTTCTGTTCAAATTTTGGATAAGAAGGAACATATTCTACGCTCAAGGTTATACCTCAAGTCAAAGTTTTGTGGAGGAACCACGATGTTGAGGAAATGACTTGGGAGTTAGAATCGAAATGAAATCAAGGTATCCTTACCTCTTGACATACTGAGTATCGTACCACTAATTTCGGGGCGAAATTTCATAAGAAGGGGAGGTTGTAAGACCCCACTTTTATAAATAAAGATGAATTTTTTATAAATATTATTTTGAATATTATGGAATAAATTTGATATAATGTTATAGTTGTGGGTAATATTTATAAATTTTTCAAAGTATGCAAGTTGTTATAAAATATTCGTTTGGTGGGCAATATTCTTTTGTTAGGGAATATTAAATACGATGGCTCAATCATTGGTGGACCCACAATGTAATTATTATCGGATTGAGAAAACGACAAAAATATTTTATAACTATAGGAGAGTTATTCTTACCGTTAAAACCTGTTGAACTACCCGGTTGGTAAAGAAATGCGATGTCTGGCGTGCAGTTGCGTAGTAGCACACGGTATTGATTATTGATCTTTACGTGAGAAGTCCTCACGGTATGCTCGATTATTGCTACTGATAATTCTTTGCGTCATATCTCTTATATTATTGATTCAATTATTGTCACGATATCATCATATAATATGTTATAGTATTAAATCAATAATTGAGACGACAAGTTATAAATGATTAATAATTGTTGAAAGATTAAATATGTGTTGATGAAAAAAAAATGATTTGTGGTAAGTTTGATTATTTTATGGGGGCTCATATGTCATCATCTAAGAGTCTCTTCGTCGATAGTAATTACCCTTGTGAATAGTATTTACCTTCCAAATAGTAATTACCTTCGTCGATAGTAATTACCCTTGTGAATAGTATTTACCTTAAATCGATAGTATTTACCTTCGTTAATAGTAATTACCTTTACCGGACGTCGAACCACTTGTCGTTTCACATTACTGAGCGTCCGAACCACTTGTCGTTTCACATTACAAAAGTCCAAACCAATTCGTCGCCACTTGCCTTTTCACACTAAGGCGGTCTTAAAGCTAGAAATCTTCTATAAATAGAGGCTGAGGGCTTCATTATTTTCACGAATTCATTCAAGCTATAGAGAGAGAAAGTATAAAGAGAATAAGAGAGAAAGAAGAAGAGTATTTTGTTACTACACCGCCTTTGCGATTCAATCTCCTACCAAATGTAAGGGGTGTTATTCTTTCTTATTCATGAAGAGAACTGTTGTTATTCCATTGCTTATTATTACATTGGAATAACTTTTGTATAAGTGGTTTACCACCTATACTTGGTGACATTCTTCTATTATTACATTTGGAACATCCTCATGCATGTGTTTTACACCTGACTGGTTCCGCTCTTTATCATTCTGTTGGAACATCCACATGCGTGTGTTTTACACCGGACTGGTTCCGCTTCTTTATTATTCTGTTGAACATCCACATCATGTGTTTTTACACCGACTGGTTCCGTCTTTATTATTACATTGGAATATCCTATCTGCATGTTTTTTACCGGATGCAGTTCCATCTTTATTATTACATTTGGAACATCACGCCGATTTGTGTGAATTTCACCGACTGGTTTAGTTATTTATTATTACATTGGAATAACTTTTGCATGCGATTTCTATCGCATGCATGGTGATTTCTTTTGTTATTCCATTCTTTATTATACCCAGTTGGTTAAAACTTTGACTTATATACTCCATGAAATTAGTAGAATATCCTTGATATTTGCGTTTCATCCAAAGATATCTTTCATGAAAATATTCTTCCGATCATTCTTGAATTTTACTCTACAAAAACAATTATCATGTTGACAATTTGGACGTTAATAATTCCTGGATAAAATAATTCTTGAACTTGTTTTATTGAATTCTTATATCATTGTCATCATCCTCATGTTTATATTTTTTGAAAGTCATACGTATTCTGTGGTGCGTAGATGGACTTGGTATGATTATGACCGAGAGACTATTCGATTGTAATCATGACCGTAATGTTACAAATGATGTGATAAAAAATCCTCGATTAGTAGTAGTGCATTGATGGACGATTGTTGGCATGATCATGACCATTAATGAATACACAAATATTCTTGGCCCGTAGTGCATGAATAATTGTGGTCGTGATACTAAAGAATATCCTTGGCCGTAGTAGTGCGGGGTGATTCGATGATGTGGAATATTTATTAAAGTTTTGAGTCTCAATATAACATGATGAAAAACCTTTTAAAACCTAAAAGATAGTAGACTTTATTTTCTACTTGACTCTTTTAATGGATTGCGTATTCATTGCTGTAGTTAAACCGGTTGTCTATTGTATTTTATCGGTTTAACATTATTGAAGACTATTGATAATTTATTCGCATTATCTTAGTCATAATATTTCTTCTTGGGCTAGTTGAGCTCACCCTTTCTTTCACTTTATTCTCTTGAAATGATAATATAAATTTGGGACGAAGTCGGGGAAGCAGTGATGGTCCTGAAGATAGCATTAGTAGTCCTCACTATTACGTAAAATAGTGTGATAATAAGCTATAATGAGGACTTTTTGTTTGAGTTTGTATAATATCTAGTAGAAGCGATATTTGTATTTAAACTCACGCTTTATGTCGTATTGTACCACGCAGTTATGTTAATAAGTTGTATTTAAATTACATACCATGTAAGTGGCGACTCAAGATGGGTGATGTATACCTAATTTTGGGGCGTCACACAAAACATGGATACAATCAAAGCTAGTATCCACAATAGATATTTTAGGCGAAAAGGAAAATTTTTATTTTTTGATGAATAAAGGTAGTGATTCGTGAATAATGTAAGATATCGTGAATAGTCTTACGATATCGTGAATAGTAACTCACACCAAAAGTTCCAAATTTGATAAAAACTTTAGATCAATATTTCAAAGATAATGATATTGAAAAAATAATATCATTACGAAAAAAAATAATATCCCTTACCTCACAAAGACAATCTTACAGTTGAAACAATCAATATATAGGCTATGACTTGAACTTGCACCGTATAGCAATACTCAAAGTATACTCAAAATACTCACAAGAATACGCTCGATAATATAGAGAGAGAAAACTTCAGTTTCTGGTGTAATTTTCAATTCTAACCTAAGCACCCTATTTATATGAAAATGCTTAGAACACCAAAGTAGAAACTTTAATATAATATTATTATTATTTGTTAAAATTCTATACGCCCACTCTTGGAGATCTGATTTCAGCAATCAATAACACATGCTAGACCCACTTAACACACCAAAAACGTTTTTCTTGAAAAAAATAATTAAAACCTCCAAAAATCAATTATTTCGGAGCTTCGGAATTTCAATAATTCATAATAAATAGCTCTTTTGTCAGAAAATTCAAATCTCACGACTATTTATAGAAAATTCAATTCTCTACAACTTTGCAGAAGAAAGTGTTTCCAAACTCCAAACAGAAATTGACCGAAATCCACAAACGGGCAATTTTTACAGGCTATAATCAAATTTCAGCCAATAAATGGGGTCCACCGACATGTTTAACATGTTTTAAATATTTATTGCAACAAAAATACTCTTCCTCCTCGTATACTCATATATCCCACATTCGTTGTAAAAATATCACCATTATTATATTATTAAAATATAATAATATATTTAAATGAATTATTTTATCAGAAAAAGATAAAATTTCAATTTTCAACAATTGTCACATTAAAAATTTTCTCCATCTATATCCACATAAAATCAATATTTTCTCATCATATGAATCAATAATTAATTGTTCACAAATAATATTCTGAAATCACAATATTGACAACCAGGCGGTTTCACGGGAAAGAGGAGAGCTTTCCAATAAAAATTTCTCTCTTCTTGGCGTGCAATTAGGTGACCAAACCTCTCCTTAGGCGAGAACTTTCTAGACATTGCCAATAATGTTATCTAATAATATTATTCGGATAATATGAATTATTGCTTCGATAATGAAAAATCTTTGTGTAATGACAATTATTGAAACAACACAATATAAAATATCAACGCAAAGAATTATTAAATCAATAAAATCTTTGAGCGATAATTCTTTAACCATTATTGAGTAGTGCCTTCTTACGTAAGAATCAATAATTGGTGCGATACTGGTATCTTCTTGTGTTTTAACCACCGAAGTATTTTAACGATATTATTGTGAATAACAACTACTGTTATTATTTTTAAACAACTTATATTTGTCGTTTTCTTCATCCAATCGCTTTCTTCAGTTATGGGGCCCACATGGCTTCACCGTCATAATACGAATATTCCCAAGCGATGCATTTAATATTCCACGACCAAACGAATATTTCCAAATGACAATGAATATTTTATAACCACTTGCTTATTTTGAAATATTTGCGTATTTTACCCTAAACTATCCACATTAATCAAATCAACCCTTACCATTTCAAAATAATAAATAGAAAAATTAAATTTCATTAATAATAAGTTGGGGTCTTCTGACCTCCCTCCTTATGAAATTTCGTCCTCGAAATTGACGTCACGTACTGTACAGTGTTTTGAAAAGGTGAGGATACCTCGCTTTCATTTCGTTTCCAATTCCTGTCATTTCTCTATAGCATGATTCATCCACGAAACTTTAACTTGTGGTATGACCTTTCTTGCGTAGGACATGCTCCTTCCTATCCAAGATCTTGTGGTACCTCCTCATACGTTAAGTCTTCTGGCTATCTCGTCCGGTTCTAACTCTATAACGTGGTTCGGTCTTCCACATATTCTGAAATAATGAGATATGAAACACATTATGAACACGAGACATACTCGAGATGTAACGCGAGTCTATAGGCTACATTTTCTACTCGGTCAAGAATTTGAAATGGACCAATAAATCGTGGATTGAGCTTTCCTCTCTTCCCAAATCTTGTAACTCCCTTCCATGGAGCAACTTGCAACAATACATGATCCCCATACTAAATTCCACGTCCTTTCGATGAAGATTCGCATAACTCTTTTCGATCTTGTCTTGGTTTGTATCGTTGTCGAATCATTTGGATCTTTTACGTAGTCATATCGTACCAACTCGGGTCCCAATAATGTTGTTTCACCCACCTCGTCCCAACATCTTTGGAGAGCGACACTTTCGTCCATATAATACTTCAAATGGAGCCACACCTATACTTGCACGATAAGCTGTTGTTGTAGGAGAATTCCACCAATGGTAAATACTTATCCCAACCGCCCTTGAAGTCTAGGACACGAGTCTTAATAAATCTTGAAGAGTTTGAATAGTCCTTTCGATTGTCCGTCATCTGTTTGAGGATGGTATGCTTGAATCGAATCGTAAATCCGTGCCCATAGCTTTTTGCAAGCTAACCCAAAATCTTGAAGTGAATCTTGGGTCACGATCCGAAACTATGGATACAGGCATGCCATGCAACCTCACAATCTCATTCACGTACATACTAGCAAGATGTTCAAGGGAATAAGTCTCCCGTATCGGCAAGAAATGAGCAGACTTGGTTAATCTATCAACAATAACCCAAATAGCATTGATGCCTTGAGAAACCGTAGGAAGACCCGTAACGAAATCCATGGTAATGTGTTCCCACTTCCATTTCAGAATCTCAAGTGGTTTAAATCGGACCCTTAGGTACTAGATGCTCACTTTACACGTTGACAAGTTAAACACATCGAGATAAACTTTGCAATCTCTCTCTTCATAGTGTTCCACCAAAATGTATGTCGAAGATCAAGATACATTTGGTACTTCCAGATGGATTGCAAATGGTGTATTGTGTGCCTCCATCATAATCTTGTACTTCAAATCAGTCGTTAGGAACACAAAGTCTAGAGTGGACTCAAAGTATTCCTTCTTCATCAATTCTCGCTTAGGAATAGCTCCTTCTTGTACTTTCTTCTTCATACGCATAAGCTCAAGTGGGGTGGCTTGAACAACCTTAACTTTTTCTATTAAAGTTGGCTCTGTCGCGTATACTTGACATCATCGCACTCATTCCCCGTGATATGATCTTCTTCTACTCGATCGCCGGCTACCACGTTAAACTTTACCGGATGGTATTGAATAGTGTGGTCGTAGTCTTTCAATAGCTCGAGCCAACGTCATTGCCGCGTGTTGAGTTCTTTTTGAGTGAAGAAATATTTAAGGCTTTTATGGTGCGAATATATCTCCACTTTCTCCCCATATAGATAGTGCCTCCATATCCTTGGCCGGCAACAAGCTAACGCTAACTCTAGATCATGAGTAGGATAATTCCTCTCATACTCTTTTTAAGTTGTCATGAGGCATAAACTATGACTTTCCCACGTTACGTGAGAACACATCCTAACCCTTTGCAGAAGCATCGTTTGAGATAACAAATCCATCCGAACGGATGGTATTGTTAGAAACGAGTCTTAGAAATAAGTCTCCTCTTAAGCTCTTGGAAACTCTTCTCGCGTTCTTCTTCCTCAAACGAATTTTGTATCCTTAGGAGTTAGGCGAGTTAATGGAGTAGCGATTCGAGAAAACCCTTCCACGAATCTCCGATAATAACCAAATTGAGACCCGTAAAGCTACGTCTTGATCCACCAAACTGATTGCTCTGACTGCTCCCAACTTTGTATTGCTTCAATCTTGGGGTCCACGGATACTCCATGTTTTGACACTACGTGCCCAAGAAATGCTACTTCCTCAAGCCAAAACTTCGCATTTCTTCAATTTGGCATATAGTTTGTTTTCACGAAGCCTTTGGAGTACCAAACTTCAAATGGTGCTCATGATCTTCACGACTTTTGGAATATATGAGGATGTCATCAATAAAGATAACAACAAAGCGATCCAAATATTCTTTGAATACTCGGTTCATCATATCCATGAAAGCCATGGGAGCATTAGTTAGTCCGAAAAGACATGACTAAGAATTCATAATGTCCATACCGAGTTACGAAGGCGGTCTTTGGAATATCCTCGATTCTAATCTTGGTGATGATATCCGAATCGAAGATCGATTTTTGAAAAGAATTGTGCCCCTTACAATCGGTCAAACAAGTCATCAATACGAGGTGAGGATACCTATTCTTGATGGTGACATGGTTCAATTCCCGATAGTCGATACAAAAATCGCATACTCCGTCTCTTTTCTTTTCTGAATAAAATAGGAGCACCCCGAGGAGATGTCTTGGGGCCGAATGAAACCGGATGTCCAACAATTCCTGTAGTTGGAAGTTTAACTCTGAAGTTCAATAGAGCCATTCGATATGGGGTTTTAGAAATGGGCTTTGTGCGGGTTCAAGATCAATAAAGAATTCAACTTCACGTTAAGGGGTAGACCAGGAAGTTTTTTGGAAATACGTCGGAAAGTCGATGTAACAACAGAATATTATTCAAATTTGGCGTGTCTTTATTCAAATCCATAACATGGGCTAAGAAAGCTTGACATCCGTTTTTCAATAAACGAATAGCTTTATGATTAGATATGAGCGATGATTGATTTTAATGGTTTAGTTGCTTGAATTACATACAACGGGTTGGTTAGGAATATGAAAACTAACAACCTTATGAAAACAATCAATTTTGGCATGATGAGTAGTTAACCAATCAATCCCTAAAATCACATCAAAAGCAAGTATCTTTAAAGAGATAAGGTCACGGGTAAGGTGATGGTGCCAACTTGAATCAAACAAGATTTATAAATAGTGGATGTGATGAAAGTTTCTCTAATGGAGTTTCCACGAGATAGGTCAAAGTCTAATTTCTCCGGAATCAAGTTTAAGCGTTGAGCACATGCAGGAGAGATAAATGAATGGGTAAAGCAAATTATCAAGTAAGGTATAAACTTCGCAAGAATTTATAAATAGCTTACCCGTGATCACCTCGTTTGGGTTCCTCGCATTTTGACCAATCCTGACAAAAACGCTCTTCCGGAATCGTTGACTTTGACTTTTACGGGACGATCTTTTGAGTCACCGTCCCCATTGAACTAGGTTTCGCTTCTGTCTGATCTCGGCGATATGTCCTTCCTTTCCACAATTATAGCATACCTTGAATCTGTTGTGGGCGGTTGGGTGATATGTCCCTCTTTCCGCATTTATAGCATATAATGGGGTGGTCGTTCTCCTCCTTAGAACCGATTCTTCGCCAACACCTGCTGTCTTCACATAGTCGTTGTTAAATCTCCTCTTTCTAAAATCTCCTCCCGACTCACTTCTTCTATTTTCATGGCCATGATTACCACCGGAGTGGTTACCATTTTTGTCCGTCTGTTTCTTTCTCCATTTGGTTAACATTATTACATTGATTCGCTATCTACGAATACGATCCTCGATTATGGTCCCTCGGATGAACATACTCGTTATCTCGCTCTAACAATTGAGCCACATTAACAACATCTGAATAGAGAGAAAATTTATTAGAAATGAGATATTGTGCATGTATCTTGGGTTTCAAACCTCTCGAAACATCCGCGTCATCGTTCCTCATTCTCCACCAAATGAGGTGCAAACACGGATAACTCTGCAAACTTTGCCTCGTCTTTGAGACACCGCCATGTTGTTTTGCTTCTAATCGATGAACTCCACTTCCTTCATATAACGAACACTTTCGAGAAACGTCTCCCAAGACATCTTTGAGTCTTAATTTGGATGTGTGGCGCCCCAAAAATTAGGTATCGTCACCCATCTTGGGTCGCCACTTACATGGTACATAAATTCAAATACAACTTACTAATATAAGCATATAATATAATATCGACATAAAGCGTGAGTTTGAATACAAATATTGTCTACTAGATATTATACAAACTCAAAAGGAGTCCTCATTACAACTATTATCACACTATTTCACGCGAATAGTGAGGACTACTAATCTTATCCTCTGGACCATTACTCCGTTCCCCCGACTAAATCCCGGCTATGTTCTCATTTCACGAAGAAAAGCGGTGAAAGAAAGGGTGAGCTCAACTAGCCCGATGAAAATATTATGACTAAGATAATGCGAGAATAAATTATCATTAGCCTTCAAATGTGTTAAGCGATAAAATACAATAGACAACCAGGTTTAAGCTGCGGTGGAATATCTGATCCATTAAAAGAGTCAAGTAGAAAATAAAGTCTACTATCTTTTAGGTTTTAAAAGGTTTTCATAATTTTTATCACTAAGACTCAGTTTAATGAATAAACCACAATATCTAATCATCCCTATACCATGGTCAAGAATTTTCATCAAATTATCAATGGTCATGACTATATCGAATCACCCCTGGTCATAATCATACCAAAAACTATCCATCACTGCATTCACACTGAGCCCTTTGAGGACTTTTATCACATCATTTATAACAAGCCATGATTATACCGAATGATCCTCGGTCATAATCATACTAAGTTCATCTATGCACGTAAGCCAAAGATAACATATTATAACATGAGGATGATGACAATGACATAATAATTCAATAAAATAAGTTCAAGAATTATTTTATCCGAGAATTAATAACGTCCAAATTGTCAACAAGATATCTTGTTTTGTAGAGTAAAATTCAAGAATGATCGGAAGAATATTTCCATGAAAAGATCTTTGGATGAAACGCGAAATATCGAGAATATTCTACTAATTTCATGGAGTATAGAAGTCCAAGTTTTAACCAACCGGTATAATAAAGAATGGAATAACAAAGGAAATCACCATGCATGCGGTGCCTTGATGTAGGCAGGTTATTCAACGAGAATAATAATAACGGAACCATATCGGGTGAAATTCACAAGCGGCGGGATGATCCAACCGAGAATAATAAATGTTTGAATAATAATAAACAATGGAACCCGTGTCCGGTGTAAAACACACGAGCGTGGATATTCCAACGAGAATAATAAATGCGGAATAATAAACAATGGAACCAGTCCCGTAAAAACACGAATGTGGATATTCCAATGAAATAATAAAGAATGGAATAACAAAGAAGATCACCAAGTATAGGGGATTCCGCGTATCTGAGTTATTCAAATGAATAAATAAGAATGGAATAATATAAGGATTTCACCAAGTATAGGGTATCTGGCGTGATACTGAGTTATGTGTAGGGTATGCCACTTTTACGAGTTTATTCAATGAATAATAATGAATGGAATAACGGAAGTTATCTTCATGAATAAGAAAGAATAACACCCTTTACGGATTACAACAAATAATATCCCTTACCGTAAAAAGACCTTTGGATATCAAAGTAGTGAAGTACGAATACTCTTCTTCTTTCTCTCTATAGATTTTCTCTATAGCTTCTCTATAATTTCTCTCTAGAGAGTTTCAATGAATTCGTAAGAAAATAATGAAGGAATGAGCTTATTTTATAGGAAAATAGAATGCATAGTAATTAATCCATGAGCGGTCCAGATTGATTTACTTTAATCGGCGGTCCATATTTAAAGCAAAATCTTTTAAATAAAATATCATATATTCTATTTATATAAAACATTTTACTATGCAAACATTTATGCAAAACACTATGCAACACTTGCATAAATAAAATATAATATATTCTATTTATAGAATAACTTTAATAAAGTATTACATTTTATATAAAAAGACGTTTACTTTTTATTACGTTAATAATACGAATAAAACAAAAGCGTCATTATCGCTATAATAATTCATATTATTAATCGTGATAATGGAATCAAACCGGTGTGCTTCTCACATAAGCATCGATAATCAATACCGTGTCTACTACTTATGCAACCACACGTATTCTTTGTACTTTTACTACCGAAGTAGTTCAACAAGATCCACGGTAAAACTTCCGCCGTTATTTCATATAAAATATTTTTGTCGTTTTCTCGATCCGACAATAATTACATTATGGGTCCACCATGATGAGTGGTAGTTGTCACGAATATTCCCTCGCTAAACCAAATATTTCCCGAATTAATCGAATATAATATAACCACTTGCATACTTTGCAAAATTTATAAATACTACCCACAACTATAATATTATCTCAAATTCACACCATAACATTAAAAATTATTTCGACAAAATTTAAATCTTTATTGATAAAATCTGGGGTCTCACAATCTCCCCCTCCTATGGAATTTTGCCCTCGAAATTAGGGTGCGTTACACAGTATGATAAGAGGTGAGGATACCTTAAATACCTTTATCGTTGAAAACATTAAATTCATCTTTTGCAATCCGCCCGAAGATATTCATTAACAATTCATCTTTGTACTACTACAGGCCAAAGATATGCAATATAAAACCAATAATCTTTGAAACTCGACAATAGTATCACAACCACGAATTATCCATGCCTTTCTTGGCGGGGATATTCGTGTTTTTAATCTGATCGTGATTATACCGAATAATCCTTGGTCATAATCATACCAAGTCTATCAATGCACTACTGACGAAGATGACTTTTACCACATCCATGAATTAATATTTCATTCTTTGAGACTCACTTTCGATAATTAATCCATATCATCGAATCATCCACGCACTCTGAGCCGAGGATATTCATTAGTATCACGACCACGAATTATCCATACACTACTACCAAAGATAATCGTGTATTCATTAGTATCAAGACCACAAATAATCCATGCACTACGGCCAAAAATAATCGTGTATTCATTAGTATCACGACCACAAATTATCCATGCACTACCATTCTACCAAAGATAATCGTGTATTCATTAGTATCACGACCACAAATTATCCATGCACTACGACCAAAGATAATCGTGTATTCATTAGTATCACGACCACAAATTATCCATGCACTACTACCAAAGATAATCGTGTATTCATTAGTATCACGACCACAAATTATCCATGCACTACTGACCAAAGATAATCGTGTTTTCAATTACGGTTATGATTATACCGAACAATCCTCAGTCATAATCATACCAAGTCCATCTATGCACTACAGCCACGAGATGACTTTCAACGTAATATAAACATGAGGATAATGATATAAAGAATCAATCAATGAGATAAAGGATAAATATTAAACATTTATAATATAATTTATCCGAGATTCAAGAATATCCCCATGTTATCAATCACTTAATAATCTTATAATCTAATATCATTAATATTATAATAATATTTTAATCACTTCTTAAATTTATAAACAATTTATTTCAATTGTTTACGCTTTACCATATAATGCATTTAATCATTCAAAAATGCCATACTCATAAGATATCATCACCAATTATCAAATCCCTCATAAAAAAAATATGTATATACTCTATATAGGATTCTCTAGCCATAAAATCCTATTTTCAACTTTGTTACTTCACATAACATATTTAACTCATATGTTAAGTAACTAAACTATTTTCATGAAAATACCAAATCAGTCCCAAAAATATTTCTTTTCTGGGATTTAGCATAATATAGTCCCATAATGAAAATATATTTTTCTCGGAATTTTTAAAATTCACTTACTATTTTTCAAAAATCAATTTCTAATTAATTTCTTAAGAAATTTGCTACCTCAAGTTTAACTCCAAAAATTTCCAAATCTTGTCAGGACCTTACACATGTTAATGTGAGCCTCTAGTTTAAATTTCATGGTCATCGGAGTTATAGAACTCCGGTTATAGCGTTTTTCGTCGGAAAAACCAAAATATTGAAATAGTCATAACTTGCTCATTTTAAGTCAGAATGAGCTCATTTTTGGACAGGAGGTACTTTATACCATATACCTTCATGTCCCAAAAGGCTAGAATTTTTCTCATAATTTAAGTGGCCGAAACAGCCCCTCTAAAATCATGGAAGTAGCTTTTTCGGTTTTTGCAGCTTTGCACTCCTTTGCTAAAATCAGTCCACAAAAAAATCTACAACACCTTTTCAAGTAATTCCACTTGGATTAGTTAGGAACTCATAGATCTAACTCTAGGACTTGACCACACTCAAAAATTCAAAATATAATAAGAGATTTGGTCAATTGAATTTCATGTTACGTTTTTCACCAAAATCTGATTTTCAACTCTTTGTGATTTCTAAGAAACTTTCATGTTTTCACATACTAACCAACATAACTCATCATAACACTTACCAATACCACGAATACCCATGATTTTCATTAGTCCAATGCTTTTATTATGACTTTCATCATAAACCACGTAAACAGATCCTTTTAGTTGAAGAAATATTTGAGGGTTTAAGAAATGGGTTTTGTACTGGGGTCAATACAAAATTCGATTTCACGCTCTAGGGTAGGCTAGAAAGTCTTCAAGAATACGCCAGGAAATTTATTAATAATAGAAATATCATTCAAAACTGTGACTCTCATCCAAGACTTGGATAATCGTCACATTGATACCAACTGTGACTTCTATCCCTTAACCTAGATAGCACCTCACAATGATACCTATAAACTTGCCATCTTCGTTCACGATGTCGCCTCTGAAGTCCGCTTCGGTGCATTCCACACAAGGAAGTCAACAACGAAAGGTTCGGGGCTCTTTACTTATGGCTTGATATGACAATAATTGACTTTAGTAGTTTGGTTACTTGAATTACGCACAACAAGTTGGTTATGAATATAAAAGCTAACAACCTTACGAAAAGCATGATGAGTAGTTAACCAATTGATTCCTAAAATCACATCAAAGGCAAATATTTTCAAAAGATAAGATCGACGGTAATGTGAAAATGTTTATTTGAATCAAACAAGATTTAAAAATAGTAGCGATAGACGAAGGCTCCTACTAACGAAGTTTCAACCAATAAGTCAAAGTTTAACTTCTTGGTCAAATTTAAACGTTGAACACAACTAGGTGAAATAAAAGTGGGTAGAATCGGTATCTAACACGGTATAGACTTCATGAGAGCTTACGATTAACTTACTCCGTTGTGACGCCCCAAAATAGGTATACATCACCCATTCTCGAGTTGTCAATACATGATGCGAAACAACTACAACTTTATTATTACAACAAAAAACTGTGAGTTTAAATACAAATAATATCTTCTAGACAATATCTATACTCAAATAAATCCTCATCACATTTATTGATACATTATTTTACAAAATGGTGAGGACTACTAAACAATCCTTTCTAAAACCTTCATTCCATACCCCAGACTTCGTACTTCGCTTATATTCTCGCCTCCACGAGAAGAATGGAACAAAAAGGAAAAGGGTGAGCTCAACTAGCTCGATAAAGAATATTATGACTAAGATAATATACAACAAATTATCGTTAGTCTTCAACGAGGAAAAAATTTAATAGAATCTGATAGACAACAAATTTTAAATCAATATTCGCAGCGGTGAAATAATAATTCATTAGAAGAGTTAAGTAGAGAATGCAAACTACTATCTTCTATGTATGAATTTAAAAGTTCATCGTCTATCTTTTATCCTGTAACAACAATCCATAAACATCCTGAATCAAATATTCATCTTTGCACTGAGCCAAAGATATTAATCGATTAGTCATGTTCATTTAAACACTGTTCATCTTTGCACTACGGGCCAAAGATATTAATCGATCGGTCGTGTTCATCTCAACACTTGTTCATCTTTTTTTACAAAGGCCAAAGATATTCTTGAAAATCATTCATCTTTGCACTACGGGCCAAAGATATTCAATAATATCATCATTTAAGGTAGAGGATGATGAAAATATTTTTTAAAAACGAATCCGATTGAAACAAAATGACAAGGATTAAGGATTAAGGATTCGTACTTTGTTTTATCCATGTTCAAAAATACCTCAAAATAATCATAGTGGTGTAAAATTCAAGAATGATCAAAACATGGATACAATCAAAGCTAGTATCCGAATAGATATTTTGGACAAAAAGAAGAAATTTTATTTTTCGATGAATAGTGTCAGATATCGCAGTATAGTATCGTGATACGTGAATAATAACTCTCAAACACCAAAAGATAGAAATTCCACAAAAAACATTTTCACGCTTCATAGTAATAATAGTACTGTGAATAGTAACTCGTGAATAGTAAACTCATGAATAGTAACCCAGACATGAAAAAGTTCCAAATTTGATAAAAAGTTCCAACCAATATTTCAAAGATAATGATATTGAAGAAATAATATCATTTGAGAAGAAAATAACATCCTTTACCTCGAAAGAATCGAGATTTGGAAGGAAAGATCGGAAGTGATCTTTGAATGAAACTTGTCTTGAATGGAAAGAACTCTCAAAGTATCTAAATACTCACAAAATACGCTCGATAATATAGAGAGAAAGAGAAAACTTTGTTTACGGTGTGATTTTCAATTCTAACTTAGCCTCTATTTATAGGAAAATGTTAGCCGTACCAAGCGGACTTGACTGCCTTTACACGATGGCTTTACCTCGCTACTATTGCCACCCACCATATTTGAAATAAAATTCAGCACATTTTTTCACCAACCACAAGTGGGGCCCACTCAATTCTAGAATTTTCCACCAAAATCAATTATAACCCTACTTTCCTAATCAAACACCTCTTAAAATTTATAACAAATCATTTTTTTCATTTTAACGGTTCAAAATTTGTAGACATATACTCAACTTATATATGTATAACATATCGAAAAATCATAACGATCCAATTCTACGATTAAAAATTATAACTCACATGATATATCGTAAAAATCTTTTATTTGATTTTTAATACCTCCATTCCGAAAAAAATCTTGATAAAACACCTCAACATTAAATCCTTCAATTATAACCACATATAATAAATAAATCCATCATTTATATCCATATCAAATAAATATTTTCTTATCATATAAATCAATAATTAATTATTCCCAAATAATATTACGAGAATCACATTATAATGACAACCGTGTTCCTCAGAAAGAGGGGCTTCCGATAAGGATCTCTCTCATTGGCGCCGCAATTAAGTGACCAAACCTCTCCTTGAGCGTAACTTTCTAGACATTGCCAATAATGTTATCTAATAATATTATTCAAATAATATGAATTATTGATCGATAATGGGAAATCTTTGTGCGGTGACAATTATTGAAACAATGATAATATAAAATACCAACACAACAATTATTGAATCAATAAAATAAAATCTTTGAGCGATTAATTCTTTGTAACAATTATTGAGTAGTGCCTTCACGTAAGGATCAATAATTGATGCAATCTGGTATGTCTTCTTGTTCACAACAACGCGTATTAGTGTGTTTTTTACCATGGGTATTCAACGATGATTAATTGGTAACAATTACGCAGATTATTTTTAAACAACTTATATTTATGCGTTTTCCTCATCCAATCGCTTTCAGTTATGGGGCCCACACATGGTTGCGCCCGTCGTCTTTAATATTCCCAAACAGATGCAATATTCCACGACCAAACGAATATTCCCAAACAAAATTGAATATTTTATAACCACTTGCTTATTTTGAAATATTTGCGTATTTTACCCCTAACTATCCACATTAATCAAATCAACCCTTACTATTTCAAAATAATAAATAAAGGAAATTCCTTTTTATTTAAAAAAATTTCGGGGTCTTACACCCGTGATAATTTTATTCAGGTTCCTCGTCACGAGAAAAAAAAACGCTCTCTCTTAAACTACCGGCTTTGGTTTATGCAGGGGCATGCCTTTGGTGCCTCCATCCTAGTTGAATTTGTCTTGATGGCAATAAAATCGAGCTAAGTGACCTTCTCTTCCACAATTATAACATCGCTTTGAATGGCGTGGCGCGATTCGGATGATGTGTCCCTCTCCTCGCATTTGAAGCATATGATAGGTGGTCTTTCTCCTTCCTTAACAACGGTCTTTGGTCTTTGACGTCTTTCCATCATTGTTGAATCTCCTTTTCTTGAAATGTCCATTCTTATTGTTTTGGCCCCGATTACCACCGGAAGTGGTTACCATATCTCTGCACATTGATTCCCTCCACGCTTGTTGTCACCGCTTGATGACTACTCTCATTTGAGTATTATAATTTTGCTTAAATTTTCTCTTTTTAGTTGCGTTGACTCGTTATCGCGCTCCACTAATCCGAGCCCTATTTACAACATCTCGAATAAAAACACGGTTTATGAGAAATAAGATGTTGACGTATCTGCTTCAAACCTCTTAAAAACATTAGCGCCATTCTCTCTTCATTATTATCCACCAGTGGGGACGAAACCGTGATAACTCCGCAAATTTTGCCTCGTATTGCGACACGGTCATATTTTTTGTTCCAACTTGATAAACTCCACCTCCTTCATATGGCGAATACTTTCGGGAAAGTATTTGTCGTTGAAACGACTCCTGAACTTCTCCCAAGATATCTTGATCTGGCAGTTGAGTACGTTTCTGGATTCCCACCAATGTCACTTCTCCACGTGACATAAAGGCGGCAAAAGGAACCTTTTGCTCCTCGAGAGCATCCCAAGACATCAAATATCTTGGTAATCTGCTTTATCCATGCTTCCTCCGTAAGTGGTTTTGGTTCTCCTTAAACTCCGGTGGTCCCGGCTCCTTGAATTGTTTAGCGGTGACCGCGAGAGTTTTCCGTGTTTCCACCTACGTTTTGGGCGAGAGTCGCTTTACTTTGATGTTGCATGAATTCTAAAAACCTCTTAAACGCATCATTGTCGTTAAATCGATTGATCGGTGTTGTTGTTTACGGGAGGATTATCGACATCCTGTTGCATATTGTCACGATTATTGATCTGTGGAGAATCAACAGGTCTCACATGCTCCATTCTTATTCTCAACATTCTCGGATGCCATTTTCAAACACCGCCACAAAATAAGGGTTAATTGACATGCAACATATTATCACTATATTCGGCCAGGCCAATCAAATACCAAATAAACTTAGGTAGGTCATACTAAGCGAAGGTATTCCCGTCTCTCCCCTCCTAGTACTATTCTCACATCTTAGCCAGGGATCATATCCTAAGCTCGATACTAACTCGTGGCGCCCCCAAAATTAGGTATCGTCACCCATCTTGGGTCGCCACTTACATGGTACATAAATTCAAATACAACTTACTAATATAAGCGTAGGTATACAATACGACATAAACAAAGTGAGTTTGAATACAAATATTGTCTACTAGATATTATACAAACTCAAAAGGAGTCCTCATTACAACTATTATCACACTATTTCACGAATAGTAAGGACTACTAATCTTATCCTCTCGACCATTACTCCGCTCCTGACTAAATCCCCAGCTATGTTCTCATTTCACGAAGAGAAAAAGTGAAAGAAAGGGTGAGCTCAACTAGCCCGATAAAAAATATTATGACTAAGATAATGCGAGAATAAATTATCATTAGCCTTCAACAAGATGTTAAAGCGATAAAATACAATAGACAACCGGTTTAATCTGCGGTGAATATGCAATCCATTAAAAGAGTCAAGTAGAAAATAAAATCTATTATCTTTTAGGTTTTAAAAGGTTTTCATCAATTTTTATCACTAAGACTCGGTTTAATGAATAAACCACAATATCTAATCATCCACGTACCACGGTCAAGGATTTTCATCAAATTATCAATGGTCATGACTATCTTAAGAATCACCCCCACGTCATAATCATACCAAAACTATCCATCAACTGCATTCACAGGCCACTGAGGACTTTTATCACATCATTTATAACAAGCCATGATTATACCGAATGATCCAATTCATAATCATACTAAGTTCATCTATGCACGTAAGCCCAAAGATAACATATTATAACATGAGGATGATGACAATGACATAATAATTCAATAAAACAAGTTCAAGAATTATTTTATCCGAGGAATTAATAACGTCCAAATTGTCAACAAGATCTTTATTTTGTGAGAGTAAAATTCAAGAATGATCGGAAGAATATTTCCATGAAAAGATCTCTGGATGAAACGCAAAATATCAAGAATATTCTACTAATTTCATGGAGTATAGAAGTCCAAGTTTTAACCAATTTGGTATAATAAAGAATGGAATAACAAAGGAAATCACCATGCATGCGATGATTGGCATAGATGTGTTATTCAATGAATAATAATAACGGAACCATATCAGTGAAATTCACACCGCAAGCGGATGATCCAACAAATAATAAATGCCGAATAATAATAAACAATGGAACCAGTGCGGTGTAAAACACACGAACGTGATATTCCAACGAATAATAAATGCGGAATAATAAACAATGGAACCCGGTGTCCTGTAAAACACACACGATATAGGATATTCCAATGAGAATAATAAAGAATGGAATAACAAAAGAAGATCACCAAGTATAGGGGATTCCACATTATCACGAGTTATTCAATGAATAAATAAGAATGGAATAATATAAGGATTTCACCAAGTATAATTGTATCTGGCGATACAAAGGTTATGTGTAGGGTATGCCACTTTTACAAAGTTATTCCAATGTAATAATAATGAATGGAATAATGAAGTTCTCTTCATGAATAAGAAGAATAACACCCCTTACGGTACAACAAATAATATCCCTTACCGTAAAACACACCGGATATCAAAGTAGTAAAAGTACAATACTCTTCTTCTTTCTCTTTATAGATTTTCTCTCTATAAACTTCTCTACTATAATTTCTCTCTCTAGAGTTTCAAATGAATTCATAAGAAAATAATGAAGGAATGAGCTTATTTATAGGAAAATAGAATGCATAGTAATTAATCCATGAACGGTCCAGATTGATTTACTTTAATCCGAAGCGGTCCATATTTAAAGTAAAATCTTTTAAATAAAAAGCTTCTAAACATCCCTCGTTCATCATCTCGCTTTCGGTGGTGTTGTTCACGGAGGAACATTGCCACTGTTAGTAACGTTCTCCTCGTTGGTGAGTCAAAGGCGTCTCCATGGTCTCATTTCCATTGTTAATATTCTCGATCGACATTCTCAAATCTTTATCATAAAACAAAGGTTAATTAAGGAAATCAATATATCACATAATATCCTATATATGACCAACTAACAAATAAGCTTAGGTAGGACACACTTAGCGAAGGATTTACTCGTCTCTCCCCTCCTGATTCTATTCCCGATCTCATGGAGAGATCATATCCCTAAGCTCGATACCAAACCGCGCGCCCCAAAATAGGTATACATCACCCATTCCGAAGTTGTCAATACATGATGCGAAACAACTACAACTTTATTATTACAACAATAAAATTGTGAGTTTGAATACAAATATTATCTTCTGACAATATCTATACTCAAATAAATCCTCATCACATTTATTGATACATTATTTTACAAAAATGGTGAGGACTACAAAACAACTTTCTCTAGAACCTTCATTCCATACCTCACTTTCGTACTTCGTATATTCTCGCCTCCACGAGAAGAAAAATGGAACAAAAAGGAAAAGGTGAGCTCAACTAGCCCAAGAAAGAATATTATGACTAAGATAATATACAAAAATTATCATTAGTCTTCACGGGAAAAAAATCTAATAGAATCTGATAGACAACAAGTTTTAAATCAATATTCGCAGGAGAAATAATAATTCATTAGAAGAGTTAAGTAGAGAATGCAAACTACTATCTTCTATGTATGAATTTAAAAGTTTATCGTCTATCTTTTATCCTGTAACATCAATCAATATATATCTCGAATCAAATATTCATCTTTTGCACTACTGCGGGCCAAAGATATTCATCACTTAATTCATGCTTTCATCTAAACACTGCTCATCTTTTGCCTACTGGCAAAGATATTCATCGAAATCATTCATCTTTGCACTACTGAATAAAGATATTCAATAATATCATCATTTAAGGCGAGGATGATGAAAATATTTTTAAAAGCGAATCCGATGAAGCAACAAAATAGACAAGATTAAGGATTAAGGATTAGTACTTTGTTTTATCCATGTCCAAAATACCTCAAAAATAATCATAGTGGTGTAAAATTCAAGAATGATCAAAACATGGATACAATCAAAGCTAGTATCCACAATAGATATTTTAGAGGCGAAAGGAAAAATTTTCATTTTTCGATGAATAGTCGTAGTATTCGTGAATAATTGTCGTTATATTGAATAGTCTTAGTATCGTGAATAAGAACTCAGACACCAAAAGTTCCAAATTTGATAAAACTTTAGATCAATATTTGACATAATGATATTGAAAAAATAATATCATTACGAAAAAAATTAATATCCACTTACCTCACAAAGACAGTCTTACAGATTGAAACACCGGATATAAAGCTTATGACTTGAACTTTACCAGTATAGCAATACTACTCAAAGTATACTCAAAATACTCACAAGAATACGCTCGATAATATAGAGAGAGAAAATTTCAGTTTCTGGTGTAATTTTCAATTCTAACCTAAGCACCCTATTTATAGGAAAATGCTTAGAACACCAAGTAGAAAATTTAATATAATATTATTATTATTTGTTAAAATTCTATACGCCCAATCTTGGAGATCTGATTTCAGCAATCAATAACACATGCTAGACCCACTTAACACACCAAAAACGTTTTTCTTGAAAAAAATAATTAAAGCTTCCAAAAATCAATTATTTCGGAGCTTCGGAACTTCAATAATTCATAATAAATAGCCATTTTGTCAGAAAATTCAAATCTCGCGAATTTTTATAGGAAATTCAATTCTCTACAACTTTGCAGAAGAAAGTGTTTCCAAATTCCAAACAGAAATTGACCAAATTCCACAAGCGAATGATTTTTACAATTTATAATCAAATTTCAATTCGATAAATGGGGTCCATGAACATGTTTAACATGTTTTAAACATTTATTGCAACAAAAATACTCTTCCTCCTCAGATACTCATATATCCCACATTCGTTATAAAAATATCACCATTATTATATTATTAAAATATAATAATACATTTAAATAATTATTTTATCGGAAAAGATAAAATTTTAATTTTCAACAATTGTCACATTAAAATTTTCTCCATCTATATCCACATAAAATCAATATTTTTCTCATCATATGAATCAATAATTAATTGTTCACAAATAATATTCTGAGAATCATGATATTGATGACCCGGCGGTTCCCAAGAAAGGGGACTTTCGATAAAATTTCTCCTTCTTTGAATGCAATTAGGTGACCAAACCTCTCTTGAGACGAGAACTTTTAAGACATTGCCAATAATGTTATCTAATAATATTATTCGATAATATGAATTATTGTTTCGATAATGAAAAATCTTGTGTAATGACAATTATTGAAACAATGATGATATAAAATATCAATATGACAATTATTAAATCGATAAAATCTTGAGCGAGAATTCACGTAACCATTATTGAGTAGTGTCTTCTTACGTAGAATCAATAATTGGTGCAATACTGGTGTCTTCTTGTGTTTTAACCACAAAGTATTTTAACGATTATTAATAGTATAACTACTGTTTATTATTTTTAAACAACTTATATTTGTCGTTTTCTTCATCCAATCGCTTTTTAGTTATGGGGCCCACACATAGGCTGTATTTGTAAGACCCCAACTTATTATTAATGAAATTTAATTTTCTCTATTTATTATTTTAAAATATTAAGGGTTGCTTTGATTAATGTGGATAGTTAGGGGTAAAATCACGCATATATTTGAAAATAAGCAAGTGGTTATAAAATATTCATTGTTGTTTTGGGAATATTCGTTTGGTGCGTGGAATATTCGTCTTCGTCGAAGAATATTTGTGACGAAGCCAGCAATGACCATGTGTGGGCCTCATAACAAAAAAAGCGATTGGATGAAGAAAGCGACAAATATAAGTTGTTTAAAATAACAAACAGTAGTTATTACAGAATTAATCTTGTTAAAATACTTTCTGTGGTTAAAACACGATGGCATACCTGATTGCACCAATTATTGATTCTTACGTAAGAAGGCACTACTTAATAATGGTTACGATAATTCGCTCATTAGATTTTTATTGATTCAATAATTACTTTGCATTGATATTTTATATTACTTTGTTGTTTCAATAAATTGACATTACATAGTATTTTCCATTATCTTGAGCAATAATTCATATTATCTGAATAATATTATTGGATAACATTATTGGCAATGTCTAGAAAGTTCATTTAAGGAGAGGTTTGGTCACCTAATTGCGGCGCCAATTATGGAGAAATCTTTATTGAAAGCCCTCTTTTCCGAACCTCACTTTTTAATATCATGATTACGTAATATTATTTGTGAATAATTAATTATTGATTCATATGATAAGAAAAATATTGATTTTATGTGGATATAGATGGAAAAATTTTAATGTGACAATTGTTGAAACTTGAAATTTTATCTTTTTCTCGATAAAATAATTCGTTTAAATATATTATTATATTTTAATAATATAATAATGGTGATATTTTTACAACGAATGTGGGATATATGAGTATCTGAGGAGAAAGAATATTTTTGTTGCAATAAATGTTTAAAACATGTTAAACATGCTCAATTGGACCCCATTTAATGACCCAAATTTTATTATAGCTTTGAAATCGTCACGTTTGTGGATTTCTGGCCAATTTTGTTTGAATTTGGAAAAACTTTCTTCCGCAAAGTTGTAGAGAATTGAATTTCCTATAAAAAGTTGCTAAGTAGATTCAATTTTCTCGCAAAAGGGCTATTTATTATGAATTATTGAAGTTCAAAATAATTGATTTTTGGAAGTTTAAAATATTTAAAATTAGAAAAACGTTTTTTGTTGTTAGTCTTGTGTAGTGGGTGGTTGGTAGGTGATGTTGGGCAAATTAAGTAATGCGTTGAAATATATATATATATATATATATATATATATATTATTAATTTATTAAATTTTCTGCTTTGGTGTTCTAAAGCGATTTCCTATAAATAGGTGCTTAGGTTAGAATTGAAAATCACACCAGAATCAAGTTTTCTCTCTATATTATCGGCGTGATTCTTGTGAGTATTTTGAGTATACTTTGAGTATTGCTATATATGCAAGTTGAGTCATTTCATGCTTTATATCCTGTGTTTCATTAAGATCTTTTTTTGTGAGGTAGTGATATTATTTTTTTTCAAATGATATTATTTCTTCAATATCATTATGTTGAAATATTGATCCAAGTTTTTATCAAATTTGGAATTTTGGTGTCTAATTACTATTCACGATACCAAGACTATTCACATATATACACTATTCACGAATACTAACACTATTCATCTAAAAATGAAAATTTTCTTTTCGTCTAAAATATCTATTCTGGATACTACTTTGATTGTATCCATGTTTTGATCATTCTTGAATTTTACACCAACGTAATTATTTTTGAGGTATTTTTGACGTGATAAAACAAAGTACGAATCCTTAATCCTTAATCCTCATATTTTGTTTCACCGGATTCGCTTTTTTAAAATATTTTCATCATCTTCACCTTAAATGATGATATTATGGAATATCTTTTGGCCTTGTGCAAGATGAATGATTTTCAAGAATATCTTTGGTCAGAAGTACGAAGATGAACAGTGTTTAGATGGCACGACTAATCAATGAATATTCGGCCAGAAGGCAAAAGATAAATATTTGATTCCGTATATATATTGATTGATGTTACAGGATAAAAGATAGAGCGATGAACTTTTAAATTCATACATAGAAAATAGTAGTTTGCATTCTCTACTTAACTCTTCTAATGAATTATTATTTCATTTGCGAATATCGATTTAAAATTTGTTGTCTATCAGATTCTATTAGATTTTTCCCCGTGAAGACTAACAATAATTTGTTGTATATTATCTTAGTCATAATATTCTTTATCGGGCTAGTTGAAATTCACCATTTTCCTTTTTGTTCCATTTTCTTTCTTGAGGCGAGAATATAATGAAGACGAAATGGGATTATGGAATGAAAGTTCTGTAGAGAGTTGTTTAGTAGTCCTCACTATTTTTGTAAAATAATGTATCAATAAATGTGATGAGGATTTATTTGAAAGATAGATATTATCTGTAAGATAATATTTGATTCAAACTCACGCTTTTCTTGTTGTAATAATAAAGTTGTATTGTTTCGCATATGTATTGATAACCTAATGGGTGATGATATATATTATTTTGGGCCACATGCTACTAGTCAGCATTTAATATTCACATTAATCAAATCAACCTTTCTGGTTTCAAAATAATAAATAGAAAATTAAATTTCATTAATAATAAGTTGAAGATGCTTACAATAAGAATAATATATGGATGGATACCTACATTTAAAGATTGAATATAGTACATTATATGTGTGTGTGTATATATATATATATATATATATATATATATATATATATATATATATATATATATATATATATATATATATGGTGAAGCTTAATTTGTGGAATGGTCACAAACACTTTATATATATATATGGCGATTATATATATATATATATATATAAGTATATATTATGTTTTTGTGATGTACCTCAAATTTGGCTGGTTGAGTCCAGCATTATAAAAAAATGATGGACTCTGATGTCCCAAAAAAAAACATACTCTGATTTCCCAAAATTACAGTCCCTAATAATCTATTTCTAGGTCATGTCGGTTGGAGTAATTTATGTGTTGTACACAAACACTATTATCTGTTGTATTACATGTTTAAAAAAAAGTAATATAAAAATTTAATAAAACTTGTCAATAACATCAAAGTTCGAATCGGTTCAGTTTAGTTCGTTTACAGCCTAAAAAACAATAGAAACTACCCACGTTTAAATTTTGTTAGGATATTTTTTTTTTGATTGTTCAAATTATAGATTACAATTTTAAAGGAGAGTGTAAATTATAAATTACCTTTAGGGGTATATAAAATTCGAGGCCAAAATATAATTAATTGATTCTCGGGATAAAGAAAATGTAACAAAAATCTTCCGTTAGAAAAATATATTTTTAGTTCGATATTCTCCAAATACATGTTGAGGTTTCACAAAAAATAATCTGTCTCACAAGAAAAAATTATTTGAGTTTTATTCTAATTAATTTGTGAAATTTTAATACTTCTCTAGCGATAATATTAATTATTGTATTAATAAAAGTTATATATATATATATTAATTTTAAGATTTTGTAAATTGATTTTTAAAAAGTTAAATGATTTTGTGTGTGAAATAGAGAAAAATAGGTTAAAAGGTAATATTATTACATTTATCCCACATCAAAAAAATGGGCTGATCCAATTTACTAAAAGCCCATTATGAGATCCAACTGAATCTGCACGTGCGTGGCATAGAATGAAGAGGAATTTTCTGGATGAGTAACCAAACTCAACTAGTCTTCTCTCTCCCCCCGTTTTTGACAAACGAAGAATTTTTTGTGTTTTATATTCACGTCCATTTCGATACCAACTGATTTTCTTTTTTGTCAAGTAATCGTTTGTTTTAATCTGTAAGTTCTGTGAAGTCAGATCTCATACAGGGACACTGGGATTTTGTTCAATTAAGCTTCTGATTCAGCTATGTCTTCCCCTGCTGAGTAATTCTCTTTCCATCTCTCTCTACAATGTCAGATAACGTTTATCTGTTTATGTGCTTGTTTCTCAATCTCTCTCTCTATATATATATATATATATATATATATATATATATGTTTTTCGTATAATAATGTTAGAGATTTATTCATTTATGCCAATTGCTGTTTCATTTGACTTACGGTGTTGTATGATGATTGAAATTGTGATCGAACTATTTAGGCTGTTTGATTTGCTTAGACTTTGTTCTCTTGTGTCTTACTGAAACTGGAAGGTTCCAAAATTAGTTGTCCGGGATTTGAATTAGGGCTCTCGTATGCTATTGCTAAGTGAAATTCAACAGACTCACAAAAAACTAGATCCATCCCGGTAGGAAAAATTATATGCATGCTATTTCATATAATAGGATAATCAAAGGAGAGCTACTCTAAGGCATATCAAAACCCTGCAATTGATCGTCTCCTCTGCAACTCAAAGCCTCTAGTGCGGTGTCTCCTGAGCAATTGATCGTCCTCCTCTCAAATCTCACGATTCTTAATGGTTAGGGTTTGTTCTGAACTGGGAGAGCTATGATAAGAGTTTATGGGTTTTTGCTCAAATCTGTGGGTATTAAAGGTTAGGGAATCACTTCCCTGTTACTGTGTTGGGAGAGCTTTTAAAATAAGAACTCCCATGGGTTAACGTTTAAAATATAAACGACTTACTGATTTGGATTGGACAAGCTGAACTAATATACCAAATGAGTCGAAGTGGTTGGGCACTTCATTTAAATACCCAAATACTCCAACATCCCCACTCACCTAACGTTTAAAATGGATAACACGACTTCCTGATTTGGCCAATTTTGCCAATTTTTACTAATAAACCAAATGGGTCATCCAATTTTGGATGGGCACCCCATTTAAATACCCAAAATTCAACATCTCCCACTCGCCCATGGCAGGAACGACATTATCCTCATATTTGCCAAAAAAACAACTCAAACCAAAACATGTAAACCTCTAGCTGCCGAACCGTGCGATCGCTGAGTTCACTTGCAATGCGGGATCTCTATATCAAACTCGTTAGGACCATAGAGACATTAAGATGGGTTGGCTGAAAATAGGGCCGTACTAAACGATGGTTGTGGATCACTCCAGTGGTGGACACAAGAATTTTATGAAGGGTGGAACTAACATAATTATATAAAATTAATGCAAACTAGGGTTACCAGGGAGCCCTATCCGCCCTACGATTTGCAATCGTTCTGCATTCCGAATCGTGGGACGGGAACATAGATACCTTTTGTATTTCATTGATAGGTAGTGTTCCCCATACTTGATTTCATTCTGTGTACCAAATCGATCCACGTTTCTAGTAACCATGATGCAAACAAGTAAAATAAATTACTGACACGTGTTCCAACCATCTAGTTTTTGTTCTAGTTGAAGCATTGGTAACTATTTGACATCTTCTCATCATTCTAACTTTTATCATTCTCTTTGTTTCAGATACTATAAAGCACTCCCACCTATAAGCAAGGCTTATGGTACTTTGTGTTTGGTGACTACTACAGCATATCAACTTGGGCTCATTCATCCTCAACATATAGCATTGATACATGAGCTCGTCTTTTTTCGTTTTCAGGTACATATCCCACATCATGAAATTGAAGTTTGTCATCACTACTTAATTGTTCTGGACTTTCTGTTTGACAGCTGTTGCACTAAAATTGTCTGTTTTCCTATCCTTTATTTAATGATTTTATCGTTTAAAGACGGTCTTCTTCTTACCAAGTCAAGAATGAGCTTAAGCTAGGGCCCCTAATAGAATATTAGCTTGTCTGCCCTCCACACTAAGTTTCTTATAGAATCTTAATTTTTCTAATGGACACTGAGGAAGAAGAATGTACATTGTGGAAGGTATGAGCTCAGCCTTAGCCACCAAAGTAGTTTTTACTTGATGGTGTAGCACCAAAATCTAACCAATCCCTAAAATTATATTATTAGAATATTTGGAGTAAGAAAGTGTTACTTCTTGATGGATCCCTTGATAGTGAATGGTTTCCTTTGACATAAACCACTGAACGTTCTCCATTACTGATTAAATAAATCTTGTTTATCTATTAATGATGAATGTACTTAACTGCTTGTTATAAAATTATAGTTTTCTGGTTTTGAACACTTATTTATGGATGCACTAATTCAGACATTTTTTAGGTTCATGCATAATAGTCATGGACTCATGGATCAAAGAGATGCATAAACTAACTTGCAGTCCTGGGTTACTATTTCTTATTACAAGTAAAAAATATAGAACTCCTGGTTACTTTTCAATCTCTATGGCTAACTTTGATATAAAAAAAACTCATGGGTTATCTTTCAATCTCTACGTCTAACTTTGAAGATAATTGATATGTTTATGTTAACCATGTGGTTACTGTGAACTATAATTGAAAACTAAGTAAATTCAAGCAGTATTGCTGTTATGTTGTGGCTGGTGAGCGAATCAAAAGTATTAGTCAATTTTGGCTTGACTATATTTCACTTCAAAGCCAGAATTTTTATGGAAATCCCGTCAAAATTAGGGTTGAATTTATTAATTTGGATCATATTGGCTTAACCTAAGAACTGAAGGAAAATATTCTCCCCTTATCTGGACCATGGTTACTGCGAGGAACGTAGATTGATTTGGTACGTAGAATGGATATCAGGTACAGGGAACGCTAACTATTGATGAAGACTGTCAAAATGGGGGCGAAACCCATGTAGACGGAGAATACAAAAGGCAGGAGAAGTAAAAAACATCCATGTTGAAATATACCAAATGCTACACACATGCTGAATTTAATCCACCTTTCTGGTGAAGCTTTCATGTTTAACAAACCTTTGTATCTCCATACTGGAGTTGGACCAGCTCAGTTCTTTAAGAAATTGTCTTATTGTGTTGTACTCTCTCTTGTGTTGTGTGTGTTTTACACATACAAATGCACATATGACATGATTTGACGATTCGGAATATCTTCTTTTTTAGAAATTTTTTTGTCAATTGGTTGGTTGGTTGGTTGGTTGGTTGGTTAGACATTTAGTATAATAATGAGTTTCCAGCCTTGTATTTTTATTCTCGTTTGACGTATGTAACTCATTTATTTTTGGTAACTTCACTTTCAGGTATGGAGGCTTTTTACAAACTTCTTTTTCCTTGGTGGATTCTCTATTAATTTTGGTATTCGGGTTTTAATGATGTAAGTGTTCTAAAATTTCTGATAGAGTTAAATACATACATATCTATTTTAGCCAGTTATAATCCTACTAATCTAATTAAAAATGATGGATTAGTTGTGAACTGTGGAAGGCATTTAATATTTCCTTGCACCTACTCACTTGTGGTATTGCTACTTGATTTTTTTAGAGCAAGATATGGAGTACAACTGGAGAATGGACCGTTTCAAAGGCGTACAGCAGATTTTTTGTGGATGATGATATTTGGAGCTTTGTCACTATTGGTGTGTAAATTCATCTTGTGATTTGGTCTATAGAAAATTTTCTTTTTTCTTGTGTATAGGGGACTTGAGGCAAATGTTTACTCTGCAGAAGTAATGGTCTGGTTGAAGATGTGATCTAAGAAAAGTTTAGAAGTTACTGGTTTAACACTTATAAAGTTTGTCCATTCACTATAGCATTTCTCTGATTCTGATAATAACTTTAATTTTTTCATGTTAGTTAACCTTTTATCTTCACCTGTACGTGTAGGCATTATCTTTAATCCCCCTATATGAGTCCTATTTTATGGGGGTATCACTGGTTTTCATGCTTCTGTACGTGTGGAGTAGAGAATTCCCAACTGCCAACATCAACATATATGGCCTTGTGACCCTCAAGGTATGCAGATTTAATTTATTTGTAGTCGCACTGATAGAAATGTTGCTGAATAATTTTATGCATTTAAATGTTAGGCCCTGCGACCTCTTTTTCGGCAATTTTGGATATGTCCCAACAGTGTTGCATTTTATTTGCAGGCTTTCTATTTACCATGGGCCATGCTTGGTTTGGATGTTATTTTTGGCTCACCAATTATGCCTGATCTCTTGGGAATCATTGCCGGACACCTGTATTACTTCTTGACTGTGTTGCATCCACTTGCTGGTGGGAAGAATATACTAAAGACTCCAGTGTGGGTGTATCCTTTTGCTATTACTGAGAATCAAAACTGTGTTAAATCTAGAAAATAATTTATTCTCCTACTGCACTTGATAGAAAACTTTGGTTGCATTTATAGTATTCCAATTCTTATAGTCACTAATGCTGATATACATCTCATATTGTACCCGTTTCACCTATGTTTCCGTTTTCCTGAAAGTTTATTTTTCTTATTATAATTGGTCTCCTTGCACTTGTTGCTACAGATGCTATTTGTGCAGAGGTCCTGTAAGCTGAACAACTCATCTTTTATTAATGATTTATGAAACTTTCCTTGACTGCTATTGCATAATAGACATAAAATAGTTGCAAGATGGAGAATTGGAGCTCCAACAACTAATCGCGTCGAGCCCGACCGGAGTGGCAGTGCTGCATTTAGAGGAAGATCTTACCGAGTTGGGGGGTGAAACTGTTTTCTGTCGGTCATTTAGAAGACGGGGACAATTGATAACAGACCAAATTCATGGATATGCCAGTCTGGATGATGCTATGCTAACAGAAGTTTTCAATTATGATGTACTGAAAAAAGACCTAATAGTACTGAGATCACTCGAGAGCCTGATGTTGGTCTTTTATGCCAATCTTTGTAGTTGTTGGAAATTTGATAGGTGGAAAAGAAAGGAATTCCAGCTAGTTTGGCCTTTTGATTACTGTTTTCTCCTCATGACTTTATATTTTTTGATCAAATATTTTGAGAAAATATCATCATCAAATGTGCTTATAAAGTTGAATAAGGGCTTGATTTAGAATGTGTTCAGGTATATGATGAGTGCATGCGAGTATTATAGTCTTTTGGTGGTCCTGATGGTCTTTTTTTTTTGCTAGTTTTTGACACACACCTTACTTGACAAGGTTCGAACCTAGGAACTCCTCCTTTGCAACTTGCAAGAAGCCTAGATTAAGAGGGGGTTTGATTTAAGTAATCTGAATGACGCAAAATTTTGAATACTGAATGAAAAAAGTTGTTTGATTATAAAAATCCTAATAAATAAATGTAAAAATAATTTATTAATATTACTTATTTATTATTATAAAAAATAAATAAATGTAAAATATTTTATTCAGCATTTATTTAGTCAAAGAAATTATACTTGACCATTAAGCCCAAAAATCTGATTGATTTAGTTATTCAGACAATTTTTATTCAAAATAAATTCACTAAATGACCGAGTGATTCGGTCATTCAGCCATAAACAAATACTCCCTAAACTTTAGAAACAAGGGGGTCTTTGTTAGAAAAGTAGTATTTTATTACTTGCACTTGAATTTGAACAAAGTTTTTGTAAAAAAAACCCTTTTCTAATTTTCTCAACCAGATGAGCCTGCGATATTTCACAAGGTTATTGATCCAATAAAATAACTTATTCCTATTTGAATCGTGGTTTTGGTGGACACATTTACACATCCTTTCTAATTAATTTTATTTTTAAAAAATTATTAAGGGAGAGTAAATAGGAGCCATTATTTTTTGGACTTTTAGTTTCCATCCCTATTATCCAACATTTATAATTATTCTCTCATTAAATTTTATTTTTTGTTTTTTATTTTTTATTTTTTATTTGCACACGCCAGCTGACTAGTTCCAACTTAATTTAGGCGGTGTTTGATAAAACTGGACAATTAAAATAATAATGATTAATATATCTTAATAAATTAGATCATATGAGTGAAATAAAATCTGAACTTAAAAAATTGTTTGGTAATTAAAAAGTATAAAACATTTTAATGACTTTTAAATTTAAAAATATCTCAAATTTGACTTTTCAAAATTCAATAGTAAAATTAAATTTTGGAATGGAGGAGTACAATATTTGTTTTTTCTTTTTTGCTAGTTTTAGCCGAAATCTTTATTTATTTATTTATTTTTATTTTTTTGTTAGTTTTAGCTGAAATCTCAAGACCTCTTACACCCAAAGCGACCAGTTGTTCAGTTGTTTTAACATTGAGCCAAGAGGGGTCGAGTATAATATTTATAGAGCTTCTATATATATATTTAAATTTTTAATGAATTAAATTTATATATTTCTTTTACCAATTAAGCTTGTAAATAAAATTTTACCAAATAACTTTATCCTCCTATCAAATTAGATTCAGAGTCGTTAAAAAGTAATAAAAAACAAACAAACACCACCTTGTTAGATAAACTTTAATATTATATGAGAAAAAGAAGAAAAAAAAAACAAGTTTAACAAAATTATTTTTATTTTTATTTTACTTAGAAAAAGGAGGAGGGAGGTTGGGAAAATTCAAAGAATGAAGAAAATGGTGGCTAGAATAAAGGGCGGAGCTGAATGGCGCTAATTGAATCGTATGATCCACCTGAACCGACGGTAGAGCGAAGAAGAAGGAGCAGAAGAAATCATCAATCGATCATCGATCCCTATATTTGAGGTGGTAAGTATTCTCTTCCTCAATATTACTACGTACTTTCCAAAATCAAAAACAGAATTAAACAAAAATTCCAAAATCACCATTCACAACTATACATTAAATTACACAAGAATTAAGAAACAATTCAATCCAATTGAGTAGAGAGAGAGAAAAAAATGTCGTGGCAAACATACGTAGATGAGCATTTGATGTGTGACATTGAAGGCCACCATCTCTCCGCCGCGGCCATTGTTGGCCACGACGGCAGCGTCTGGGCTCAGAGCTCTTCATTCGCTCAGGTCCCCTCTCTTCCCATACAATCCTATTACTACACGTTATCTCTATTAGTACATGTTTTATCTGGTTGTTTCCTGATTGCATTTCTGACTTTTTTTATGGCCTGATTGTTGAATTAAGTTTGGTCCACATTTCTTTTTTATGATTTTTTTAGTGATTTTGATTCAATTTTTTTGTACTATAAGGGTTTGGCATGAAACCTGAGCTAGAATTATAGATTCTAGCTAGTATTGTTGTTTGAAATTTTGCAATGCGGTGAGGTCTCATTTGAAAATCGGGTAGTAGTACACGAACCAAAACTTTAATAATCCCGTATTTGCAAGCTTGCATTTTTTTTAGTTTGATGGCTTCTTTATATTTTGTTGATAGCTCCATCGCTTCATTTAACTTGCTTTTATTGAATCTAAAGAATGTACTTTCGGCCGAATGGTTCTTGGCCCAACGGTAACTCTTGCCTTATGGTTTCCATGAGGTCAAGGGTTTGATTTTTGAGTGTGTGCGTATGGTGTGTGTGTGTGGGAAATTAGCAAAAAAATAAAAATGTACTTTCGAATATACGTTGAACAAATTTTGTTTTCAAAGAAGGATATTATATAATGTGTATGTTATTGTAATTGATATTTTGTTGAAGTAGGTCTTCAAACCTTAAAAGGAAGCTTAGTGGTCTAATTATATGTTAAACTTTTGTATTATTTTTTATTGGTATAAATATCTATGATTGTCATTGTAAAATATAATAATAATGTTAAGCCCATACAACACCATGAGGCAGCACTCAATAATTTATTGGTCTTGAGGTACTGTGATGCACAAGCTAATCCTACACTCTGTTTAATCTTGTCGAACTCTTCATTTTCTTTATCTCTGTAGTTTATTTGCACATCATCACAAACACTAGTTCTCTTTAGTTTCGTCCCCTTTCAATGCATGCTAACAATTAGATGTATACCGCCTTATATCGTTGTGGTTAAAAAATTTGTTTGCATGTCCTAAGCACTATGCTATCATTATGTTATTAACTTGTCCATTGTGTTGTATGTTTTAATTTAAATGAATAAATTGTATAAACTTGATAAATATTTCTGATTTTTTTTTGCTACCCTCTTGTTTGTGCAGTTTAAGCCTGAGGAGATAACTGGTATCATGACTGATTTTAACGAACCAGGTCACCTTGCCCCTACAGGCTTACACCTTGGGGGCACAAAGTACATGGTCATCCAAGGAGAACCTGAAGTTGTCATTCGTGGAAAGAAGGTGATGTACCCTTAACCTCTTGCTCTTCTGTTGGCTCTTTAGCAAAGCCTGCATATTGATTAGGTGCAATATCGTACCATAACTCACCAATAAACACCTTTTTTATGTAAGTTGATTAACTATCTGTTGGCGTGTCTCATCCGTGTTGCTGTTGCATTCTCTTTCTCTCGCTCTATCTGAGAAAATGCCACTAGCTATCTATGTGAGGAACGAGAAGTAGCTTCCTTTTGTATGTCCATCTTGTCAATCATCAATACCTGCCCATACACAGGCTCATATATAATTTATTTGTACTGATTGTTTTTAAGGCGCCATGCTCTTTTCTGGGTTTTAGCCTTTTCAAGTCCGCGTCTTTTTTATTATTTTTCGTTTTATGATATTATTATGTAATTCAATAAACACTTAAACGCCAAAACTGTCTCCTTAATTTAGTCACTCGTGACATTCTCATCCATGAGTTTAGGTTATCAGCCGAAGGCCCAAAACCCTCCCTCTGGCCTCTCCTAAAAAGGAACAATTTTGCACTAACAGTAATAACTACACGCGCCTTATATTATATGTTTTTCATGTCTTTTAGGGATCGGGAGGCATAACTATCAAGAAGACTGGTCAAGCACTAGTCTTTGGTATCTATGAAGAACCGGTGACTCCAGGACAATGCAACATGGTTGTCGAGAGGTTGGGAGATTTTCTCATTGAGCAGGGCCTGTAGGCCTTGTTCATGCATGCATCCTGAACTTCTTTGATACGTCCAGTTTCTTCTTCCTTTTTCTTTGGAGTGTCTGCAGTCTTGCAAACAACCACCACATAAACATTGTTTGGGTGTTTCAACTGCTTTGATTTTCATTGCTTTCCTATATATTCTCAGTTTATATATGTATTCATCAGTCCATTTTTCTAGTCCTGCAGTATGTTACTTTTTTATGTGTCACGGACTAATCGGTCTTTATATGATTCCCTGCAACTAATTTTTTGGGGCTGCTGCATTTTTCTAAATTTTATTTTTTTATAAAAAAAAATTTAATCAGAAATCTAATACATTAGAATTTTATTATGCAAGAGAGTTGGATCCAAGGAGTTTTTAACTTCTTATTTTACTTTGGGTCCAAAGAATGAGGGTAAAAAACAATTTAAAAGGTTTGATGTTTCCCTTTGAAGTAAAGTATATTACACCTTGAGAGATTACAAAAACAAGAAGGTGAACACTATTTATACGTGAGTTTTTAATATTTTCACAGGGTCACATGAAGGTGCGATTCATTTTTTTATTTATTTTTCTGTGTTTTTTTTTTCTATTTTTGGTACTGAGGACAAGCCATGTGAAAGAGGACTATGTGAAAATATTAAAAATACATGTAAAAATATCAATTTTCAATTAAGATTTATCATTCATTACCACAAGTAATTTAAATAAAGATTGATTCAAGTTGTGGTTTAGCAAAAAAAAATAAAAATAGGAAAGATAATGTTAAATGGTCTCCATGTTTAGCATTGTAGTTTGTGCATAAATAATTTAGTGTTTTATATTTTGTACATATATTATGTTTTCAAGAAGTTTGTCAACTATTTCCCTTTTTATTTAACATTAATTAGGAAAAAAAACAACTTAAATGATAAACCAAGATTTGTCGGTTGAGCTTCACGGGTGAATAAAATTTACCCAACTTTTTTAACACAGCTCAATCATAGTGGGGTGCAAAAGATAATTTTTTTTATATTTCCACAATATTTTTAATATTTTTACATGAAAAGTACAGTTATAGATGTATAGCGATGGTAAAAATCGTCGCTATAGCTACAGGATCTATAACTACGATTTCCCTGTAAAAATATCAATTTTTGTTGTAGATTTATCAATTTCCGATAAAAATTGAAATGTATTTATCAATTCATGGAAAAAACTCATGTTGTAAATCGAGTCGAACAGTCTGGGTTCGATTTGGGTTTAACTCAAAAAAATACAAATAAAATTCGGATTCGTTAATAATATGATTCAAATCTTAATATAAAAAATAGTTTTAATAAATATTTGAGTTGAATCTGAACAAGGTTATACTCGACTTTAGATTCAAACTACTAGAATTCTCAATTATGATTTGATACATACTCAATTGATACATATTCGATTAAATACTCGACATATTCTTTTATAATATATACAAAGTTAAATCAAATTAGGATACTTAATTATTATTATTATTATTTAATTTTGTTTTTAATTTTAATTATGATTTTATATTTATAAAATATAATAGCAAATATATTTTTTTATTTCTAAATAAAATAATAATTCAATTTATAATTATATTTATTATAAAGCTTTATTATGTGAGACTTACTTTCGACTTGAATTGAAGCTTCATGAGTAGATTGAATATAATTTGATCAGTCGAATATAATTCATTAATGAATATTCAAATCGAATTTAATTTGAGTAGATTTTTTAAATAATTTGAATCCGATATGAATCATATAATCAAATTCGGAAAGAATTTATTCGATTAATTCGCAAACTTGCTTAATTTTAGAAAATACTTTAAAACGCAATTAAATATAATAAATCAAATATCAACTCATCACACTACTCCAGAATAATGGTAAAAAAATTTTTTTCCTAATTTTTTCACTACTTTAATTTATGTAAAAATTATACTTCCGTTATCCTTTTGGGACAAAGAGAGTACAATTATAATATATTTCAATTTCATTCTTTTTCTTCCTTTCTTCTTAAATTTAAGTCCATTTACCAATCGACATTGGCTCAGTTGATTGATTTATATATATATATATATATATATATATATATATATATATATATAAAAAGTCCATTTTGCATTGTTAAACCCAATTTAAAATGTTTTAATTGGAAAAAGAATATATTTTTATGTTAAAAAAAAGGTAGCTTTTGTTTTAATAATGGTTTAGAACAAACATTCAACCTGTGATTGCTGTGGATTATAGTACCACCCCCCAACCCCCAACCCCCAACCCCAAAAGTAGTATTGGTGTCACACTCAATATATCTCATCTTTAATCTTCATTATTTGGTCCCAAAAGTGGGGTCCATTGCACATGAAGAATATATAAGAACCCACGATCACTGGTCGCATTATATAATGTGCTCGTAATGGGACACGCTTTCACTTTATTGCATAACATGTGATACTGATTTTTCTTATTAATAAGAATAAGAAATTCATTTACTGAAAATATTAATTTCAATATCAATGACTCAACCAGATAAATCCCAAAGGGTTCGTCCGGTGGTCAATGAGATCTGTTTCTTATTTTAAGTTTATGGGTTCAAATTTTGGAGTCAACATTAAAAAAAATCTTTTGAATGCATCATGTCGATATAAGGGATTTATTTGTTTGGAAAAGAATTGAGACGTAACCTGATCCGAAAATAATATTATCCACTAAAAAATGAATCTGATTACCATAAAATTAACTTCATGATAAGTTAATCAATTCACTAATACAATACCGATATGCAAAAATAGATCACCTCACCGACCGCACGCAATATAATATTATATTAATCAATCAATTCAAGTTTAAATTCATATCATTATATTGGTCGATATACATTTACCAATCAATGTTAAGTTAACTTTAATGGACAGATATGGAAGATGGAGATATCATCATATAAATAAACTCACATAATTATCATATATAAAAGACACATATATAACGTAGACATACACACACGCCGACATGGAACCTATAAATATAAATATGCATGTATATGCGAATTTTTATATTTTTTTAATAATATTATTTTTTTTTTCTAATAATGACGATAGCAACCAAATACTCTCCACTTCAACGCTCTTGTTAATTATTTCTTCCGTTTTAAATATAAAAGTATATTTTAAAATTATTCTCATCATTTGATAAATTTATAATAGTGATAAAATTATAATGCTCAATCCACTTAAAATATTTGATAAATATCTTGTAATTGATCTTAAATTTGTAGTCGTCTCAAATATAGTCAATTACCCTATCAATATAATAATAACACATCATTTAAGAAATTTTTTGACATTAAAATTTTGAGATCTCCAGCAATCACTTTAGGAAAAAACCGTCTATATTTAAAGATTTTTTTTTAAATTTATATTATAACAACGAAAAAAATCGTCGATATAATCGATTTGCTGCTCATTCATGTTCGCTGGAGACAGCCTGTATATATATATATATATATATATATGATACAACCCTCACTTCTATTTAAAAGAGACCATGACTGAGTAGAGAAGAAAAGAGGAGATAAAATTGGAAAGGGTAGAAGAAAATGTCGTGGCAAAATTACGTCGACGATCACCTCATGTCCGATAGCGAGCACGAAGGCATCCGTCTCACCGCCGCCGCCATCTTGGGCCTTGACGGCAATGTTTGGGCGCAGAGCGCCTCCTTTCCTCAGGTAATCCATATTCTACTTTTGGTCGTTTACAATTACTGATAAACATTTCGGTTTTTAGCTTCCGAACGGATCGGAACTGCTTGACTCGGATCTGATTATGATTTGGTAACTCATTTGATCTGATTTAAAAATCGGTTTAATATACAATTTTTTTATTTTACATGGATCAAAAGTTCAGAAACTTATTTATTGTCAATTTCATTCTTCCCAAAATCAGTTTGTTCGGAATTCAATTTTGAGTTCAGTGATTTGAATTTTTTTCTCGCTGTAGATTGAGTTAGCTTTATTTTGGGAGATTTGGTGTTTCTGGTCCTTAATTGATTAAAGTTTGATTGATTGCATTTATCATGATCAAACAATTTATTCGGTCACTTACATTGCTTGTTAATTTCTAGTGTGTGCATCATATTTTTTTTATTGTATATTGTATGTTTTAACGCCTTGATGCCAAGAGCTGAAAATTCGAATATCACTTTCATTGGATCCAAGGAATAATGATAGAATAAAATATTTTGTCTAAACTCGAAAGTTCATATAAGGATACACAATTTTTATAGGCTTAAAATACTCTTTTAGGCACATGCTATTGCCTCAGTTTTATAGGAATCAACTAAAACATTAGCAAACCTTTTGGTCTGGGAGATGGGAAATGAAAGAATCAGAATCTGGTTAAGAAATGCATAGATTTGCAACATTATCTTACATGCCTTTCACTCATCTAGCAAATTGAATGGACATTGGTGATTTCAAGTTGCAAGTGTTATTGAATGTCTTTTGTTTTGGATCATGAGCTGAAAGCTTGCACAACACAAGTATTATTAAATTTCTTTTATTTTTAGTCATGAGCTGAAAACTTGTAACACAGTTTTTTAGTACATTGCCCCCACTCTACGAAATAGTCATGAGCCATGTTTATTGCTTTTTCTTCTTTGTCAAATCCACACTCATTGCTTTTTGTTGATGATGTAATGTAGTTCAAGCCTGAGGAAATTAATGCTATTTTGAATGACTTCAATGAACCTGGTTCGCTTGCTCCAACTGGCCTGTTCCTTGGTGGCACAAAATACATGGTTCTTCAAGGTGAGCCAGGAGCTGTTATTCGAGGGAAAAAGGTGATCGCCTCCTGACATATGATCTTATTATTACTACTGTTTCATTTCGAGTACATCTGTGCACATGCTTGCCAACAAGAATGATATTTTATGTAAAATACAGGTTTAGAGTATGATGTTGTGGTTATACCATTCACTTTCAGTATTAAAACATTTGTCTCTTTGATTGTTCAATTGCCAAAATGGTTTGGCATTTTCAGACATGTCTTCTAATGGATTGTTTATCAATCCAGATCGTGATTAACTCACCATAAAGGTGGGCTAAGCACTTAAAAATCTCCTATGTGCTTCATAATTTGGGTGGTATAGCTAAACATGTCTTCTTTTAATGATGTTCGACAATCTGTTTCTAAGTTTTAAGGATCGCCTTTACAAAATCAACATCATAATGATATTCTCATGCTTGTAGTTGAAAATTTTATTATGATAATAGGAGTCTATATGTCATGTCATTCATGATGATGTGACCCTCCTAATGGATTCTCTTAATGGTTCATTTAGCCCTTTTTTAACTTTGGTTTCAGGGACCTGGAGGTATCACTGTTAAGAAAACCACTCAGGCCTTGATTTTTGGTATCTACGATGAGCCAATGACTCCAGGGCAATGCAACATTGTTGTTGAAAAGCTTGGTGATTATCTTATTGAAAATGGATATTAGTTACTTTGGTAAGAGTTGTTATTGTCATATTTTTCTTTCTTGGCGTCATTACATGCTTTTGCCTAATTATTTGCTTTTAAATGCTTGCAGTGAAATGATGATATTTGAGAGTGTGGAGCACTACTAGTAGTGACAATGATTGGTGCTTTAAAGGCGATGGCTATGAATTTTTTTCTGAATTCAATTGTGTTTTCTTTTTATTCTTCTCAAATGAAAAGTATTTTGATGATTTTAAGTGAGGTGGTGGTTATATTTGAGTGTTATTTTTCCCTTTTTTATGAGTACAAAAATTGATTAAAATCTCGTATGAATATGATATCGGTCTTGTGTAGGTTATTATGTGTTTTGAGTTCTTCAGCTTTTTTTACTCTATTTGCGGTTATGTTTGACAAGGCTGTATTACTTGGCACTACAATTGATATATTTTGTTCCTCTGGCGGTAAAATGGTAAATCAAGAACTTTAATCTATTTGTTCTTTGGTGGTATCTGTATTTTCTTTGTCCAAGTTCCTGCCGCGCCAGTTGCCACCTTTATTTCTATTTTACTCCCCCCTTCCCTTCCCCTTCCCCTTCCCCTTCCCCTTAACCAACCACAGAATACCCCACCCCAACCCCACACCACACAGAATACCCCTAGTAACTTGGTTTTTACCAAGAACTTGCGTACTCATCTTTGAAAATTATAATATACATTGTTTTAAAATTCTGCACAAGAATTAAAAAAATAATTATATAATATTAAATATAATATCAATTACCCTTAAATTCTCATAATTTTCATACTTTATCTCATACTCTATCGTCTATAATATTTTTTCATGAGAAATAATTTTGGAAAGATTGTAATTAATTGTCCAAGATTATATAAAACGACAAATAATTAAGAAAAAATAAAATCATCTAAAATGACATTAAGGGACGTAGGTAAAACGACGGAGGAAGTACCCAACAAGAGCATTGTCAAGGAACAAGGAAAGTGACTGGAAAAGTTTGAGCATGGCAAGAAGGTTTTTAACAATTCATTATCTCAGTTTCTTGCATCTTCAACATTGTCACAAGCCAAATGCATAAATCACTAAATCAGGCCAGGGTCAGACAATTCCATATTGACACAAATAGTTCTGCAAGTAGAGGCTTAAGTTCTACCGATTAATACAAAAATGGCTTCATGGCGACATTGATTTATGTAGTAGAGAAACCCAGATATCAAGAGAAAGATTGCATAGCATGTGGCTACTGGGGCAGCTAATTTGATCTCTTTTTACCCTATGGAATCCAAGAGCACAAAAATACAATGCTGGACTTTAGGATAGTGAAATTGCAATAATATCTTTGTAAGCCTAGAGTGGCTACAAGAAATATAAATGCACCCAAGAGAGTCCCCTTCATAACAAATACATAAATCAACTGACAACAGAGCTTCCATATATTCAGATTAATAAATATCCCAATCCTCTTACCTGATTGGGGTTTTGGAAGTCTGACTGCTTAGCTAAGAACTTATTGCTATCATACAAAAGCTAGGGATGCATAAGATGCGTATTTCCTTAGAACATACCTTCTCATTGATTCTCAAGGCACAGCATGCATACACACTCTTGTCTAAAAGATATGCTACTCCCAAAATTCCGAGTCTCATCCCGGTACCCATGTATTTAGAACAATGACACGAAAGTCGTCAGCAGCCAACAAGAAATCAACATCGAAACTTTTTTCGGTGCAGAGTAAGAAGTTGAAGGTAGTGCTGTTACGTTAGTTGCAGCAGTTTTGTTGCTCCTGTGGAATTAATTAAGAAGCCAAGTCCAGCATTATTAATATGGCTAAAATTCAATAAATAGTTAAATAACTAAAAATAGTAAAATGCTCTAGATGCTAAACATACCCTGCTGTCATATACAAACACTTGTCATAGCCTGCACACAACAAAGAAAAACATCACATGAGTGATGAATTAAGAACAAAGATTTTAGTGACTTTGCTTGGGGCTTTTTTTACACGAGAACCTAACAAGTCATTAGTAGTTGGATTTCAACATAACTAAGAAATGTACGATATATCAGTGTAATTACCACCAAGTTGAATAAAGCAAAAATTGGAAAGGCCAATGTCACCTAAAGAAAGAAAGAATGGATCCTGATATACATACTTGGATTCTTATTCGTTTTAAATCCTGATCCTCCAAAGCCACAAGCGATGTCAGTAGCTCCATTTTGCTGGTAATAGCTGTTAAATACATAAGACGCATGCGATACTAGACTATCTGGCTCAAAACAAGGCTGACTAGGCTGAACGGCAGAACAGTCCACATTCCCAGATCCACAAGCCCAATCTAAGGCATTTTGTAAGTCAGCTTCAGAAGCTATAGATGAAGCAACACACCATGTTCCATTCGAACTGGTGACATTTGCCTCTGTCGCTGTGTCCACTGAACCTCTTCCATCAAAATCAATATTATAGACACTTGTCTGGTCTGGATAAAATAATCCCCAGTTCCTCTCAGATTCTAGCCCCGGTTTCCTGTTTTCATTGAACAGCGAAAATATATACACATCCAACTCCTCTCCAGGCTTTGCGGGAGTACCAGTATCATTGATGACATGGCGAATCAAATTGGTATTGTAGGTCTGTGCATTATCCGGAGTTGCAGCTGTCTCCTTTGGTGAGCCTTTTGAAGGCCAGCCCGTCTCAGTGACCATAATTTTGATTGTTCTGAAGTTTAGAGCCATCAGAGCAAAGTAAATAGCATCAATCTGTGAATCAAACATATTTGTATAGAGCAGGCCAGTATTTGGGTCGATCACTTCAGAGGATGACTCAAACAGCGCATAGTCCAGGGATACATTGGTTTGGGAATCCCTATAAGCATAGTAAGGATACATATTAACCATGAAAGGTGACTGGGTTTCAGCAAGAAATTCCAGTAGAGGTTTGAGAAAGAACGCATGGCTGCTATTGAAAGCCCCTGCTGAAGGTGGATATGATCGGGACAAAACACCCAGAGAGTGGGTACTAGAAACTTTAATCTTCCTCTGGAGACCTGCCTTTCTCAAAGCTGTGAAAACGTTTCTCATGGCTGGTACAACCATGGCAGAGATGTTATTAGGGGCTTCTGTGACTTCAGCACCGACAGTTATGTATGTGATCTTTGTGGCCGGATAGTATGGGAGGATGCTGTTCTTTAACCAGGTGTCAGCATTCGACTGGAACTGCGAAAATGGCAACAAATCGGAATTTGGAATCCCAATCATGAGCTCAATGCCAGTGTTTGCAAAGGCTTTGAGGACCTGGATATTGGAATCATATATCCTTACATATTTAACACTGTGAAGTTTAGCCAGCTGCGCTCCTTTATCTGGGGTGGGGAGGTCATCCGCATTTCTTCCATAGCAAACCCCTATTGAGCTTCCAGTGCATGAACCTGTCACAGATATTAGCTACATTCAGAGGCTTGAGGAAAACTCCCATGGGAAAAAATCAATAGACAAAATGTAGATTAGAAACAGAAGGAACACTTGTAATTTGTTTAAGTGACAAACTCATTAGACAAAATGTAGATTGTCAAGCTACAGGAATTATTTCGAAATAGTTTGATCTCAATAACAATTATCAATAATTTGTATAAGAATTCTGGTTTGCTAATACATTAAATAGATTTCTGCTCTCAAACCCATTCATGAAGGTAAGTGATTTCAAACTTTAGCTTATTGATAAGGCTTCCACTGTGAACTCTATCCCACTTTTCTTATTGACATTTGCAACATGATCTTTGTCCACTTGACACTTCAGTGATGTAAAAATCCAAAACCCAAAATTCAAGGGAGAAGGAAACTTTCCTTTTGTGCAACATGCTGAGAAACTCATTGGTCAAAACAATTACTCCAGATTCAAAATTTCAATCTCAGAAGACCATTCACGACCTCTAATCACTATACCACATGTGAAATATATATAGACCAATAGTGCCTAAACCCTCCCCCTCCCAAAGATTGTGGAAGCTCTAATAACTAAAGTTGTATATCCACCATATGACTATATGAGCTTGTATTAATTATAAAAAAATGTATCTATCTTACTACTCCCTCCGTCCCTTGATATAAATAGTGTTAGTAATTGATCCGGGTCGGACCCGTGGATCATGAACATCCACTTGGGTATGGATATTGGATAACCCAATAAGGATTGGTAGAGTCACACATCACTTGGAAGTATTTTAAATAATACGTGATATGATTAGGGGACTCTATATGAGATAACTCTTCTGATTTAGTCAGTTGTAGACTTATCCCTTACGTATTGGATTTTACGTTAAATACTGAAGCTTACGTAAGGCTAAGGAAAAATAACGTATTATTTTTCTTATACAGTTTCTCTCTAAATACTCTATCTCTAATATTTCCAAGCTTCCATCAATAGGTTTGGGTGTACTTGGTGTAAACACTTAAATAGTTCGTTCGCATTGATTGCTTGTAACAACTATATATTGACGAGAAGTAAGAAGGATTGTAGTAGCTGTGTTCGTGGTGTCGCTTGTAGATTTGGCATTCAGTTCAACCGCTTCCGCTTCGTGGATACTTACCAAATCATATGCAAGTATTATTTGTGTTAGTTTCCACCTATAATTCTAACATTGGTATCAGAGCCATGCTATGCCTGATCTCGCATAAATATTCTGTCATTATTTTGTTTTTTGCATATAAATCTTGTAATAGGACATTAATGACATAATATGCTAGAGTACATATAACAGGCTGAAAATACAATATGATGTAGTCCATATGCATGTCTAGACGCCTGCAAAATTTTGTTGCAATCGGATTTGTATTTTGAGAGAAAACGCGAACCCTAATTCGTATTTACGTTTTTTCCAAATAAAAATCTGTTTTTCTACAGAAGTCAAATGTATATTTTCTTTACATATTAAAATAGTACATCTCGCCACGATTCCAGAAATATAAAGTTTGTATTTTTTGGAGATATGTAGAATTAATTATGATTATTTGAAAAAAGGGTATCAAACTATAATTGTGCTTTTGGTCTGTTGAGGAAGAAGACGAAGATGACATCAGCGTCAGCGCGTAAGCTGACGCGTGGGGGCCACGCGCCTATTTAAAAAAAAGGCAGCGTACGTGGGGTCCACGCGCCATCTTCTGGACATTTTTTTTGAAAATTTTTATTTACAAAAAAATGTTTTTATTTTTTGGTCACTTAAATTATTTTTTTTTAATTTTTCCATCAATGAAAAATATTTTTGAAAATTGTATGTAGCTATTTAAAGTGCTTTAAAAATTGTCCAGAAATTTTTTTTTGGGGCCAAATTTTTTCTTGTAGTTTCAGAGGCATGTTTACAAGTTCTCCACTTATTGGTGTTGAGAATTGGATTGTATTAGTATATTAAATTATTTTACTATCAATTATTATTTATTTGAAAAATAATTGCATTAAATAGTAAAATATTTTTGAAAAATCACAGTATTAAATTTTCATGTATGCATACTGTTAGAAAAATATTTGGTCAATTGAGTAACATTGAATATTATTTCACATTTATTGTTGTATATTTATGTGTAAATATTATGTTTATTGCGCATATTTGTTGCGTTCGTCCCCTTAGGACTTGACCAAATACATTCATCTTCTTAGTGGGAGCTGTGGTGGGTCAATTCATGCACATACCCCTTATTTGTTATTGCATGGTGCTTTGGAAGGACTAAAAAGGGTTGATATTTAATTGTTTATGGAGACGGACTCTCACTTTGTGATAGACCTGAGATAAAATAATTATGAGAAGATAAGTGCAACATTCCCATTTTTATTATTAGATTGATCTAGTAGGAATCTTTGATGTAAAATTTTGGTATTGATGTATTTATATCGAAGCCTTGTAAGGGAATGTAATTTTGCACTTGTTCTTCAATTAATTGATTTTATCTCCCAAAGAACAACTAAATTATCAATAGGGGTTTTTGTTTCATAAACCCGTCCTTATTTTTGTTGTAATGGACTATTTGGATTTTGTCATATAAAATAAAATTAATCACAATTATTTATTTTATGACATGGAATGATGATTATGAGCTTAGCAATTTTTCGATTTCTATCCATAGACTAAATAATTGTGATTACTTAGGATTTAATGACAAAATTATTATGTATGCTAATATTCATATTTCGTGCAACCTTATTGTAGTGACATGGCCTCTAAAAATGTGATTACTGACCTTAACAAAGGTGAAAAATTGGATGATAAAATTTATTACCTTTGGTCGGAAAAAAATCAATATCTACTTAATGAGTTAGATGTGCTTGAAACTTTAACTACCACTGTGCAACCGCCTGAGGAGGTCAGCACCGTCGAGACAAACAAACCTACGATGAATGGGTCAAGAAGAATCGTTGTGCACGTTTTACCATGTTAAGCAGCATGCACAACGACCTTATTGGCGAATTTGAGTCCTGCAAAACTGCAATGGAAATGTGGAATATCCTTAAGAAGTCCTTTGGTGGGACTACTACTACTAGGTTGCGCGAGCTTAATTATAAGTTGGACCGTTACAAGGAGCCCAAACACACTATGGTGGAGCACCTTCGAGTAATGTCGACAATGATCCGTGAGCTTAGTGCAGCTGGCACAACCCTTACTGAAGAGCAACAGATTCAAGTTGTGCTAAGGTCTTTACCTGATGCTTGGGAGCCTTTCATGATGACTATGATACATAATGAATCAAAACTCTTGTTGATCTCAAAAAGCATCTTGAGCTTGAATATGAGCATCGTGGTGCTAAAGATGGTAGCTTTGTTTTCATGGCTCAAGCTGGTCCGCGCAATGCAAAAGGCAAGCGCAAGAGGAAAGCTAATGGCAACGATCGGGTTAAGACTAACTAATGCACCAAAACAGAAGGGTAATGCTAAGCGCCGTAGGGGCAAAAGAGGAGGAAAGAAGAAGATGACTTGCTATAACTGTCAAAAAGTTGGATATTTTGCTCGTGAGTGCACTGAGCAGAAAAAGGTACAATCTAAATTTCTTTATTGCGATGAATACTTTGTGTGTTCACATGTTTTTCTTGCTCAAACCGATCCTTCGTGGATTATCGACACGAGAGCAATCAAACATGAATCTTCGCGATAGGGAGGGATTCACCGAAATCTCCAACGAGTTTCTAAAGGACTCAAAGTTTGTTCACGGGGAACGATTCGTAAGAAGCAAGTGCTCGGTTTTGGCACTTATCAACTGACTTTGCGAAATGGCCGCACACTGATCCTTGAGGATACACTTTATGTACCAGGAATTCGATGAACTTTAATATCAGTTGTAGCTATAGTTAGAATAGGGTATTCTTTTTCCTTCGACAGTAGTAGCGTATCTATTTATTTTCATAATGATTTTATAGGACATGGTATTTTATCGAATGGTTTTTATGTTTTGAATAAAGGTGAATCCTATTTTTCTTATATTGCTTCGCATGATGATACTGTTAATGAATCATTGAAATGACATGCTAGATTAGGTCATATTGGCCAAGAAATGATGACTAGGCTAGCTCGAGAAGGCCTTTTAGGCTCACTCGCTAAAGTTAACCTTCCAGTATGTGAACCTTATTTAGCAGGGAAGGCAAAAAAGAAAACCTTTTGGGAAGGCAGTAAGGGCCACTAATCCTTTAGAGTTAATTCATTCTGACATTTGTGGTCCAATGAATGTAAGAGCACGACATGGTGGTAATTATTTCATCACTTTTATAAATGATTATTCGTGATATGGATATGTCTATTTAATTTCTCACAAGTCAGAAGCATTAGATTGCTTTAGACGTTTCGTTGCTAAAGTTGAGAATCAAAGAGATAGATCCATAAAGGTTCTTAGGACCGATCGTGGACGCGAATATTTATCTGAGCAATTTAAAGGACTCGGTGAGGAAAAAGGTATCATCAGACAGCTAACGATTCCTGGCACTCCGCAACAAAATGGTGTTGCAGAAAGAAGGAATCGTACGCTATTAGATATGGTTAGGTCGATGATGGCGTAAGTTGATCTTCCAATTAATTTTTGGGGAGATGCACTAATGACTGATGCCTACATCCTTAATCGTGTGCCTAGTAAGTCAGTTACTTCTACACCATATGAGTCTAAGAAAGGCAGAAAACCAACCCTGGATCATTTAAGCATTCCTTCCTAACAACTTGGGAAGTTAGACTCTAGAGGAAGGAAGGGTATCTTTATAAGATATCCTGAACACTCGAAGGGTTATGTGATGATATGCGAACAAACTGATGAAGTAATGACTGAGATTGAATCACGAGATGTGGAATTCATAGAGAATGAGTTTCCAAGCAGGGGTGACACAAGAAAGGATTTTGAGCTATATGAAATGGCCGAATCAGTGGGAGACGTTTCACCATCCCTTAGCGAAGAATGGGAATTTAATTCTCATCTTTTTTTCGCTAAGGATGGTGGGAATGATCTACCGCCTAACGGGGCACCACCTGATTCACAAAATCTTGAGCCACGTCGAAGCAAACGTGCAAAAGTACCTCAAAATTTTTTTGAAATTGAAGAGGAATCCCTTCTTGTGCTTGAAGGGGAAGCCCTTATGTGCGCTCTAAAAGATGATAATGAGTCTACTACATATAAGGGAGCTCTCACTTCACCTGCTCATAATGAATGGATAAATGCTATGAAGGATGAAATTGATTCTATGGGAAAGAACCATGTTTGGGAGTTGGTTGATCTACCGCCTGGTCGTAAGGCCATTGGAAACAAATGGGTTTTCAAAATTAAACGAAAGGCGGATAGATCAATCGACAAGTATAAGGCTCGTCTTGTGGCGAAAGAGTGAACCAAAAGGAGAGTGTGGACTATGATGAGACATTTTCACCAGTTGTGAGAATTGGCTCCATTCGCCTTATTCTAGCTATTGTCGCACGTTTAGATTTGGAGCTTTATCAGATGGACGTTAAAACTGCATTTCTATATGGAGAACTAGATGAGGAGATTTACATGAATCAACCAATTGGCTTTGAGGTTAAGGGACAAGAGCGCAAAATGTGCAAGCTCAAACGTTCCATTTTTGGCTTAAAGCAATCATCTAAACAATGGTACTTTCGATTTCATCGAGCCATCATTGCTAATGGATTTACGATGATTGAGGAAGATCATTGTGTGTAATGTTAAACGGGTCGACAAAAGCTTTATGATCTTGTGTTTGTACGTTGATGACATCTTGATAGCTGGAAATGATATGGGCAAAAAGCACTTTTTCACTACTGTGGTTGTAGTGTTTTAAGCAATTAATCATTGTGCTTTTAAAATATTCAATTAGCCCACTATACTTTTTAAAAATGTTCAATCAACCCATTCAGTCGATTTCTTGAATGGACGTTATCATCGACTTGGATTGCTTCGTGGCTTTTGAAAATAAAATAAAAAAAGTTATTTCCTACGTGGCAAGCCAGTCATCCAAATTCTTAATTCTTAATACTAGTGTAGTGGCTCAATAGTATTAAAAATTTGGATGACTGGTTTGCCACGTAGGAAATAACTTATTTTATTTTTATTTTTCAAAAGCCACGTAAGCAATCCAAGTCGATGAGTTAACGTCTCGTTCCAAGAAATCGGGCTTGAATGGGTCGATGAACATTTTTAAAAAGTACAGTGGGCTAATTGAATATTTTAAAAGCACAGTGACTAATTGCTTAAAATACTACAACCACAGTGGTGAAAAAGTGTTTTTTGCCAAATGATATGGGATTGATTGTAGCCACTAAAAAGTGGTTATCATTTAATTTTGAGATGAAAGACATGGGTGAGGCAGAATTTGTACTCGGAATTAAGATCTATAGGGATCGCTCTAAAAGATTTTTGGGTTTAAGTCAAGAGAGTTATATAAAATCTATTTTAGAGCATTTTCGTATGCATAATTCTAAACAAGTTGACACTCCCATTGAGAAGGGTCATAAACTAAGCCAAGATCTTTGCCCTAAGACTGATCAAGAAAAAGAACAGATGGCTCGTGTTCCTTATGCTAGTGCAGTTGGTAAGTTGATGTGTACACATCCCGGTATAAGTTTTGTAGTGGGGATGGTTAGTCGGTTTCAAAGCAATCCTGATTTGCTCATTGGGTGGTAGTTAAGAGGATACTTCGATACTTGAAAGGCACCATGGACTATATATTGTGTTATCAAGGTGGTGAGCTACGCTTACAAGGGTACAACAACGCAGATTGGGCTAGCGACTTGGGCGCAAATCTACCATTGGGTATAACTTCTTGCTTTGTGGTGGAGCCATTAGTTAGTTGAGCAAGAAACAACCATGTGTTGCTTTATCCACTATGGAGTCAAAATACATTGCATGTTGCTTTGCAGTACAATAAGCAATATGGTTACGGAGATTCTTCAAGCGCCTGCATGTTGGATCACATCCGAGTGACCCTGTCACTATATCATTGTGACAATACAGCTGCTTTGTCTTACGTTAAGGATCCCAAGTAACATGGAAAGGCCAAGCATATTGAGACTAAATTTCACTACATTAGGGATATTGTGGCACGAAAGAATGTGGTCCTCAAACATATCTCTACAACATTTTCGTCTTGTGACATTTTATGTGTGCTTATATATATACAACAAGTTAAAACATAGAACTGAATAGAAATCAACATTATGTAACAACTTTTATTGCATAAAAATATAGTAAACAATATCCAAAAGATGTCCATCAAGCTCATGTTATAAGCTTGGGACTTCGTAGACCTTGATATTTTTTATGTTTGAATGGACATCTTTTGGATATTGTTTACTATATTTTTATGCAATAAAAGTTGTTACATAATGTTGATTTCTATTCAGTTCTATGTTTTAACTTGTTGTATATATATAAGCACACATAAAATGTCACAAGACGAAAAAGTTGATCTACTCGCACGGATAACCTGCCTCGACGCTTGTAATAGCGAGCGAGATGAGACTATTTTATGGTGGTCTAAATGGTTGGGCACCAGTCGCTTTGGCTGGGTCCAACAAGAGGTCTAAATGGTTGGGCACCAGTCGCCTTGCCTGGGTCCAAGAAGAGGTACATACCAAACACTTGTAAGAGGTGTAGCCTTTTTTTTTGGGTTGCCGGACAATAGATTCATACTAGATACTATTTGAAGTACCTAGGGATGTTTCTAAGGTTAAACACTAGAGAGCGATTAATTATTGTCCGTACGGTGTTATTTTAGCTACATTTTTTAGCACTCCACCGTAACATGAGAATTGTACCTCGTGTGCAAAAGAAGCAACATACAGAAGAGTGATGTGGTGGATCCCTATCCAATCACTGTGTGAGCCCTGTACATTAATTATTGTCCTTAGTAACTTGAACCTATGTCATGAAACAAAGACTTTGTGTTGCAACTCTAGTTTGTATTCCTAAGTTCACATAATGAGGTCCCATGGGTACTTGTCTGGAAAAGCAACAAAGTTAATGAAGACTGACATGAGAGTTTAGGGAAGACACTTGTCTGGCATCACATTCAGCCGTTGGTTATGCTATGTGCGCCCAACTATTTTAAACTTTATGTATTATATACTATATGTATATATTTTTTAAATGTTAGCATACCAAGGCAAATGGGTTTGAGTGAATTTCTGAAATGTAATTAATGAGGGATTCGAAATACTCAACAGAATGTGATCGACTGGTCTAGGACATGACAAGTTTTTTTTTTTTTGAGATGCTTCATATTAGTTATGATGGAGACTTAATATGTGAGCTCTCGTCCTTGATATCATTTATTTCTCGTCAGTCGCACGCCAAGGCACCTGTATGAGGAAATCTAGAGATTATTGATTTGAGATGAGTATGTACCTTTATAACCCAAGTGTCTGAGTGGGAGATGTTAGTAATTGATTCGGGTCGGGCCCGTGGATCATGAACATCCACTTGGGTATGGATATTGGATAACCCAACAAGGATTGGAAGAGTCTCATATCACTTTGAAGTATTTTAAATAATACATGATATGATTAGGACTCTATATGAGATAACTCTCTTGATTTAGTTAGTTGTAGACTTATCCCTTACGTATTGAGTTTTACGTTAAATACTGAAGCTTACTATGTGTAGGGCTAAGGAAAAATAACGTATTATTTTTCCTATACAATTTCTCTCTAAATACTCTCTAGTATTTCCAAGCTTCCATCAATAGGCTTGGGTGTACTTGGTGTGAACACTTAAATAGTTCGTTTGCATTGATTGCTTGTAACAACTATATATTGACGAGAAGTAAGAAGGATAGTAGTAGTTGTGTTCGTGGTGTCGCTTGTAGATTTGGTATTTGGTTCAACCACTTCCGCTTCGTGGATACTTACCCATTCATATGTAACTATTATTTTTGTGTTAGTTTCCACCTATAATTCTAACAAATAGTTTTAGAGAAGTGTTTTTGTCCCTTAATATAAGTCGTTTGAGGATTTCAAGTAAGCATTAATTGCTTAGTTTCTAATATTAACCCAAGTATTAAATATAACTTTAATTCTCTCACTATTTTTTTATCAATAAATAACACTCACTTTTTCCAATACAAGGACAATATAGACAATCGATATTATATTTAATCAAATACAATCATTTCCTTAATACTTGTACACAACTCTAAATCGACTTAGAGCATCTCCAAGAGTAGTAGCAAAACAAACTCTTCAAATTGATGTTTGTTGATCTATGTGGCAATTTGAAGAGCATTATTTGCTACTTTCATATTTGTGTCTCATCAGTCTCTTCAATTTAATGAGCTATACATCAAACATATTAAGCGTAATAAATGTTTTTAGCCTTTAATTGTAGATTTGAAGTGTGAAAAAGGAGGTTGCAGATTTGAAGAATGGGAAGAATGTTTGTTGACCTACGTGGCAGTTTGAAGAAGATGTTGGAGAGGTTTTTTCTAATGTGACTCACCTATTTGAGTATCCCAAAGTGGTTGAAGAGACTGTTGGAGATGCTCTTGTATTACACTGTTGATAAATAGTTATAGTCCACAAAGGTAATTAATGCACCTTGGTTGTGCAATACATTGGGGTCCTACAAAAATCTTAAGGATCTCACCTCTACTTGAAATGGAAGATAAATATGCAACTAGTGACTGTTAGAAGAGCATTAATAACATATTTTGGATGTACTCATGTTAAATCTTACATGTAGACCAATGCAAACCATCCCTGGAAGCTCTTATTAACTAAAGCTGTATATCCACCATATGAATACATGAGCTTGTGTTAAATATAAAAATGTCTCCATACTGCTACATTGTTGGTAAACAGTAAAAGTACACAACCGCAATTAATGCGCCTTGGTTGTACAATACATTGAGGTCCTACAAAAATTCATAGAATCTCACCTACTTGAAATGAATGAATATGCAAGTAGTACCAGTTAGAAAAGTAGTAATAACATTTATTGAATGTATTCATGTTAAGTCATACATCCAAATCGAGCTTTCACTTGGAGGCTGAAATTAACAAGAGACATATACCCCAAATGCTAAAATGAATGTCGGTTCTCTTTTGGATGAATAAAGGGGAAATCTTGTTTCAAAAAATGGGGCAAGACAAAGGAAATACATATTCACCCACTAAAACACAGAACTATACAAAGCCGAAATGATGAATCTTTAGACAAAACACTAAGATTGTTTCGATTATCTCTCAAACTACAAGCACCCTTTAAAGTCTTAGTGTTTTGTCTGAATCTTAAAGAGGTAAAGTCTGAATCTTTTCAAGAACACAGTTGAAAAAGCTAAAAGCAGTAGCTCAAATGTCATAAAGATTAAGTGAATGCAAGCACAATGTATGATACAAAGACTGAAAGAAACCCATATCAGAAAAAGAGACTGGAAAATGGGGACTTACCCATAAGCATTAGCAGCAGAGAAATTGCAAATATGAGCCTGAAACCTCTTGCCATTTGCTATCGGAAACTAGCTGAACACACTCTGTTTCTTCCACAGTAACTATTACCTCTTTCTTCTTCTTTCGAAATTCGATAGTAAATTTGTAGAAGTGTCTGGGGGAGGAGAGAGAAAAAGGGTACGCAAAGAAGAAGGCTAGACTAGGCTAGGCTAGTGTAGTGGTGTCATAACTCGTAAACAGAACAATGGTGTTTGAAGCGGACCTGAGAGGTTTTTATGAAATGGGATTTAATGGATGCTTCTCGATTCCGCTGCTTTCGTTTGGACATGGCATGTCTGTTCTGTTTGTGCTAATTGATCTGTTCTGTTTCCCAACATTATTTCGTCTTTTTGCCCAAATTTTAACGGGCAGAAACTGCACTCAACTTGACTGGACGGGACGGAGGGAATACTTTAATTTTCTTGTGTACTATTTTTGGAACTTTACCCTTTTTATAAAGTATAATTTTAAATTTAGTAGAACTACTAATATATTCCGATAGAGAAATAAAATTTGAGAATATTACTCATTAATATAACAATAAGTCTAGGGGCATTTTTTAGTAACATTTTTAGTGATTTTTTTTTTATTTTTTTTTATAGACTTCCAAAAATGTATAGTATTTATTTATTTCGAATTTTTGTAAAAAATAATGTTTTGGTGTAATTTAGATACATCTGAAAAGCAGGGGTTGTCATGCATCGCATAAACAATATTTCTTGTATATATCTAAATTATACCTAAAACACTGTTTTTTACAAAAATTCTAGTTGGAATAAATACTATATATTTTTTGGAAGGTACTACAAAAAAAAAAACCAAAATTTTTTTTTTTTAAAAAATGTCACTAGAAATGTCACTAAAAAAATTTCCCCCTAGAAGGACTCTTTTGGAATAGAAAGAGTATTATATTAAGAGTCCTTCTATGGGGACATTTTTTAGTGACATTTTTTTTTTTTTTTTTTTTTTTTTTTTAGTAGATTCGAAAAATATATAGTATTTATTCTTAACCTAATTTTTATAAAATAGTGTTTTAAGTGTAATTTGGATACATACTGAAAAGCATAGTGCATAAATTGCATAACCTTATTTCTTGTATGTATTCAAATTACACCTAAAACATTATTTTTTATAAAAATTTCAGTTAAAATAAATACTATACATTTTTTAGGAGATATTACAAAAAAAAATAAAAAAATAAAAAAATAAGAAATGTCACTCAAAAATATCTCCCTAGACTTATCGATTCCAAAAAGGGCAAAGGTCCAAATATAACCATAATGTTTACCTCGAAATCTCACTTTCACCCTCAACTTAGTACCCCTAAAGTTATAAAAATCAGCTCACCAAAGTTCCTCCCGTCGACGGACATGTCAAACAGACAAACGGAAGTTACACCTGGATAATATTGATGATTAGGCAGCCCAATCCAGATTTCAAAAAGGAAAAAAACCCTAACCAACTCATAAATTGAATAGAAGAAATCGGAAAGTCTAATCCATTCCTTGCTCTGAAACTCGTGATTCCTCCCCTTCTTCTATTTATGCTCAACCCACTCCTCCGTGCTTTATCAAAACTGTCACTAGAAAACTCAGTCTTTCTCTCCCTGCTGTTCACGATCGAAGGCCCCTTGAAGGTTTTAATGGGTGTTCTTCGGTGACTAAGTTGTTGGCTAATTTTTGATTTGATGCATACAGGACATAGTGTACTGGGAGAAAAAGAAGGATCTGTTTGGACAACAAAAATAATGAATTATTGTCAAAGCTTCCGAGGAGTAAATCAGGGCTATGAGCCAACATCAGGAATGAGGAGTATGGCCTTTTGGTGAATCAAGAGATATGTCCTCACTTAGGATCTATTGTCCTGAATGGCGAAGGTTATTTTGAGATGATATGTTCTCACTTATGTTAAGTTTGGATCGAAAGAATAGAATAGAGTAGGGAATAGAATAGATGAGGGAATAAAATAAGGAAGAGAATGGAATGATTTTTTAATATTCCATGTATATATGGGGTGGCTGGGTGGGGGTAGGTTGGTAGGGGTAGGGGTAGGGGTGGGGGTGGGGGTGGGGGTGGGGGTGGGGGTGGAGGTGGAGGTGGAGGTAGGTGGGTAGGTGGGTAAAGGGGAAGGGGGTATTTCTTTTAAGGGATATATTTGTCAATTACTTAAAAATAGTAGATGGAATAAGTTATTCCTGACCCTCTTTCAAGAATAAAAATTATAATTTTAAGTTAACACATATTCTCCTATGAATACATTATTTCGTTGAAATAAACAAATCAAATAATATTTTTATCATTTTAATAAAATGATTCATTCCATTCTCCATCCTATTCCATCGATCCAAACGTAGCATTAGGATCTTTTTCGGAGAGGGATGAGGAAAGCAACAGGCCAACAACGTAGCATTAGGATCTTTTTCGGAGAGGGATGAGGAAAGCAACAGGCCAACAGTCATCGTGGACATTTGAACAATGACCAAATTTCTCTCTCTGGCGACGAGCTCGATCTTCGACTGTGGCAAAATCAAGCCATTAAAGTCACAACCAAGCTTGCAAAATGTCAAAATTAGAGGTCGTGAATCTCCAAAATCAACACACGGTGAAGGATAATGGGTTTACATTATTATTTTTTTGAATTTTGTGGTTTACCCGTTCTCCTTAATCGAATATTCATACATAAAATTCATCAATTTCATCTGGGTATTGCTAATTTTGTCTTGAATTAATCTGGGTATTGTTTATTTTTAGGTGGGGCTTGATTGTTCGATCTTCTTTGGGTTTTGATTAAATTATTGCATAATTAGTTATAAACTTCAATTAAGTATTGGTTATTTGGTGTTATATTTGTCTCTGATTCGTTTATTTGGATTATTGGATATTTATAGCTGGTTTTTGGTTGAAGAATCTCAGGAGGGATTGATTAATTTGGTTGAGGATTGATGGGAAATTTGTTTGATTTGAAGGGTTTTTGATTATTTGAGTGGTTAACTCTTTTATGCATATGTTGATGTATATGGTTATTACCAAACTTGGCTTATGAACATATCCCGATTATTTATGGGTGTTCTCAAGCCACTGTTCTATTTGCTTTTTGAGTAGAGGAATAAGAAAGGACAGAGAGAAAAGAGGGAGAATAGATAGAAGAATAAAAATTAATTATTAAATTTTGTTTTTGCCATATGTCAATTGCCTATCACATTCGTTTGTTTAGCTGGCTTTTTTTTAACGGGAGGGGCACAATTGATCTTAAATTTGTATCGTTAAAGGTACTTTTGAAAAAAAAAAATAATGTATAGTGTGGAAGTGAAATTTCGGAATAAATGTCAAGGGCATTTTTAGATATTTGCCCTATTCCAAAAAACATAACAAGTAATTGAGTCCCTTAATAATAAAATCAAGACATTATGTGTTGTTCAGGTATTAAATAGAGAATATCGACCCTCACCCATTCAGCTATATTTTTTGAGAGTATGGTTATACTTACAAATAATTGTTATAAAAAATAACTACTAAAATTACGTATTAAAATATAGTTGATAAATGATCTACCATATATGGATGGAACCATGTTTGCTATGTATGGCTCGAGAAGCCCAACCCATATTTTGTCAGCTCAGACTCAAAAATCGTTTGATCTGATTCGTAGAATAGCTCGGACGAAACGTGTCTGAGAAGCTTGAAGAATCTGCCAAATCCGAAAGGGTCCCATATGGCCATATATCGAACGGGGTAAAAGTCACGTGATGGGACGCTATCTGTAAGGCTTGTCATGCTCGAAAACTAAATTCAAATTGATTACTCATCTCTCGGTCATACTTAGAGCTTGTTTATTTTGCTCTGAAACGGTCTGAATGGCTCTGAATTTGAGCGATTCAGCCATTCAGACTGTTTATTTACAAAATTTGAGATCTGAATTGGGCTGAATGCATTTGATCGATTCTTTTAAAAAAAATGGACTGAATCGCCTGAATCACGACTTTTACCCAAATAGCCTCGTTCTAGCGCTGCTCTGCATTTGGCTCTCCATCTCCTCTCTACATCTCCATCTCCATCTCTGTATCGAGAGAGAAAGAAGCAGCTGAGGGAACAGAAAAAGAATAATGAAGGTCAGGACGCCATTAATCCATCTTCTATTCTTCAATTACCCGTTTCACCATCTCCTGGTTTCTACATTTTCCGACCTCGATCTATTCTCAACTCTTGAGGTATGTTATTTTTTAGGGTTTTCTTACCTACACAATTTTTTTCTTTCTAGGGTTAAGATTGTAAGACCCCAACTTTTATAAATAAAGATGAATTTTCTATAAATATTATTTTTGAATATTATGAAGTAAAATTGATATAATAGTTGTGGGTAATATTTATAAATTTTGCAAAGTAAGCAAGTTGTTATAAAATATTACGTTTGAATTAGGAATACTCTTTTTGTCGGGGAATATTAAATGCGACTACTCAATCATTAGTGGACCCACAACGTAAGTATCGTCGTAGTTAAAAGCGATAAAATTATCTTTCTATAAAATAACTACGTAGAGGTATTCTGAATTAAAACCTGTTGAACTACCCGTAGTAGTAAAAGTAATGAATGTCTGGCGTGAATTGCGTAGTAAGCACTTACGGTATTGATTATTGATCTTTACGTGAGTCAGTCACTTCATTATACTCAATTATTACTACGATGAATTCTTTCGTCATATCTCTTATATTATTGATTCAATTATTGTCACGAGATATCATCATCTCGTATAATATGTTATATTATTAAATCAATAATTGAGACGACAAGTTATAAATGATTAATAATTGTTGAAAGATTAAATATGTGTTGATTAAAAATAAAATAATTTGTGGTAATATTTATTCAATCCTTGATGTATATAAAGAGTCTCATTATGAGGCGTTTGTGGTAAGTTTGGTTATATTATGGGGGCCCATATGTCATCATCTAAGAGTCTTCTTTCGATAAGTAATTACCTTCGTCGATAGTAATTACCTTTACCGGACGTCAAACCACTTGCCGTTTCATATTACAGAGCGTCGAATCACTTGTCGTTTCACATTACGAGCGTCGAAACCACTTTTCTTTTCACATCACTAATCGTCGAGCCACTTGCCTTTTCACATGGCAAGTCTTTAGCTAAAATCTTCTATAAATAGAGGCTGGTGCTTCATTATTTTCACGAATTCATTCAGTATAGAGAGAAAAGTATAGAGAGAATAAGAGAAAGAAGAAAGAGTATACATTCTTCTACACTGATATTCAATCTCCTACTAAAGTAAGGGTGTTATTCTTTCTTATTCAAGAAGAGAAGAACTATTGTTATTTCATTGCTTATTATTACATTGGAATAACTTTTGTATCGCCATTTACCTATACTTGGTGACATTCTTCTATTATTACATTTGGAACATCACATGCATGTGTTTTACATCGGACTGGTTAAAATCTTTATTATTATTCTGTCGGAACATCACATGCATGTTTTATGCCAGGACTGGTTCCATTCTTTATTATTACATTGGAATATCACATGCGTGTGTTTCTGTGTAACACGGTTCCATTCTTTATTATTACATTTGGAATATCACATGCATGCGTTTTCTTGGGACTGATTCCGATTATTTATTATTACATTGGAATAACACACTTTATCTGATTATCGCGTGCGTGGTGATTTCTTTTGTTATTCCATTCTTTATTATACTCGGTTGATTAAAACTTTGACTTATACTCCATGAAATTAGTGGAATATCCTTGATATTTGCGCTTCATCTAGTATCCTTTCATGGAAATATTCTTCTAAGTATTCTTGAATTTTACTCTAAAAGCAAGATTATCGTGTTGACAATTTGGGCGTTAATAATTCTGGATAAAATAATTCTTGAACTTGTTTTATTGAATTCTTATATCATTGTCATCATCCTCGTGTTTATATTATGTGGAAAGTCATCGTACGCTTTTGTAGTGCATAGATGGACTTGGTATGATTATAACCGAGGATTATTCGATGTAATCATGGCCAGTAATGTTACAAATGATGTGGTAAAAGTTATCATTGGCAGTAGTGCATTGATGGGCCGTTGTTGGCATGATCATGACCATTAATGAATACACAAATATTCTTGGCTCGTGAGTCATGGATAATTGTGGTCGTGATCTTAAAGAATATCCTTGGTGCGTAGTGCGGGGGTGATTCGATGATGTGGAATATTTATTAAAATTTGAGTCTCATATAACGATGATGAAAAACCTTTTAAATCATAAAAGATAGTAGATTTTATTTTCTACTTGACTCTTTTTTAATGGATTCTTTGGTTCATTTGCAGTTAAACTTGATGTTTATTATATTTTATCGGTTTAACATTTGTTGAAGGCTAATGATAATTTATTACGCATTATCTTAGTCGTAATATTTCTTCTTTGAGGCTAGTTGAGCTCACATTTTTTCACCGTTCTCTTGAGGAAATGAGAATATAGGCTTGGGGACGAGTCGAGGAGCGGAGTAATGGTCCGAGAGGATAGCATTAGTAGTCCTCCTTTATTACGTGAAATAGTGTGATAATAATTATAATGAGGACTCCTTTTGAGTTTGTATAATCTCTAGTAGACAATATTTGTATTCAAACTCACAGTTTATGTTTTGTCGTATTGTACACGACAGTTGTATTAGTAAGTTGTATTTGAATTCTGTACCATGTATCTGGCGACTTAAGATGGATGATGTATACCTAATTTTGGGGGCGTCACAAAGATGATCTTCATGTCGAGATACAAGGCAATTCTTTTTCAACTAATTAAAAACTATTGACAATTAAAAATCAAAATAAATCATCTTCAACATACATAACGAATGAGGTGAACCTAGTTCTTTTTCCAATCTGGTTCTTTTCAAATGTCAAACAAGTAGCTATTTTTTTTGCTGATCGAAGTGTTTATTTGGATCTTTTTACTCACTTTGGTTTCTAATTTGTTACAGGGTCTTATGAGTTTGAGTCCATATTGTAATAGTTAGTTTTCTAATTACTATATAAATTTTATTTGGTGTGTAAATTATTGTAATGTGTGAGATGTACAAATATAAATACATCATACAAGTAGAATAGCCACAATTTGATGAATCTTATGTATGAATTTTGGATCGATGGTGTGACGCCCCCAAAATTAGGTATACGTCACCCATCTTGGGTCGCCACTTACATGGTACATAAATTCAAATCTGACTTACTAATATAAGCTGCCGGTATAATACGACATAAACTGTGAGTTTGAATACAAATATTGTCTACTAGATATTATACAAACTCAAAAGGAGTCCTCATTACTACTTATTATCACACTATTTCACGAATAGTGAGGACTACTAATGCTATCCTCCGGACCATTACTCCGCTCCCCGACTAGTCGATTTATGTTCTCATTTCACAAGAAACGGTGAAAGAAAGGTGGTGAGTTCAACTAGCCCAAGAAGAAATATTATGACTAAGATAATGCGAATAATTTATCATTAGCCTTCAACAAGGTTAAACCGATAAAATACAATAGACAACAAGTTTAATCTGCAATGAATAAGCAATCCATTAAAAGAGTCAAGAGAATAAAGTCTACTATCTTTAGGTTTTAAAGGTTTTTCATCATCGTTATAAATTTGAGACTCAACTTTTAATAAATAATCCACATCATCGAATCACCCTCGCACTACTACGACAAGGATATTCATCAAATTATTAATGGTCATGACTATACCGAATCACCCCTCGGTCATAATCATACCAAAAATTATCCATCATTGCATTACGAAGCCACTTTGGACTTTTATCACATCATTTATAACAAGCCATGATTATCTTTGAATGATCCTCGGTCATAATCATACTAAGTTCATCTATACACGTAAGTTCAAGAGATAACATAATATAACATGAGGATGATGACAATGACATAATAATTCAATAAAACAAGTTCAAGAATTATTTTATCCAGAATTATTAATGTCCAAATTGTCAAAATGATCTTTGCTTTTGTAGAGTAAAATTCAAGAATGATAAGAAGAATATTTCCATGAAAAGATCTTGGATGAAGCGCAAATATCAAGGATATTCCACTAATTTCATGGAGTATAGAAGTCAAAGATTTAACCAACTGGTATAATAAAGAATGGAATAACAAAAGAAATCACCACGCATGCGTGATTGCGATGTAGACAAAGTTATTCCAATGAATAATAATAAGCGGAACCAGTCGTGAAATTCACACCGCAAGCGATGATCCAATGTAATAATAAATGCTGAATAATAAACAATGGAACCCGTGTCCTGTAAAACACACGAGCATGATATTCCAAATGTAATAATAAATGCGAATAATAAACAATGGAACCAGTGTCCTTAAAACACACGACGTGATGTTCCAAAAAGAATGATAAAGATTTTAACCAGTCCTGTAAAACACACAGCATGAGGATATGTTCCAAATGTAATAATAAATGCGGAATAATAAACAATGGAACCAGTCCGGTAAAACACACGCATGTGATGTTCCAACAGAATGATAAAGATTTTAACCAGTCGGTGTAAAACACATGAGCGATGATGTTCAATGAATAATAAAAAGATTTTAACCAGTCCGTGTAAAACACATGATGTGATGATGTTCCAGCATGTAATAATAATAAAGATTTTAACCAGTCCGGTGTAAAAAACACACGCATGTGATGTTCCAAATAATAATAGAAGAATGTCACCAAGTATAGGGTAAACCACGATATACGAAGTTATTCAGCAATGAATAATAAGCGATGGAATAACAACAGCTTCTCTTCATGAATAAGAAGAATAACACCCCTACGGATACAACAAATAATATTCCCTACCTTAGAAGAAGCTGAATATTGGCGAGGTGAAGTAGCGAATACTTTTCTTCTTTCTCTCTATAGTTTCTCTCTAGAGTTTTTGATGAATTAAGTAAAAATAATGAAGCACTAGGCCTCTATTTATAGAAGATTTCTAGCTTACTTTTTTGCCATATGAAAAGCGAGTGGCTTAAAGACCGTGATGTGAAAAGAAAAGTGGTTTGACGCTTTAATGTGAAACGACAAGTGGTTCGGCCTTTGTAATGTGAAATGACAAGTGGTTCGGCGCTTGAATGTGAAACGACAAGTGGTTCGGCCACCGTAATGTGAAACGACAAGTGGTTCGACGCTTTTGTAATGTGAAACGACAAGTGGTTCGACGCTTTGAATGTGAAACGACAAGTGGTTCGGCCTTTGTAATGTGAAACGACAAGTGGTTCGACGCTTTGTAATGTGAATCGACAAGTGGTTCGATCACCAGTAATGTGAAACGACAAGTGGTTCGGCCACCAGAATGTGAAACGACAAGTGGTTCGACGCTGGTAAAAAGTAATTACTATATCGATGAAGGTAATTACTATTCACAAAGGTAATTACTATCGACGAAGGTAATTACTATTGACGAAGATAATTACTATTGACGAAGGTAATTACTATTGACGAAGATAATTACTATTCACAAAGGTAATTACTATCGATTGAAGGTAATTACTATATGACGAAGATAATTACTATTCACAAAGGTAATTACTATCGATTTAAAGTAATTACTATTGACGAAAGAGACTCTTAGATGATGACATACGGGCCCCCATAAAATAATCAAACTTACCACAAATGTCTCATATAAATACTCTTTATATACATCGAGGATTGAATAAATATTACCACAAATCATTTTATTTTTAATCAACACATATTTAATCTTTCAACAATTATTAATCATTTATAACTTGTCGCCTCAATTATTGATTTAATATTATAGCATATTATACGATGATCTTCGTGACAATAATTGAATCAATAATATAAGAGATATGATGCGTGAATTACTATAGCAATAATTGAAAGCATAAATTGAGTGACTTCTCACGTAAGCATCAATAATCAATATCGTGTGCTACTATACAACTACGCCAGATTCATCGCATGACTTTACTACTACGGTAGTTCAACGGTTTTAACGGTAACACCTCTCTAGAATATTTTATAGAAAGACAATTTTGTCGTTTTCTAACTACGACAATACTTCCGTTGTGGGGTCCACTAATGATTGAGAGTAGTCGCATTTAATATTCCCCCACAAAAAGAATATTCCCCACCAAACGAATATTTTATAACAACTTGCATACTTTGCAAAATTTATAAATACTACCCACAACTATAATATTATCTTAAATTCACACCATAGTATTAAAAAAAATTATTTCGACAAAATTTAAATCTTTATTGATAAAATCTGGGGTCTCACAGATGGCCATAACTTTTGTATGAATTTGTTACTTTTGGTATATAAAGTGACTCAATGAAATTAATGTAATTATATTATTATGTTAACATGTTTGTTTAACTCGTTACATTTCTTATTTTCTTTGAAACTTGGGTTTAAATTGTTTGAATTATTCAATACTTTGTTTGATAATTTATTTGAATTATTTATTTTTATTTGTTGTACAATGAATATTGTATTTAATTTTTTTAAATACGTCCAGAAAAAATTATATACTTGTTCAGAATAGTATAGAGGGGTAAAATAGTAAAATACTATTATTCAGATATTTCAGACATATCAATTGTGACGCCCCCAAAATAGGTATACACAACACCCATTCTGAGTCGCCAAATACATGGTTCAAGAAGCAAACTACAACTTCAATAATACAGATGTCGTGTGAAATACGACAATATATCTTGTGAGTTTAAATATAATATTGTCTTCTGATAACATCCATATCCACAAAAATAAATCTCCATCATAATTATTGATACATTATTTTACAAAATGGTGAGGACTACTAAACAACTCTCTCTAAACCTTCATTCCATACCCCAACTAGTACTCGCTACATTCTCGCCTCTACGAGAGAAAAAATGGAACAACAAGGAAAAGGGTGAGCTCAATCTAGCCCAAGAAAGAATATTATGACTAAGATAATATACAACAAATTATCGTTAGTCTTCAACAGGAAAAATCGATAGAATACAATGAACAACAAGTTTCGGATCAATATTCATAATGAAATAATAATTCATAGAAAGAGTTACGTAGAGAATGAAATCTACTATAATCTATGAATTTAACGGTCCATCATCAATATTTTATCCTCGTAACATCAATCAATATTCATCTCAAATCAAATATTCATCTTTGCACTACAGCCAAAGATATTCATCAATCGGTCATGTTCATCTCAACACATGTTCATCTTTGCACTAAAGGCCAAAAGATATTCATCGATCGGTCATATTCATTTAAACACTGCTCATCTTTGCACTACAGCCAAAAGATATTCTTCAGAAATCATTCATCTTTGCACTACTGGGCCAAAGATATTCAATAATATCATCATTTAAGACCGAGGATGATGAAAATATTTTTAAAGAACGAATCCGAAGAAACAAAATGACAAGGATTAAGGATTAAGGATTAGGTACTTTGTTTTATCCATATCCAACAATACCTCAAAAATAATCATAGTGGTGTAAAATTCAAGAATGATCAAAACATGGATACAATCAAAGCTAGTATCCGTATAGATATTTTGGACGAAAAGAAAAATTTTATTTTTCTATTGAATAGTGTCGATATATCGTGAATAGTCTTCAGAGTATCGTGAATAAGAACTCAGACACCAAAAGGTAGAAATTCCACAAAAACATCTTCACGCTTCATGAATAGTACTTTCGTGAATAGTAACTTCGTGAATAGTAACTCATGAATAGTAACTCGTGAATAGTAACTCATGAATAAGTAACCCCGACATGAAAAAGTTCCAAATTTGATAAAACTTCAGATCAACATTTCAAAGATAATGATATTGAAGAAATAATATCATTACGAAAAAATAATATCCCTTACCTCAAAGAATCAAGATTTCCGGAAGGAAAGGTCGGGAAGTGATCTTGAATGAAACTTATCTTGAAATAAAAGAACTCTCAAAGTATCTAAATACTCACAAAATACGCTCAATAATATAGAGAGAAAAGAGAAAAACTTTGTTTACGGTGTGATTTTCAATTCTAACTTAGCCTTCTATTTATAGGAAAATGTTAAGACGTCAAGGCAGACTTAACTCAACCTCATGGCTTTACTCACGCTACTTATTCCCACCCACCACATTTGAAAATTCAATTGAGCACATTTCTCACCAACCAAAAGTGGGGCCCACCAATTCTAGAATTTTCCACCAAAATCATTTATAACCTAATTTCTGAATCAGTCACCTCTTAAAATTCATAATAAATTATTCCCTCATTTTTAACGGTTCAAAATTTGTGGACATATACTCAACTTATATATGTATAACATATCCAAAAATTACAACGATCCAACTGGTCGGATTAAATATTATAACTCACACAATAAAACGTAATAACACCAATTTGATCTTTTAATACCTCCAATCCGACAAAATACAAATAAAACATCTCAAAGATTAATTCCTTCATTAATAACCACATAAATAAATCCATCATTTATATTCATATAAAATAAATATTTCCTTATCATATGAATCAATAATTAATTATTCACAAATAATATTATAGAATCACATTTATAATAACCAGTCATTCCTCAGGAAGAGGGGCTTTCCAATAAGGATCTCTCCTTCTTGGCGCCGCAATTAGGTGACCAAACCTCTCCTTAGACAGTAACTTTCTAGACATTGCCAATAATGTTATCTAATAATATTATTCAAATAATATGAATTATTGATCCGATAATGGGAAATCTTGTCAAAAGGTGACAATTATTGAAACAATGATAATATAAAATACCAACGCAAGAATTATTGAATCAATAAAATAAAATCTTGAGCGATAGAATTCATCAGAATAATTATTGAGTAGTGCCTTCTTTACGTAAGGATCAATAATTGATGCAATACCGTCTTCTTCGCTTCAACAACGCCATTAGTGTCTTTTAACCACCGGGTATTCCAACAGTATTAACGGTAACAATTACGCCGTTATTTTTAAACAACTTATATTTGTCGTTTTCCTCATCCAATCGCTTTCCGTTATGGGGCCCACACATGGTTGCGTCGTCGTACGAATATTCCCCGACAGTACGAATATTCCACGACCAAACGAATATTCCCCGACAACAATGAATATTTTATAACCACTTGCTTATTTTGAAATATTTGTGCATTTTACCCATAACTAACCACATTAATCAAATCCACCTTACTATTTCAAAATAATAAATAAAGGAAATTCCTTTTATTTAAAAATTTCGGTCTTACAACCTCCCTCCTTATGAAATTTCGTCCTCGAAATTGACGTCACGTATACTGGTGTTTGAAAAAGATGAGGATACCTCGCTTTCATTTCCGCTTCCAATTCCCGTGTCATTTCATCTATATCATGATTCCTCCACAAAACTTTAACTTGTGGTATGAACTTTGCGCGTAGGACATGCTCCTTCCTATCCAAAATCTTGACAGTACCTCCTCATACGTTAGGTCTTCTACTATCTCGTCCGGTTCTAACTCAATGAAATGGTTCGGTCGTCCACATATTTACGTAACATCGATCGTGAAAAACGTTATGAACACGCGTCGTACTTGGCGGTGAAACGAGTCTATAGGCCACGCCCTATTCGATCGAGAATTTCAACCGGATTAATAAATCGAAGGTTTGAGCTTTCCTCACCTCACCGATTCTCTCGCTTTTGAAATAACAACTTCTTGCCCTCCTTCTTCAAATTCATCACTCCGGTGTGCTAATTCAATAACTTTAACTTTATCGATTAAAGTCGATTATACTCGTATATCATCATGTACTCAGATATCATCACGTGGGTACCTAGAGTTTTCATCTCCATCTCTATTATTTATATATTATACTGAAATGAGTCTTTGATAATATCGTACTTTCGTATTTGTATCGATCTTCTACTCAACACGCCATTTACCACGTTAGCTTTTTCGGGATGGCATGGTCGAATATGTCTTTGAAATGAGTCTCCTCTTGAGTTCTTGAAAGCTCTTCCCACATTCCTTGCTCCATTCGAATTTTGTATCTCTACGAGTCAATTGCGATAATGGAATAGCGATTCGAGAATATCCTTCAACGAATCTCCGATAATAACCAACTAAGCCTGAAAGCTACGTATTTCGATTACTGACTTAGGTTGTTCTCAATCTGTGACTCATATCCCAACCTTGGATAACACGTTAAATGACACCTATCAATTTACTATCGCATCGAATATGGTGTCCCTACGGAGAAGTCCGCTTAGGTAAATTCCACAAAGGAAGTCACCGGATAAAGGCTCGTACCAAATTCTATAGTTAAATTTTAACTCCTCAAGTTCAATAGAGCCATTCGATATGAGATTTTAGAAATGAGTTTTGTACGGGTTCAAAGTCGATACAATATTTAATATCGTGTTTTGGGGAGTAAACCAAGAAATTCTTCAGAAATACGTCGGGAAAAATCAATAACAACGAGAATATTATTCAAATCGACGTGTCTTTATTCAAATCCATAACATGGACTAAGAAAACTTGACATCCGTAATAAACGAATGACTTCATGGCTTGATATGAAAATGTTTGACTACATGGTTTGATTGCTTGAATTCAATAACGAGTTTGCTTAGGAATATGAAAACTAACAACCTTACAAAAGCAATCAATTTGGCATGATGAGTAGTTAACCAATCAATCCCTAAAATCACATCAAAAGCAAATATCTCAATAGAAATAAGGTTAACGGTAATGTGATAGTGCTAACTTGAATCAAGCAAGATTTCTACACAACGGATGTAATGAAAGTTTCTCCAAATCTGAGTCTCCATAAATAGGTCAAAGTCTAATTTCTCCGTAGTCAAGTTCAAACGTTGAGCGCAAAGCAAGAGAGATAAAAGAATGGGTAGAACCCAGATTCTAGTAAGGTATAAACTTCATGAAGAATTTATAATTAACTAACCCGTCTTAACTTCGTTCGGGTTCTCGCATTTTGACCTGGAAGTCCACGACAAACGCTTCTTCCGTAAATCGTTGACTTTGACTTTTCTGGGACATCCTTTGAGTCACCATTTCACCGGATCGGGTTTCGATATCGTACAATCTCGGCGATATGTCCTTCTTTTCCACAATTATAGCATACCTTAAACCGTTGTGGCGGTTTGGGTGATATATCCCTCTTTCCGCATTTAGAACATATCTCCGGTGGTGGTCTTTCTCCTCCTTGGAACCAATTCTTCTTGCATCTTGTCGTCTTCACATGGTCGTTGTTAAATCTCCTCTTTAAAATCTCCTCCCGACTCGCTTCTTCTTTTTCATGGCCACGATTACCACCAGAGTGGTTACCGCCTTTGTCGTATTCTTCTTTCTCCGCCGGTTATCGTTATTTTGTTGACTACTATCTTTGGTATGATCCTGGTTATGGTCCCCGGTTGAACGTACTCGTTATCTCGCTTCTAACAACAGAGAGCCACATTGACAACATCCGAATAGAGAAAAATTTATGAGAAATAAGATCTTGGACGTATCTTGCCGTTTCAAACCTCTCGAAACATCCGCGTCATACGTTCCTCATTCTCCACCAAATGAGGTGCAAACACGGATAACTCCGCGAACTTCGCCTCGTCTTTGGGATACCGCCATGTTATTCTCGCTTCTAGTCTAATAAACTCCACTTCCTTCATATAGACGAATACTTTCGTAAAGTACTTGTCATTGAATCATTTCAAATATCTCCCATGACATGCCGAAAGTGCAATTTGGATGGAGTACGCTTCACGATTCCCACCAAGTCACCACGCCACTTTTAACATAAAAGTAGCGAATGGAACTTTACGTTCCTTCGTGCATCCCAAGACATCGAATATCTTGGTAATTTGCTTGACCCATGTTTCCGCCATGATCGGATCTCGCTTTCCCAGTGTCGGTGGTCCCAACTCTTTGAACTGCGGCCATTGTGACCACCCATGAATTACTATCATTTCCTCCCGTATTTTGAACACGAGTCTCCTCGTGCGATTTTGCATGAACTGCAAAAACTTCTAAACATCCCTCGTTCATCATCTCTTCAATGGTGTTGTTCACGGGGAGGTACATTGTCGACTGTTGCACGTTAGCCTCGTTAGTAAATCATGGCATCTCCACGGTCTCATTTACTTCATCATTAATATTCTCGGTCGACATTCTCAAATCATCATAAAATAAGGGTTAATTAAGGAAATCAATATATCACATAATATCCCTATATATTGACCAACTAACAAATAAGCTTAGGTAGGACACACTAGCGAAGGATTTACTCGTCTCTCTCTCCCTCTAGTTTCTATTCCCCGATCTCCGCCAGAGATCATATCCCTAAGCTTTGATACCATTAACCGTGACGCCCCAAAATAGGTATACACAACACCCATTCTGAGTCGCCAAATACATGGTACAAGAAGCAAACTACAACTTCAATAATACAGGATGTCGTGTGAAATACGACAATATATCTTGTGAGTTTAAATATAATATTGTCTTCTAGACAATATCCACACGCAAATAAATCCCCATCATAATTATTGATACATTATTTTACAAAATGGTGAGGACTACTAAACAACTCTCTCTAGAACCTTCATTCCATACCCCAACTAGTACTTTCGCTACATTCTCGCCTCCCGAGATGAAAAATGGAACAACAAGGAAAGGGTGAGCTCAACTAGCCCAAAAAATAATATTATGACTAAGATAATATACAACAAATTATCGTTTGTCTTCAACAGGAAAAATCTGATAGAATACAATGAGACAACAAGTTTCGGATCAATATTCGCATGAAAAATAATAATTCATAGAAGAGTTACGTAGAGAATGAAATCTACTATAATCTATGAATTTAACAAATCCATCATCAATATTTTATCCTCGTAACATCAATCAATATTCATCTCAAATCAAATATTCATCTTTGCACTACGTGCCAAAGATATTCATCAATCGGTCATGTTCATCTCAACACTGCTCATCTTTGCACTAAAGGCCAAAGATATTCATCGATCGGTTATATTCATTTAAACACACATGCTCATCTTTTGCACTACTGAGCCAAAGATATTCTTCGAAATCATTCATCTTTGCACTACTGTGTCAAAGATATTCAATAATATCATCATTTAAGACCGAGGATGATGAAAATATTTTAAAGAACGAATCCAAAGAAACAAAATGACAAGGATTAAGGATTAAGGATTAGTACTTTGTTTTATCCATGTCCAACAATACCTCAAAAATAATCATAGTGGTGTAAAATTCAAGAATGATCAAAACATGGATACAATCAAAGCTAGTATCCGTAATAGATATTTTGAATGAAAAGAAAAATTTTATTTTTCTATGAATAATGTCGATATCGTGAATAGTCAGATATCGTGAATAAGAACTCACACACCAAAAGGTAGAAATTCCACAAAAAACATCTTCACGCTTCATGAATAGTACTCGTGAATAGTAACTCGTGAATAAGTAACTCATGAATAGTAACTCGTGAATAGTAACTCATGAATAAGTAACCCCACATGAAAAAGTTCCAAATTTGATAAAACTTCAGATCAACATTTCAAAGATAATGATATTGAAGAAATAATATCATTACTGAAAAAATAATATCCCTTACCTCAAAGAATCGATTTTGGAAGGAAAGGTCGAAGTGATCTTTGAATGAAACTTGTACCTGAGCAAAGACTCTCAAAGTATCTAAATACTCACAAAATACGCTCAATAATATAGAGAGAAAGAGAAAACTTTGTTTACGGTGTGATTTTCAATTCTAACTTAGCCTCTCTATTTATAGGAAAATGTTAAGACGCCAAAGCGGACTTAACCTCGCAACTCGATGGCTTTACTCGCTACTATTCCCACCCACCACATTTGAAAATTCAATTGAGCACATTTCTCACCAACCAAAAGTGGGGCCCACCAATTCTAGAATTTTCCACCAAAATCATTTATAACCTAAATTCAATCAACCTCTTAAAATTCATAATAAATTATTCCCTCATTTTTAACGGCTCAAAATTTGTGGACATATACTCAACTTATATATGTATAACATATCCAAAAATTACAACGATCCAACTATTTGATTAAATATTATAACTCACACAATAAAGTCGTAATAACACCAATTTGATCTTTTAATACCTCCAATCCGACAAAATACAAATAAAACATCTCAAAGATTAATTCCTTCATTAATAACCACATAAATAAATCCATCATTTATATTCATATAAAATAAATATTTCCTTATCATATGAATCAATAATTAATTATTCACAAATAATATTATAGAATCACATTTATAATGACCAGGTACATTTCCCTAGGAAGAGGGGCTTTCGATAAGGATCTCTCTCATTCTTGGCGCCGCAATTAGGTGACCAAACCTCTCCTTGAGCGAACTTTCTAGACATTGCCAATAATGTTATCTAATAATATTATTCAAATAATATGAATTATTGATCGATAATGGGAAATCTTGTGCGATGACAATTATTGAAACAATGATAATAATAAAATACCAACGCACAATTATTGAATCGATAAAATAAAATCTTGAGCGATAATTCGTATAACAATTATTGAGTAGTGCCTTCTTACGTAAGGATCAATAATTGATGCAATACTGCTAGTACTTCTTGTTCAACAATGACGCGTATTAGTGTCTTTTAACCACGGGTATTCCAAGCAGTTTAACGGTAACAATTACGTAGTTATTTTTAAACAACTTATATTTGTCGTTTTCCTCGTCGATCGATTTTTTCGTTATGGGGCCCACATTTTTATTGTAGCCGTCGTACGAATATTCCCAAAGCGATTGAATATTCCACGACCAAACGAATATTCCCAAATGAAATAACGAATATTTTATAACCACTTGCTTATTTTGAAATATTTGTGCATTTTACCCATAACTAACCACATTAATCAAATCCACCCTTACTATTTTAAAATAATAAATAAAGGAAATTCCTTTTTATTTAAAAAATTTCGGGGTCTTACATCAATTATCAAACAACTTTTTTCATTCAGCTTCAGCTCATTCAGATTCAGCTCATTTAGATTCAGATTCAGATTCATTTAGTTTTTATCAAACAGCCCCTTACTAATATCCACATCCGAGGCGTACTGTGGCGATCCTAGTCATTTCATATCGTGAAAGCGTTTGTGTATGTCTAGGTGAACATGAACCCATAGTTGAATACCTAATTCGAGAGTTAAGTTGTAAGACCCCAACTTATTATTAATGAAATTTAATTTTCTCTATTTATTATTTTGAAATAGTAAGGGTTGATTTGATTAATGTGAATAGTTATGGGTAAAATACGCAAATATTTTAAAATAAGCAAGTGGTTATAAAATATTCATTGTTGTTTAGAATATTCGCTTGGTCGTGGAATATTCTCATTGCCGTCGGGAATATTCGCATTTACTGCCGTAAAGATTTTGTGGGGGCCCATAACTAAAGCGATCGGATGAAGAAAAACGACAAATATAAGTGGTTTAAAAAAGCGGCAAGATAGTTGTTATCAAGTATCATCGTTAAAATACTCTGTGGTTAAAACACAAGAAGACACCCAGATTGCACCAATTATTGATTCTTACGTAAGAAGGCACTACTTAATAATGGTTACGAATTATTACGCTCAAGATTTTATTGATTTAATAATTGTCTGCGTTGATATTTTATATTATTGTTGTTTCAATAATAATCATTACACAAGATTTTTCATTATCGATGCAATAATTCATATTATCTCAATAATATTATTAGATAACATTATTGGCAATGTCTAGAAAGTTCTGCCTAAGGAGAGGTTTGGTCACCTAATCAATCGCTAGTAAGGAGAAATTTTATCGAAAGCCCCTTTCCTGAATCTCACGGTTGTCAATATCATGATTCCGTAATATTATTTGTGAATAATTAATTATTGATTCATATGATGAGGAAAATATTGATTTTATGTGGATATAGATGGAGAAAATTTTAATGTGACAATTGTTGAAAATTGAAATTTTATCTTTTTACGATAAAATAATTCATTTAAATATATTATTATATTTTAATAATATAATAATGGTGATATTTTTACAACGAATGTGGGATATATGAGTATACGAGGAGGAAGAATATTTTTTGTTGCAATAAATATTTAAAACATGTTAAACATGTAAATTGGACCCCATTTATTGATTGAAATTTGATTATAGCTTATAAAATCGTCTGCTTTGTGGATTTTGGTCAATTTTGTTTGGAATTTGGAAAAACTTTCTTACTCGCTAAGTTGTAGAGAATTGAATTTCCTATAAAAAGTCCCGAGATTCAAATTTTCTGGCAAAAGGGCTATTTATTATGAATTATTGAGTTCAAAGTTCAAAATAATTGATTTTGGAAGTTTAAAATATTTAAAATTAGAAAAACGTTTTTTGTTGTTAGTCTTGTGTAGTGGGCTTTGGTTGGTGGGCGATGTTGGGCAAATTAAGTGTGCGTTGGAAAATATATATATATATTAATTTATTAAATTTTCTGCTTTTGGTGTTAAGCAATTTCCTATAAATAGGTCTTGGGTTAGAATTGAAAATCACACCGTAAACTCAAGTTTTCTCTCTATATTATCGAAATTTATTCTTGTGAGTATTTTGAGTATACTTTGAGTATTGCTATACGGTCTGAGTTCAAGTCATAACTTATATCCCAGGTGTTTCATTTAGAAGTCTTGTCTTTTCGAGGTAAGGGATATTATTATTTTTCGTAATGATATTATTTCTTCAATATCATTATCTTTGAAATATTGATCTGAAGTTTTATCAAATTTGGAACTTTTGGTGTTGAGTTACTATTCACGTATACGACCTTTATTCACGATACTTGATCTTATTCACGAATCTGGCACTATTCATCGAAAATGAAAATTTTCCTTTTAAATCTAAAATATCTATTGTGGATACTAGCTTTGATTGTATCCATGTTTTGATCATTCTTGAATTTTACACCACTATGATTATTTTTGAGGTATTTTGGGACATGGATAAAACAAAGTACTAATCCTTAATCCTTAATCCTTGCTCATTTTGTTTCAATGGATTCGCTTTTTTAAAAATATTTTTCATCATCTTCGGTCTTAAATGATGATATTATGGAATATCTTTGGCTCAGTAGTGCAAAGATGAATGATTTCAAAGAATATATTTGGCCCGTAATGCAAAGATGAACAGTGTTTAGATGAACATGACTTAATCGATGAATATCTTTGCTTGTAGTGCAAAGATGAATATTTGATTCCGATATATATTGATTGATGTTACGAGGATAAAAGATGAGCGATGAACTTTTAAATTCATACATAGAAGATAGTAGTTTGCATTCTCTACTTAACTCTTCTAATGAATTATTATTTCATTGCGAATATTGATTTAAAATTTGTTGTCTATCAGATTCTATTAGATTTTTCCTGTTGAAGACTAACGATAATTTGTTGTATATTATCTTAGTCATAATATTCTTCTTTGGGCTAGTTGAGCTCACCTTTTCCTTTTTGTTCCATTTTTCTTCTCGGAGGCGAGAATATAAATAGTACTGAGCCTCGGGGTATGGAATGAAAATTCTAGAGAGAGTTGTTTAGTAGTCCTCACCATTTTTATAAAATAACGTATCAATAATTGTGATGAGGATTTATTTGAGTATAGATATTGTCTAGAAGATAATATTTGTATTCAATCTCACAGTTTTACTGTTGTAATAATAAAGTTGTAGTTGTTTCTGTACCATGTATTGACAACTCAGAATGGGTGATGTATACCTATTTTGGGGGCGTCACATAAGTCGTCATCAATATCCATACAAATCATTTTGTATTTCCTCATTTTAGTCACAAAAGAATTATTAAATATTTTGATATTACTTGAGCAAATCGGATCTGGTTAGGTAAGTTTATACTCCATCCGTCTCATGATAAAAGTCCTTATTACTATTTTGGGTAGTCTCATGTTAAATATCTAATTTTCTTTAATAACCAAACTTTACACATTTTTTCCTATTATACCCGTAGCATTAAATATCTCATACTTTTCTTATTCTAATTCTCTCACCTACATTAGAAATAATTAATGACATTATTATGGATGATTTTGTGATTTTATTCTTTTCTTAATATGCGTGAAAAGTGCACCAGGACTTTTATCCTGGGACGGAGGGAGTATAACTTTTCATTGCATTTAGTATATAAAAAATTGTATTAATTATTGCAATAAAAATTTATAAAACTTATTAATACAATTTTTTCTACATCAATATAATGTTGAGTTACAACGTGATAATAAAATTTTACATCGAAACATAAGGAGAAAGATTAAAGACATATATGTTCTAATGGACCGTAAACCTAAAAGTTACCTTTTTGGATCAAAATGTGGTTTCTGTTGAGTATATATAGGCTGAATATTTCTTACAATTGGTATCAGAGTCATGACTATGAGCTTGAGTCATGGATATGGTATGGACTGCATATGATGGACGAAAAAGAATTTATTGAGCAAATGGTTGACTCTTCTCGCAAAGACTCTTAGTTGACTCTTGGTTGACTCTTGACAATAGATATTAAAGAGTGTGGGCACGTAAAAAAAATATTAAGGACATATATGCTTTAATGTATCATAGATCTAATATATTAATTTTTTAGGTTAAAATATGGTTTCAGATGCAATAATAAATTATAAAACTTATTAAGTTAAAGTTTGTGCCAACTTCACTCTTAGGATCCGACAAAATTACTTTTACAAAAACGATATGCAAAGCTAAATCGGTCCACTCTTTTGAAGTCTTTTGGGAGACATCAATTTTCTGGACTTGGCTGGTTAGAGATATCAATTTTCTGGGCCCAATCACTAGAAAAACTACTCAATATTCTATAGGAATATTAATAGTGAATCTCTAACTTTTATTTTTAAAATGTTTTATTAGATTTATATTGAAGCATCTTATTTAAAATTAATTACCGCGAGTGTAGAGCTCTATCCCCCACTCCCCACCCCCACCCCCACCCCACCTTTCACCCTCGAGAGCTCCCCATTTTTATCGTCTCTCTTGTGTCCCACCACTTAAATTTTGATACCTGGACTTTTATTTAATTTTAAAATTAATTAGTGTTAAGTAAAAGACTATATGTCAAAATTTAAGTAGGGGGCACAAATGGAACAAAAAAAATGGGGACAAAAGATCTGCTCTCCCCACCCCACCCCACCCCACGCCCACCCCCAATTTCAATAAGCATGTAGTAGTTCATTAGATTATTATTAACTTTTAAAACTTAATTTAAAATATTTTTAAATTTAAACTTCGGATAATTTATTAAAAATTATAGAATAATAAATATTATATGTGATGCCCCCAAAATAGGTATACATCACCCATCTTGAGTCGTCAAATACATGGTACAGAATTCAAATACAAACTTAATTATACAACAGTCGTGTACAATACGACTAAACATATGATGTGAGTTTTAATACAAATATTTTTATCTAGATAATATACAAACTCAATGGGGTCCTCATTATATTTATTATTACACTATTTCACAGAATAATGAGGACTACTAATGCACCATCTAGGATCATCTCTCTATTCCCCGACTAGTCCCTGATACGTTCTCATTTCCTGAAGAGAACAATGAAAGCAAAAGGGTGAGCTCAACTAGCCCAGTAAAAAATATTATGACTAAGATAATGCAGAATAATTTATCGTTAGCCTTCAACAGTGTTAAACTGATAAAATATAATAAATATCAAGTTTAACTGCAGCGGAATAAGCAATCCATTAAAAGAGTCAAGTAGAGAATAAAATCTATTATCTTCTATGATTTCAAAAGTTTTTCATCACTTTTATCGTTGAGACTCAGCTTAATAAATAATCCACATCATCCCTGCACTACGACCAAGGATATTCATTAATACCACGACCACAAATTATCCATGCACTACGGGCCAAGGATATTCGTGTATTCATCAATGATCATGATCATGCCAATAACTGTCCATCAATGCACTACGGGCCAATGAAGACATTTACCACATCATTTGTAACATTACGGTCATGATTATACCGATTAATCCCTGGTCATAATCATACGAAGTCCATCTATGCACTTCTGTGCCACGATTTACTTTCAACAAAATATAAACATGAGGATGATGACAATGATATAAGAATTCAATAAAACAAGTTCAAGAATTAATTTATCCAGAACTAATAATGTCCAAATTGTCAACACGATCTTCGCTTTGGTAGAGTAAAATTCAAGAATGATCGAATAATATTTCCATGAAAAGATACTAGATGAAGCGCAAATATCAAGGATATTCTACTAATTTTATGGAGTATAGAAGTCAAAACTTTAACCAACCGAGTATAATAAAGAATGGAATAACAAAAGAAATCACCACGCATGCGGTGCTTGATGTAAACAGTTATTCCAATGTAATAATAATAATAAAAAACCGTGTCGAAAAATTTTGCAAGCGGATGTTCCAACAGAATAATAATAAAGACTAACCAGGCTAATATAAAACACACGACATGGATATTCCAATGTAATAATAATAAAGATTTAAACCAGTCCTGTGTAAAACACACGCATGACGGGATGTTCCAATAGAATAATAATAAATATAGAACCGTGTCCGTGTAAAAAAACACACGAGGCGGGATGTTCCAAATGAATAATAGAAGAATGTCACTAAGTATAGGGTAAATCGTACATATCTGAGTTATTTCAATGAAATAATAAGCAATGGAATAACAACAATTCTCTTCATGAATAAGAAAGAATAACACCCCTTACATTAGTAGGAGATTGAATCTTTACAATAGTGTAGTAACAAAATACTCTTCTTCCTTCTCTCTTATTCTCTCTATGCTTTCTCTCTATATAAACTTGATGAATTCGTGTGAAAATAATGAAGCACTAGGCCTCTATTTATAGAAGATTTCTAGCTTAGCACTTGAAATGTGAAAAGGCAAGTGGCTTGACGATTTGGTGATGTGAAAAGAAAAGTGGTTTGACGCTTTGTAATGTGAAACACCAAGTGGTTTGGCGCTTGTAATATGAAACGGCAAGTGAATTTACTTGTGACGACCCCAAAATAGGTCCATTCCATCCAACCCATTCTCGAGTCGCCAAATACATGGTACGTAAAACAACTACAACTTTATTATCACAACAATAAAATCTGTGAGTTTAAATACAAATATTATCTTCTAGACAATATTTATACTCAAATAAATCCTCATCACATTTATTGATACATTATTTTACAATAATGGTGAGGACTACTAAACAACTCTCTCTAGAACCTTCATTCCATACCCCATTTAGTACTTCGCTTTACATTCTCGCCTCCCCGAGAAGAAAAATGGAACAACAAGGAAAAGGGTGAGCTCAACTAGCCCAAGAAAAGAATGTTATGACTAAGATAATATACAACAAATTATCGTTAGTCTCCAATGAGGAAAAATCGATAGAATACAATAGACAACAAGTTTCGGATCAATATTCGCAGCTTGAAATAATAATTCATGTAAGAGTTACATGAGAATGAAATCTACTATAATATATGAATTTAACGATCCATCATCAATATTTTATCCTCAGTAACATCAATCAATATTCATCTCAAATCAAATATTCATCTTTGCACTACTGTGCCAAAGATATTCATCAATCGGTCATGTTCATCTCAACACCTGTTCATCTTTGCACTAAAGGCCAAAGATATTCATCAGTCGGTCATGTTCATTTAAACACATGTTCATCTTTGCACTACAGGCCAAAGATATTCTTCAGAAATCATTCATCTTTGCACTACTAAGCCAAAGATATTCAATACTATCATCATTTAAGACCGAGGATGATGAAAAATACTTTTAAAGAACGAATCCAATTGAAACAAAATGACAAATATTATGGATTCGTACTTTAAACAATCCGAGTTCAAAATACTTCATAAATAATCATAGTGAAGTAAAATTCAAGAATGATCAAAACATGGATACAATCAAAGCTAGTATCCGGAATAGATATTTTAGACGAAAAGAAAAATTTTCATTTTTCTATGAATAGTCTTAAATATTCGTGAATGAATAGTCAAGATACGTGAATAGTCTTAGTATCACGTGAATAGTAACTCAAACACCAAAAGATAGAAATTCCACAAAAAAACATTTTCACGCTTACGTGAATAGTACTTTCGTGAATAAGAACTCGTGAATAAGAACTCATGAATAGTAACTTCGTGAATAGTAACTCATGAATAGTAACCCCGACATGAAAAAGTTCCGAATTTGATAAAAAGTACCAACCAATATTTCAAAGATAATGATATTGAAGAATTAATATCATTTGAGAAGAAAATAACATCCCTTACCTCAAAGAATCGATTTTGGAAGGAAAGGTCTCAAGTGATCTTTGAATGAAACTTATCTTTGAATAAAGAACTCTCAAAGTATCTAAATACTCACAAAATACGCTCAATAATATAGAGAGAGAAGAGAAAAAACTTGTTTACGGTGTGATTTTCAATTCTAACTTAGCCCTCTTTTATAGGAAAATGTTAGCCCGTAAAGGCAGACTTGACTGTCTTTACGATGGCTTTACTCGCTACTATTGCCACCACACACACATTTGAAATAAAATTCAGCACATTTTTCACCAACCACAAGTGGGGCCCACTCAATTCTAGAATTTTCCACCAAAATCAATTATAACCCTACTTTCCGAATCGGACACCTCTTAAAATTTATAACAAATCATTCGCTCATTTTTAACGGTTCAAAATTTGTAGACATATACTCAACTTATATATGTATAACATATCCAAAATTACAACGATCCAACGGTCGGATTAAATATTATAACTCACACAATAAAGTCAGAATAACACCGATTTGATCTTTTAATACCTCCAATCCGACAAAATAAAACATCTCAAATTAATTCCTTCATTAATAACCACATAAATAAATCCATCATTTATATTCATATAAAATAAATATTTCCTTATCATATGAATCAATAATTAATTATTCACAAATAATATTACGTAATCACATTTATGACAACCAGTCGCTTTCCTGGAAAGAGGGGCTTTCGAATAAGGATCTCTCTCTCATCTTGGCAGCGTAATTAGGTGACCAAACCTCTCCTGTACGAACTTTCTAGACATTGCCAATAATGTTATCTAATAATATTATTCAAATAATATGAATTATTGATCCGATAATGGGAAATCTTGTGCGTGATGACAATTATTGAACAACAATAATATAAAATATCAACACAAAGAATTATTGAATCAATAAAATAAAATATTGAACGAAGAATTCACCGTGAAAATTATTGAGTAGTGCCATCTTACGTAAGGATCAATAATTCAACAATATTGTGCAATACCGTAGTACTTTCTTGTATGCAACCACGCCATTCATCGTATTTTAACCAATCGGTATTCCAACGATCTTAACGGTGAATAACTACGCCGTTATTTTTAACCAACTTATATTTGTCGTTTTCCTCATCCAATCGCTTTCCGTTATGGGGCCCACACATGGTCTGCTGGCGTCGCATTTAATATTCCCCGACAAAGATCTAATATTCCACGACCAAACGAATATTCCCCGACAACAATGAATATTTTATAACCACTTGCTTATTTTGAAATATTTGCATATTTAACCCTTAACTATCCACATTAATCAAATCAACCTTACTTATATTTCAAAATAATAAATAAAGGAAATTCCTTTTATTTAAAAAAATTCGGGGTCTTACAGTTTAACATCTGGTAAAGGTAATTACTATTGACGAAGGTAATTACTATTGACGAAGATAATTACTATTGACGAAGAGACTCTTAGATGACATATGGGCCCCCCATAAAATAACCAAACTTATCACAAACGTCTCATAATAGACTCTTTATATACATCAAGGATTGAATAAATATTACCACAAATTATTTTATTTTTAATAAACACATATTTAATCTTTCAACAATTATTAATCATTTATAACTTGTCGTCTCAATTATTGATTTAATAATATAACATATTATCTGAGATGATCTTGTGACAATAATTGAATCAATAATATAAGAGATATGATGCGTGAATTCATCATAGTAATAATTGAGTATAAATTGAGTGACTTCTCACGTAAGCATCAATAATCAATACCAGTGTGCTCTTATGCAACCACGCCGTATTATTGTACTTTTACTACTGGGTAGTTCAACAGTTTTAACGGTAACACCTTCGCCGTTATTTTCATAAAGTATTTTTTTTCTCAATCCGACAATAATTCTGTTGTGGGGTCCACCAATGATTGTGTCATCGTACGAATATTCCCCGACAAAAAGAATATTCTCCGACCAAACGAATATTTTATAACAACTTGCTTACTTTGCAAAATTTATAAATATTACCCACAACTATAACATTATATCAAATTTACTCCATAATATTCAAAAATAATATTTATAGAAAATTCATCTTTATTTATAAAAGTTGGGGTCTTACTACAATTACCAAATTCTAGCTTTGTTTGTCTCCCACCAGTAATTCGTCTCACCCTTCATCAAGTAGGTAGCAAAATCTGTCTTTTGCTCCTCCGCTACTCTAGAAATAACAAAAGCTTTCTCCATCTCATTTACCCATGTTTGGGCTTCTATAGGGTCAATGGTTCCCTTGAATTCCGGCGGTCCTACGGTCTTAAAGTCTTTAAAGTTAGCTAATCGATTAGCTGGTCGATTCCTTGCTGCTTGGGCTCCAGTTTGTATAGCTTGAGCTAGCGTGTCTGCGAAGTTCTGCATTGGATCAGCTTGATCTCCTTCATTATTCATAGACCGCTCCTCCCTTTGGTTACGATTTTGTCGTCTTGGCGGAATTATTTGATGAAATAAAGACTCGCATTAATACTTTGTCTTTGTGCAACATCTTATTAATAGTAGTCAAAATATTAAACTTAAACCAATTTCAGCTTTCTGGATTATTTAATCCAGCTTACTGAATTATCAAATTCTTCAGATAATCATCTTAATAATTTAATTCTCAAAATTTAATTACTTATTCAAACATATAATTATATCATTGCATTTATATTCATGCAAATAGTACATAGTACTTTTCAGTACATAGCGCAAACTACTACAAACGATTACTATCCCCGTGTGACAAAAGTTGGGATTCATTACTACAACTTTACACAAAAAGTTGAGACATAAAAAAAAATTATCTTGATATTCATACCAAAGCGAATATTATACTCCAAAAGATTATACTCCTAACACTTAATCTTTCTTCCGTCCACTTCCTCCATATGTCTTCTTTTTAGGACAAGTCTTAACCCTATGACCCATCCCACCACATGCAAAACATCCTCCTTTCTTTGGTTTAGTAAAATTTGGTGATAGATGTCCTTCTTGACCACAATTGTAGCACACATTCTTACCCCACATACATTCCCCCGAATGGTTCTTTCCACACTTGCCACATGCTTATTTTTTCTTTGAATGCGAATTCTCTGAGTTGTTTTCACTGTCATTATTCTTTTTCCTTTTATTACCCTTCTTTTCCTTACTTACATCCTTAGATGATACATTACACTTAACCCTTATTCTATCGACTTGTGCCTTCAGATTATGTCGTTCTTCTGTAATCTCTCTTAATGCTCTTTCTATCTTCCATAATTCCTCCAGGAGAAGTACTTTATTCCTTAAGTCTTGAACTTCCGCAGATGCTTGACCTTATTCGATTGCTACTTTACCTTCTTCCCCATCTTTGATCTTTATTTCTGGCTCCACCTTAGTTTCTTTGGAATATATTTCTTCCTCTTCATCCAGCTCCATCTCGGGGCACTCGTCATGATCGCTTGCTAGATTTACCGTAGGTTCGTCTCTTAAAACTTCCTCAACTGACTCACTCTGAACTGGCACCTCGGCTATGGCATTGGTGCAGCTGCTAACATTTTCGTAACCATCTTATCATCTCCTGACATCCTGTCACCAGTTTTAAATAACTTCATTAGTACATCACTATCAAACATAATCCATAAACACTGAGTGTCCCCATATCTTAGTATTGATGAACTTTCCTAATCCATCACTTAGAACTCTAAACGAGTTTTCTCTATCCTGTTTATGGTTATATTCCTAAGGCTTTCCCCCCCACTAAGGTTTATAACCTATAACTTTGATACCAACTTGTGACGCCCCCAAATCCGGGTTCCCTAACCTCAGGTTTGGTGCTCACGATCCATCATATATAGCACATCTAACTACTCATTCATTAATGAAAAATATCATTCATAATATTCCTTAATACAACTTATAACAATATCCCAGGTTAACTAACCTTGACATAACTTACATACCCTTATATAGTCAAAAGGTTTGCATAATTAATTACATAATAAAACATAACCATTAAAAGTTGACACTAACTACTCCTGAGCTTTGCCTTTGCCTTTGTCCCTATTAGAACCTTCTGCTACATTGACATTAGCGGAAATATTTTATTTAAGCAAGGGTGAGCAACAAGTTTGCCCAACAAGTTAAAATATACAACAAATGATATATATCATGAATAGAAGAGTCTAGCTTTTTTTTAGAACTTCAACAATAATCAAAAGATTTTGAAGTAACTGAATAATAATTCAATCTCAATAATAAAACTTTCTCCACTTTCATACTGAATAACATATCAAAGATGAAAGAGTAAAATTCTTTCAAAGATTCAATAATATTCAATTGAAGAATAAGAATTAACAATATTGCAACAATATTCAATAAAGTGGGATATACCCAGATTTCATGCTGAGTGATCAAAAAAGGATCATGAACTACTAGAGGAATCATTTAGTTATTAAAACTAAATTACCACAAGAATATAAATTAGTTATAAAAACAAAACTATACTCTTCTGCAAGTACCTGGAGCGGCCAACTCCTTTTGTAAGACCCCGAATTTTATTAAATAAAAGTATTCAATTTTTCTTATAATTACTATTCAGTAAATGGTTAAATTGATAAAAGTTTAAAGTTAAGGGTGATATATGAATTTTTTTTAAAATAAACAAGTGGTTATAAAATACTTCTTGGTGGTCGGGGAATATTCGTTTGGTTGTGGAATATTCTTCCCTGTCGGGAATATTAAATGCGGCAGCAGTACTTTTATGGGCCCAGAAATAACGGAAGAGATTGGAGGAAGAAAACGACAAGTATAAGTTGTTTACAAATAACGCATTAGTTATTACTGATTAATCTTGTTTGAATACCCTGGTTAAAATACAATGTCGGCGTTGTTGCACAATAAAGACACGGTATTGCACCAATTATTGATTCTTACGTAAGAAGACACTACTCAATAATTGTTATAGTAATTACCGCTTTTGTATTTTATTTTATTGATTCAATAATTGCTTGCGTTGATTTTTTTTTATATTACTTTGTTGTTTCAATAATTGTCACTACACAATATTTTTAATTATCAAAGCAATAATTCATATTATCTCATTTCAAAGACATGTTCACGACCACGCCATCCTCGGAAAAAACGAGCGTGGTAGGCGACGTGTTGAGTAGAAGATCGTATACAAAATGCGAGTACGATATTGTCAAAGACTAATTTCAGATAATTTACAAATAATAGAGATGGAGATGAAAACTCTAGGTACCCACGTGATGATATATAACAGTATAATCGACTTTTAATCGATAAAGTTAAAAGTTTTACTTTCGAGCCAATTCAGAAAGTGGTGATGCGTATGAAGAAGAAAGTACAAGAAGGAGCTATTCCTAAGCGAGAATTGATGAAGAAGGAATACTTGAGTCCACTCTAGACTTTGTGTTCCTAACGACTCGATTTGAAGTACAAGATTATGATGGAGGCACACAATACACCATTTGCAATCCATCCTCGAAGTACTAAAATATCGTGATCTTCACATACATTTTGGTGGAACAATATGAAGAGAGAGATTGCAAAGTTTATCTCGATGTGTTTAACTTGTCAACGTGTAAAGGCGGGCATCTAGTACCTAAGGGTCCGTTGCAACCACTTGAGATTCCTAATGGAAGTGGGAACACATTACCATGGATTTCACATTCTGGGTCTTCCTACGGTTTCTCAAGGCATCAATGCTATTTGGGTCATTGTTGATAGATTAACCAAATCGCTCATTTCTTGCCGACACGGAGACTTATTCCTTGAACGCTTTGCTAGTATGTACGTAAATGAGATTGTGAGGTTGCGTGGCATGCCCGTATCCATAGTTTTGATAAAGACCCAAGATTCACTTCAAGATTTTGGGTTAGCTTGCAAAAAGCTATGGGCGCAGATTTGCGATTTAGTTCGGCATACCATCCCCAAACGGACGGACAATCAGAGAGGACTATTCAAACTCTTGAAGATATATTAAAGACCCGTGTCCTAGACTTCAAGGGTAGTTGGGATAAGTATTTACCATTGGTGGAATTCTCCTACAACAACAGTTATCAGGCAAGTATAGGTGTAGCTCCATTCGAAGCATTATATGGACGAAAATGTCGTTCTCCAATATGTTGGGATGAGGTGGGTGAAGCAACATTGTTGGGACCCGAGTTAAATACGTATGACTCACCGAAAAGATCCAAATGATTCGACAACGTATACAAACGGCACAAGATCGACAAAAGAGTTATGCGGATCTTCATCGAAAGGACGTGGAATTTAGTGTAGGGGATCATGTATTATTGCGAGTTGCTCCATGGAAGGGAGTTACAAGATTTGGGGAGAGAGGAAAGCTCAATCCACGATTTATTGGTCCATTTCAAATTCTTGACCGAGTAGGAAATGTAACCTATAGACTTGCGAGTATGTCTCGTGTTCATAATGTGTTTCACATATCTCGTATTAAATAAATATGTGAAAGACCCGAACCACGTTATAGAGTTAGAACCCGGACGAGATAGTAGAAGACTTAACGTGTGAGGAGGTACTGTCAAAATCTTGGATAGGAAGGAGCATGTCCCTACGCTGAAAGGTCATACCACAAGTTAAAGTTTTGTGGAGGAATCATGCTATAGAGGAAATGACACAGGAATTGGAAATGAAATGAAAGCGAGGTATCCTCACCTTTTCAAACACCAGTATCGTCGTCCAATTTCGAGGACGAAATTTCATAAGGAGGGAGGTTGTAAGACCTCAAATTTTTTAAATAAAAGGAATTTCCTTTATTTATTATTTTGAAATAATAAGGGTTGATTTGATTAATGTGGATAGTTAGGGGTAAAAATGCAAATATTTCAAAATAAGCAAGTGGTTATAAAATATTCATTTACATCGGGAATATTCGCATGACGACGGCAAGCCGTGTGTGGGCCCCATAACTGGAAAGCGATTGGATGAGGAAACGACAAATATAAGTTGTTTAAAAATAATTCACAGTAATTATTACAGATTATCATTGTTGGAATACCCGTGGTTAAAACACACTAATACGCGTTGTTGAACAAGAAGACACGCAGTATTGCATCAATTATTGATTCTTACGTAAAAAGCACTACTCAATAATTATTCACATGAATTACCGCTCAATATTTTATTTTATTGATTCAATAATTCTTTGCGTTGGTATTTTATATTATTCTTTGTTTCAATAATTGTCATCGCAAGATTTTTCCCATTATCGGATCAATAATTCATATTATTTGAATAATATTATTAGATAACATTATTGGCAATGTCTAGAAAGTTCTGTCTAAGGAGAGGTTTGGTCACCTAATTGCGCGCCCCAATGAGGAGAGATCCTTATTGAAAGCCCCTCTTTCCTCGAAAATGTACTGGTTGTTATAAATGTGATTCGTAATATTATTTGTGAATAATTAATTATTGATTCATATGATAAGGAAATATTTATTTTATATGAATATAAATGATGGATTTATTTATGTGGTTATTAATGAAGGAATTAATCTTTGAGATGTTTTATTTGTATTTTGTCGGATTGGAGGTATTAAAAGATCAAATCGATTGTTATTACGACTTTATTGTGTGAGTTATAATATTTAATCCGATAGTTGGATCGTTGTAATTTTTGGATATGTTATACATATATAAGTTGAGTATATGTCCACAAATTTTGAACCGTTAAAAATGAGCGATAATTTATTATGAATTTTAAGAGGTGACCGATTCGTAAATTAGGTTATAAATGATTTTGGTGGAAAATTCTAGAATTGGTGGGCCCCACTTTTGGTTGGTGAGAAATGTGCTCAATTGAATTTTCAAATGTGGTGGGTGGGAATAGTAGCAGGTAAAGCCATCGGGTTGCAAAGTTAAGTCCGCTTTGACGTCTTAACATTTTCCTATAAATAGAGGCTAAGTTAGAATTGAAAATCACACCGTAAACAAAGTTTTCTCTCTTTCTCTCTATATTATTGAGCGTATTTTGTGAGTATTTAGATACTTTGAGAGTTCTTTATTCAAAGACAAGTTTCATTCAAAGATCACTTCCCCCTTTCCTTCCGGCAATCGATTCTTTGAGGTAAGGGATATTATTTTTTTTCGTAATGATATTATTTCTTCAATATCATTATGCTGAAATATTGGTTGGAACTTTTTATCAAATTTGGAACTTTTTCATGTCGGGTTACTATTCACGAGTTACTATTCACGAGTTACTATTCACGAGTACTATTCATGAAGCGTGAAGATGTTTTTTGTGGAATTTTATCTTTTGGTGTGTGAGATTCTTATTCACGATATACTCTGACTATTCACGATATCTGCACTATTCAATAAAAAATAAAATTTCTTCTTTTCGTCCAAAATATCTATTCTGGATACTAGCTTTGATTGTATCCATGTTTTGATCATTCTTGAATTTTACACCACTATGATTATTTTTGAGGTATTGTTGGACATGGATAAAACAAAGTACGAATCCTTAATCCTTAATCCTTGTCATTTTGTTTCAATTTGGATTCGTTCTTTAAAATATTTTTCATCATCCTCGGTCTTAAATGATGATATTATTGAATATCTTTGGCCCAGAGTAAAAGATGAATGATTTCTGAAGAATATCTTTGGCACATAGTGCAAAGATGAATAGGTGTTGAGATGAACATGATCGATTGATGAATATCTTTGGCCTCAGTAGTGCAAAGATGAATATTTGATTTGAGATGAATATTGATTGATGTTACGAGGGATAAAATATTGATGATGGATCATTAAATTCATAGATTATAGTAGATTTCATTCTCTACGTAACTCTTACATGAATTATTATTTCACTGCTAATATTGATCCGAAACTTGTTGTCTATCAGATTCTATCAAATTTTTCCTGTTGAAGACTAACGATAATTTGTTGTATATTATCTTAGTCATAGTATTCTTTACTTTGGGCTAGTTGAGCTCACCCTTTTTCTTGTTGTTCCATTTTTCTTCTCGGGAGGTGAGAATGTAGCGATCTACTAGTCGGGTATGGAATGAAGGTTCTAGAGAGAGTTGTTTAGTAGTCCTCACCATTTTTGTAAAATAATGTATCAATAATTATGATGGGGATTTATTTGCGTGTGGATATTGTCTAGAAGACAATATTATATATAAACTCACAGTATATATTGTCGTATTTCACACGACATTTGTATTATTGAAGTTGTAGTTTGCTTCTTACACCATGTATTTGGCGACTCAGAATGGGTGTTGTGTATACCTATTTTTGGGGGCGTCACATCTTGTGAGTATTTTGATATCTTGAGTGTTGCTATACGGTGCAAGTTCGTTCAACGTTATTCCAAATCTTTGCTCTTTTTTTTTTGAGGTAAGGGATAGTAAGGGATTTTAAGAGATTGTAAGGGAGATTGTTTTCTTCAAAAATGATATTATTTCTTCAATATCATTATGCCAAAATGTTGGTTGGAAATTTTTATCAAATTTAGAACTTTTTCATGTCGGGGTTACTATTCATGAGTTACTATTCACGAGTTACTATTCATGAGTTACTATTGGCAATGTCGAGAAAGTTCTGTCTAAGGAAAGGTTTGGTCACCTAATTGCGCGCCAGTAAGGAGAAATTCTTATTGGAAATCCCCCTCTTTCCTGTGAACCTACCACGGTTGTCATTCTTGTGATTCTAATATTATTTGTGAATAATTAATTATTGATTTATATGATGAGAAAAATATTGATTTTATGTGGATATAGATAGAGAAAATTTTTAAAGTGACAATTGTTAAAAATTGATATTTTATCTTTTTTGATAAAATAATATTTTATTATATTATTATAATATAATAATGGTGATATTCTTACAATGAATGTGGGATATATGAGTATATGAGGAGGAGGAGTATTTTTGTTGCAAAAGTTGTTTAAAACATGTTAAACATGTTGGTGGACCCATATCTTGACTGAAATTTGATTATAAACATGTAAAATCGTCTGTATGTGGATTTGATTCAATTTCGCTTTGGAATTTGGAAAAATATTCTTCCGCAAAGTTGTAGAGAATTGAATTTCCTATAACACATTGCGGAATTCGAATTTTCTGATAAAAGGGCTATTTATTATGAATTATTGAAGTTCCGAAGTTCCTGAATAATTAATTTTTGTAAGTTTAAAATATTTTAAATTACTAAAACGTTTTTGGTGAGTTGATGGGCCCCAATTGTGTGGTAAATGTGCTGAAGTTGGATTGTCAAAGTGTGCATATGATTTTTATAAAAATATTAATATTATATTAAATTTTATATTTTTGGTGTTCTAAGCATTTTCCTATAAATAGGGTGCTTAGGTTAGAATTGAAAATCACACCGAATCTTGAAGTTTTCTCTCTATTTCTCTCTCTATATTATCGAGTGTATTCTTGTGAGTATTTTGATATCTTGAGTGTTTCTTATCTGGTGCTAAGTTCGTTTCAAATAAGTTATTCCAATCGTAAGTCTTCTTTTTTTGAGGTAAGGGATAGTAAGGGATTTTAAGAGATTGTAAGGGAGATTGTTTTCTTCAAAAATGATATTATTTCTTCAATATCATTATGCCAAAATGTTGGTTGAAATTTTTTATCAAATTTAGAACTTTTTCATGTCGGGGTTACTATTCATGAGTTACTATTCACGAGTTACTATTCATGAGTTACTATTCACGAGTTACTATTCACGATTTACTATTCACGGGTACTATTCACTACAAAATTGGTTTCTTTTTCTAACCAAATTATAGTTGATTTATGAATATTACTCTGGAGATTAAAACTATGTATTGATTATATTGATTTTATTATCATATATAACATTTTTATAACCCTGATGTTGAAATTCTCTTTCACTGGAGTGTAAAGATGGGTAGATTATTGGTATGATCATGACTAGGGTTCTCTTTGACCAGTAGTGAAAAGTTGAATTGTGACTGGTATGATCATGACCATTGAATTTATAATTGAATATCTTTAGCTTAAGTGCAAAGGTGAATTGATCAACATGGTTATAATTATTGTTTATATAAATTCTGAAATGATTATATATTTCTTTGAGATATGAATATCTTTGGCAAAGATGACTTATTGATGAATATCTTTAGCCCGTAGTGCAAAAATGAACTGTTGATGAATATCTTTGTCGCGTAGTGCAAAGATGAATTTATCAGTATGATTATGAACAGGAACTGTGATTTGGTATAACCATGATCTTTGATGTTTCAGGTGATGAAAATTAACTTTGTCCTGGATAAGGAAAGAAATTTAGAACTACAATTACGATTATGAGTTGTGCATGTGATTGTGGACAGGAATTGTTGATTAATGTTACAGGGATAAAACATTGTTGATGGACTTTTAAAATGGAGAAGATAATAGATTTTATGGTCTATTTGACTCTTCTAATGGATTGCTCATTCCGCTGTAACTATGGTTGAAATTTTATCATCTACCATATGTTCTAAATCTCTGATTTATTATTGATGAAGGCTATTGATAATGTAATTATTTTTAGTCATGATATTCTTTACTGAGCTAGTTGTGCTCACCATTTCGCTTCACAATTCCTTTCAGGTAATAAAAGTGTAGCTGGGTCAAGCGGGGGATAGCGAGGGAATAGAATGATGGTCTATAGATGTTGAGGGTGAGGTGAATTTAACTTGGAAGGGTGTTTTGCCACTATCATACAAGATGTCTAATGACATACAACCTCGTGTCATCATAAGACAGGGTTGTACTCATCCACTTGCTGAGTATATTTACCAGCACTACCTATATAATCTTGGTGTTTATTTGGAATATAATACCCAATTAGAGACAGTGGAGATAATGATATGTCAAGAGAAGACTCACCGTTGGAAAGATTATGATAGTAATCTTCTCGTTTTTCGTTGGGGTCTATTGGGTCAACCAAGGATAATTCAATGGCCATATGATATCTACCATAACCTAGAAGCATGGCCTCCCATGTACGAAGGTTTCCTTGAGCACTTCCCAAAGATTCTAATTTCTAAAACAATTTTTGACTATACCTTTATGTAAGGTGTCATTATGAGGTGCTGTCCACGGTTGCGACATGAGTCACAGTTGGTATATATTTGTATTTAAACTCACAGTTTAAGTGTTGTCGTATCTTGCACGACAATTGTATGAATAAAGTTGTAGTTGTTTTCTGTACCATATATTTGGCGACTCAGAATGGGTTTAGATGGAATGGTCCTATTTTGGGGTTGTTACATTTGGTATCAGAGTTTAGGGATATGATCTCTGGCGGAGATCGGGATTAGAACTAGGAGGTGAGAGATGAGTAAATCCTTCGCTAGTGTGTCCTACCTAAGCTTATTTATTGGTCAGTCATATTATTGGGATTTTATGTGATATGTTAATTTGTTCAATTAACCCTTGTTTTGAAGCTGTATTCTAGAAAGATATCTGAAATACAGGAGATGAACAATGAAGAAATCATGATGACAGGGGAGATAGAATTTGAAATTGAAGCAATGTATTCTCAACTTTTTGAAATACCAGGTACATAAATTTCGGGGACGAAATTTCATAAGGAGGGGAGATTGTAAGCCTCCGAATTTTATGAAATAAAAGTATTCAATTTTTCTTATAATTATTATTCAGAAATAGTTAAATTGATAAAAGTTTAAAGTTAAGGGTGATATATGAATTTTTTTTAAAATAAATAAGTGGTTATAAAATACTCATTGTTGTCGGGGAATATTCGTTTGGTCGTGGAATATTCTTCCTGTCGGGGAATATTCGTACGACGGCGTAGTCTTTTATGGGCCCCGTAACGGAAAGCGATTGGAGAAAGAAAACGACAAGTATAAGTTGTTTACAAATAACGACGTAGTTATTCACCATTAATCTCGTTGGAATACCCGGTGGTTAAAATACAGTAATGCATGTTGTTGCACAGTAGCACACGGTATTGCACCAATTATTGATTCTTACGTAGGAAGGCACTACTCAATAATTGTTACGATGAATTCTTCGTCAAAGATTTTATTTTATTGATTCAATAATTGCTGCGTTGATTTTTTTTATATTACTGTTGTTTCAATAATTGTCACTACACAATATTTTTCATTATCGAAGCAATAATTCATATTATCTGAATAATATTATTAGAAAACATTATTGGCAATGTCTAGAAAGTTCTGTCTAAGGAGAGGTTTGGTCACCTAATTGCTTGCAGAAGAGAGAGAATTCTTATTGGAAAGCCCCTTTCCTGTGAACCGCTACTTTGTTTGTCATTCTTGTGATTACGTAATATTATTTGTGAATAATTAATTATTGATTTATATGATGAGAAAATATTGATTTTATGTGGATATAGATAGAGAAAACTTTTAAAGTGACAATTGTTAAAAATTGATATTTTATCTTTTTTGATAAAATAATATTTTATTATATTATTATAATATAATAATGGTGATATTCTTACAATGAATGTGGGATATATGAGTATATGAGGAGGAGGAGTATTTTTGTTGCAAAAGTTGTTTAAAACATGTTAAACATGTTGGTGGACCCATATCTTGACTGAAATTTGATTATAGCTTGTAAAATCGTCCGTATGTGGATTTCGGTCAATTTCTGTTTGGAATTTGGAAAAATATTCTTCTGCAAAGTTGTAGAGAATTGAATTTCCTATAACACATTGCGGAATTCGAATTTTCTGATAAAAGGGCTATTTATTATGAATTATTGAAGTTCCGAAGTTCCGGAATAATTAATTTTTGTAAGTTTAAAATATTTTAAATTACTAAAACGTTTTTGGTGAGTTGATGGGCCCCAATTGTGTGGTAAATGTGCTGAAGTTGGATTGTCAAAGTGTGCATATGATTTTTATAAAAATATTAATATTATATTAAATTTTATACTTTGGTGTTCTAAGCAATTTCCTATAAATAGGGTGCTTAGGTTAGAATTGAAAATCACACCAGATACTGAAGTTTTCTCTCTATTTCTCTCTCTATATTATCGAGTGTATTCTTGTGAGTATTTTGATATCTTGAGTGTTGCTTTATACGGTGCAAGTTAGATTCAAATTATTCCAAATGTCGGAAGTCTTGCTTTCTTTTGAGGTAAGGGATAGTAAGGGATTTTAAGAGATTGTAAGGGAGATTGTTTTCTTCAAAAATGATATTATTTCTTCAATATCATTATGCCAAAATGTTGGTTGAAATTTTTTATCAAATTTAGAACTTTTTCATGTCGGGGTTACTATTCATGAGTTACTATTCACGAGTTACTATTCATGAGTTACTATTCACGAGTTACTATTCACGATTTACTATTCACGGGTACTATTCACTACAAAATTGGTTTCTTTTTCTAACCAAATTATAGTTGATTTATGAATATTACTCTGGAGATTAAAACTATGTATTGATTATATTGATTTTATTATCATATATAACATTTTATAACCACGATGTTGAAATTCTCTTTCACCGGGAGTGTAAAGATGGGTAGATTATTGGTATGATCATGACTAGGGTTCTCTTTGACCCGAGAGTGAAAAAGTTGAATTGTATTTGGTATGATCATGACCATTGAATTTATAATTGAATATCTTTAGCTTAAGTGCAAAGGTGAATTGATCAACATGGTTATAATTATTGTTTATATAAATTCGAAATGATTATATATTTCTTTGAGATATGAATATCTTTGGCAAAGATAACTTATTGATGAATATCTTTGGCAGTAGTGCAAAAAATGAATCTGTTGATGAATATCTTTGTCGCCGTGAGTGCAAAGATGAATTTATCAAGATGATTATGAATGAGAACTGTGATTTGGTATAACCATGATCTTTGATGTTTCGGTGATGAAAATTAACTTTGTCCCGGATAAGGAAAGAAATTTAGAACTACAATTACGATTATGAGTTGTGCATGTGATTGTGGGCGAAATTGTTGATTAATGTTACGAGGATAAAACATTGTTGATGGACTTTTTAAAATGGAGAAGATAATAGATTTTATGGTCTATTTGACTCTTCTAATGGATTGCTCATTCATTTGTAACTATGGTTGAAATTTTATCATCTACCATATGTTCTAAATCTACGATTTATTATTGATGAAGGCTATTGATAATGTAATTATTTTTAGTCATGATATTCTTTATCGAAAGCTAGTTGTGCTCACCATTTCGCTTCACAATTCCTTTCGGTAATAAAAGTGTAGTCGGGTCAAGGGGATAACGAGGAATAGAATGATGGTCTATAGATGTTGAGGGTGAGGTGAATTTAACTTGGAAGGGTGTTTTGCCACTATCATACAAGATGTCTAATGACATACAACCTCGTGTCATCATAAAGACGTTGTCAGACTCATCCACTTGCTTGAGTATATTTACCAAAGACTACCTATATAATCTTGGTGTTTATTTGGAGTATAATACCCAATTAGAGACAGTGGAGATAATGATATGTCAAGAGAAGACTCACCGTTGGGAAGAATATGATAGTAATCTTCTCGTTTTTCTTTGGGGTCTATTAGGTCAACCAAGGATAATTTTGTGGCCATATGATATCTACCATAACCTAGAAGCATGGCCTCCCATGTACGAAGGTTTCCTTGAGCACTTCCCAAAGATTCTAATTTCTAAAATAGTTTTTGACTATACCTTTATGTAAGGTGTCATTATGAGGTGATGTCCACGGTTGGGACATGAGTCACAGTTGGTATATATTTGTATTTAAACTCACAGTTTAAGTGTTGTCGTATCTTGCACGACAATTGTATTAATAAAGTTGTAGTTATTCTCTGTACCATGTATTTGGCGACTCAGAATGGGTTGGATGGAATGGACCTATTTTGGGGTTGTTACACCTTTGTACCCTATATTATGCATAATACTCAATAATTGCGCATAGGTCGATTTACGATATTAAAATTTGTTCATCTCAGTCTTACATCACGAGTCCGTACCACAACAATATGGTTTGGATTACTTTCAAAGAAATATTATGATTTCAATAATTAATAACAATACTAATCTAGCCGAAACCAATGGCATAGATCTTCCAATAAGAATTCAGTTCATAATAAATAGAACATTTCATGCTTTAACAAATATTAGTCTTGCCAAAACAATTAGCTGAGACATGATTTATAAATAGTTCAAATAATAGAACAAGAATCAATTGCACTACGTATGCGAATTACAATAATCATTATAGATGTGAATAACTATCAATAATTATTCACTACCATGATTGAAAATAGTAACTCAAGTCGACTTAGAAACTTGCTTGATTAGATTGACTCATCGCTACGCAATTTAAGTGAACTTTTTTGAAGACCTATCATTGATAAGATCGATCTCTTAATTAGCATCACATATCTTACTCATAGCAATTTAACATGAAATCACATAACCTATCATTAGTGAGTACACTATACTATCTTAGACTTAATACTACTCGCTCATTTATAAGTTCGTAATATAACTTGACAAACTATTTATGAACTCAAGAGACTTAATATATCATTTCGCTTCTATTTCAAAGAAGCTAAAACAAAACCGACATCTCTTCCGACATTTTGGTTTCCCTTTTCAAAGAACTCGAAATGTTCATTTCTGAAAATTTGAATACACTATTCACGAAAATATAAAATCAGCTTCTTTTTTTTAATCTTTTGGCCAATCATATATACATATATTCCATACACAAAAGTATTTTTCTGGAATTTTTGAACTCACTTAAGTATTTTTCAAAAATCAATTTCTAGTAAATTCCTTAAGAAATTAGCTACCTCTTACTTAACTCTAGAAATTCCCAACTCTTGGCGGGATCTTACACATGTTAACGTGAGCTTACAGTTTAAATTTCAAGGCCATCGGAGTTATACAACTCCGGTTATAGCGATTTCCGTCCAAAAAACCTAAATATTGAAATGTCATAACTTGCTCAATTTAAGTCGGAATGAGCTCATTTTTGGACACAACCTACTTTATCCCATATATTTTCATCCCCCAAAAGGACGGATTTTATCTCATTAAATAAGTAGCCAAAACAGCCCTTTCAATTTCTTGGCAGCAGGTTTTTAAGCATTTCTGGATTTTTCATCCTTTACTAAAATCATTCCACACGAAAATGTGTAAATCCTTTTTAAGTGATTCCACTTGGATATATTAGAAGACTCATATATCTAACTCTAGAAATTGACCACACTCAAAATTCGAGGTAGAATGAGAGATATGGTCATTTCCATATCATACTTGGTTTTCTCGAAAAATCTGTTTTTCAACATTTGGTGTCTTTTAAGAAAACTTCTATATTTTCACATAAAATCAACATAGCTCAACATAATATTTAAAATAAATCTTATACTCATGGATCAACATGATCCATGGTTTAATTCACCATATAATCAACAATCATAAAATCAAACACAACAAAAGCTAAGAAAAATTTTATTTTCTAACTTTTGAAAAACCTAACTTGTATTTCTTAGTTTAGCTTCAACTTTTGAACTACAAAAGAGTTGGATCTAAACATGAAACACCTTTAAACACATGAATCTAGGGTTTTTATCTTTAAGATCAAAACTTCATACTATCAAAAATCAAATCAAAATAAAAAGAAACTTAATCTATATACAAATAGAAATCCGTATACCTTCTCTTGATTCCACTTCTTCTTCTTTCTAATACTTAGATTATGGAACTTGAAAACTTACAAAACTCTCCCTCTCTCTTCCCTATTATGGCCGAATCCCTCTTGCACTCTCTCTCTCTCTCTATATCTTGTTTGTTTTGATTACTAATTTAAGGAAATAGAAAAGATGAAAGAAAAAGGAAATTTGATGTTAGTTATTTTGTATATGTATATTTAGTGTATCTATAATCATCATCCAATGTGTCACTCTTCCTCTCTCTCCTTATCATTATAAGCTTTCTTGCACTCTTGGTTTAACTTGAGGGTTGGATGAAAAAGATAAGAATGAGATCAAGGCTTGACACCTAGCAAGTTAGTTCACCTACTAAAGTAATGTAATGATTACATGCCTCTCCCTTTCTCTCCTCTATGTAATTTTCGGCCATGATGGCCTTCTTGGGCCCCTTTTTATTATCTTTTAAGCTCCATTTAGCTTACTTAATGGTCCAAAAGTTCCCCTCCCAATTGGGCTAAGAGTTGGGCCAATCAATTAATTCTTTAGGCTAGAAATTCTAATTCTTTGGGCTTGCAATTCAACATAGTTTGTACTTTTTAATTTTTTATCCATTCCCCATTATTTAATTAGGGTTCCCTTACACACATTAGTAAGTTAATTTCTTTCTCATATATCTTTAATTTCATAACCCAATTAGACTTTCTATTCTTAGGTTATAAAATTAATTAATTGAGATGTATAAAATAAATCTTTTAAAATTAGTATATAATATAAATACTAATATTCTACCATATTATAACCTCTTAGGTTATTTAATTATCATACCTAATATATGTCTTAGGTTTCATAACTTTAATCTTAATTCTCTTTACCAAATAAATGTATACACATTCATGATACATATTTATTTAATCACGTATATAATTCACATATGTCATAACATATTTTCCATAGTTTATTAACTTATCACCCCAAATTGACTTAATAAGTTATAAACACATATATACTCATATCAATAATCAATTACTTAAGGATTGTAAATCCTTTTAATTTAAGTAATCAAGGCAACATTCAAGCTATGTTAATTTCTTACATAACTTTCATTACTCTTCCTAGAAAATGATTAAGTATACTTCTTAGTTAATAAATTAACTATCTAGCTTAATTATCATATACACTTATATGAGAAATAGAAAAAAAAATTAAAACAATAAAACAAAATTTTAAATTATGTGAAATTCTGGGTTCTTACAGCCTTCTTACGTAAGAATCAATAATTGGTGCAATACTGCTGTGCTTCTTGTGCAAGAACAACGCCAGACATCGTGTGTTTTAACCAACGGTATTCCAACAAAGTGTTAATTCTAGAATAACTACGCCATTATTTATAAACAATTTATACTTGTGCTTTTTTCTTCATCCAATCGCTTTTCATGGAGCCCACACAAGACTTCGCGGCCGTCATTGCGAATATTCCTCGACAACAAGAATATTCCACGACCAAACGAATATTCTCCGACAACAATGAGTATTTTATAACCACTTGCTTATTTGAAATATTTGCGCATTTTACCCATAACTAATCACATTAATCAAATCAACCCTTACTATTTCAAAATAATAACTAGAGGAATTAAATTTCATTTATTAATAATTTGGGGTCTTACAACTTCCCCTCCTTATGAAATTTCCTCCTCGAAAATTGATGTACGTACCTGGTGTTTCGAAAAGATGAGGATACCTCGCTTTCATTTCCGTTTCCAACTCCCAGGTCATTTCCTCAATAGCATGGTTTCTCCACAAAACTATAACTTGTGGTATGACCTTCGTGCGTAGGACATACTCCTTCCTATCCAAGATCTTGACAGGTACCTCTTCGTACGTTAAGTCTTCGGCTATCTCGTCCGGTTCTAACTCAATAACGTGGTTTGGGTCTTTCACATATTTACGTAAGACGACGATATATGAAAAACATTATGAACACGAGACATACTTGGAGGTAACGCGAGTCTATAGGCCACATTTTCTACTCGGTCAAGAATCTGAAATGGACCAATAAATCATGGATTGAGCTTTCCTCTCTTCCCAAATCTTGTAACTCCTTTCCATGGAGACACACACAACAATACATGATCCCCAATGTCAAATTCCACGTCCTTTCGATGAAGATCCACATAACTCTTTTGTCAATCTTGTGCCATTTATATACGTTGTCGAATCGTTTGGATCTTCTCTGTAGTCATTCGTACCAACTCTGGTCCCAAAAACGTTGCTTCTCCCACCTCATACCAACATACTGGAGAGCGACACTTTCATCCACAGATGATTTTAAAAAAAAAATATATAAACATGAGGATGATGACAATGATATAAGAACTCAATAAAACAAGTTCAAGAATTATTTTATCCGGGGAATTATTAACGTCCAAATTGTCAACACGATATCTTGTTTTGTAGAGTAAAATTCAAGAATGATCGTAAGAATATTTCCATGAAAAATATCGGATGAAACGCAAATATCAAGGATATTCTACTAATTTCATGGAGTATAGAAGTCAAAGTTTTAACCAACCGGGTATAATAAAGAATAGAATAACAAAAGAAATCACCATGCATGCGGTACTTGCGATGCATGTGTTATTCCAACAGTAATAATAATAACGGAACTAGGTCGTGAAATTCACACCGACGATGTTCCAATGTAATAATAAAGATGGAACCCGATCCGGTGTAAAACACACGATAGGATATTCCAATGAAATGATAAAGATTTTAACCAGGTCCCCAGTAAAACACACGTATGTGATGTTCCAACAGAATAATAAAGATGGAACCAGTCCCTGTAAAACACATGCATGTGATGTTCCAATGTAAATAATAGAAGAATGTCACCAAGTATAGGGTAAATCAGCATATACGTGTTATTCCAACAAAATAATAAGCAATGGAATAACATAAGGATTTCACCAAGTATAGGGTATGCCTGGCGATACAAAAGTTATGTATAGGGTATGCCACTTTTTACAAAGTTATTCCAATGTAATAATAATGAATGGAATAATGTAAGTTCTCTTCATGAATAAGAAAGAATAACACCCCTTACGGCATACAACAAATAATATTCCCTACCTTAGAAGAACCAATATTGGCAAAGTGAAGTAGCGAATACTTTTCTTCTTTCTCTATATAGTTTTCTCTAGAGTTTCAAAGTGAATTCGTAAGAAAAAATAATGAAGAATGAGCTTTATTTATAGGAAAATAGAATGCATAGTAATTAATCCATGAACGGTCCAGATTGATTTACTTTAATCGTGATTACATATATTTAAAGCAAAATCTTTTAAATAAAATATAATATATTCTATTTATATAAAAACATTTTACTATGCAAACACTATGCAACACTATGCAAAACACTATGCATAATAAAATATAATATATTTTATTTATAGAATAACTTTAATAAAGTATTCTTTTATATAAAAGATGTTTATGTTTTATTACGTTAATAATACTGAATAAAACAAAACGTCATTATCGCTATAATAATTCATATTATTTAATCGATAATAATGGAATAAAACCGGTGACTTCTCACATAAGCATCAATAATCAATACCGTGTGCTACTATGCAACCACACGTATTCGTATTTTTTACTACCGAGTAGTTCAACAAAGATCAACGGTAAAACTTCCGCCGTTATTTTAATAAAATATTTTTGTCGCTTTCTCGATCAATCCGACAATAATTACGCTGTGGGGTCCACCAATGATTGAGTAGTTGTACGAATATTCCCTGCTAAATGTAATATTCCCCACCAATCGAATATAATATAACCACTTGCATATTTTGCAAAATTTATAAATATTACCTACAACTATAACATTATATCAAATTATTCCATAATATTCAAAAATAATATTTATAGAAAATTCATCTTTATTTATAAAAGTTGGGGTCTTACAATCTTCTACTCAACGCGTCAGCTACCACGTTCGTTTTTCCACGATGGTATTGAATAGTGTGGTCATAATCTTTCAACAGCTCGAGCCAACGTCGTTGCCGCATGTTGAGTTCTTTTTGAGTGAAGAAATATTTGAGGCTTTTATGGCCTGAATATATCTCCACTTTCTCCCCATATAGATAGTGCCTCCAGATCATTAGCGCGAAAATGACTGCTGCCAACTCTAGATCATGAGTAGGATAATTCCTCTCATATTCTTTAATTTATCGCGAGGCATAGGCTATGACTTTCCCACGTTGCATGAGAACACATCCTAACCCTTTTGCTCGAAGCATCATTTGAGATAACAAATCCATCCAAACCGGATGGTATTGTCAAAAAAGTCAAAAATGAGTCTCCTCTTGAGATCTTGGAAACTCTTCTCGCATTCCTCGCTCCATACAATTTTTCATCTTCTTTACGAGTCACCGAGTTAACGGGTAGCGATTCGAGAAAACCTTCCACGAATCTCCGATAATAACCAAATTAAGCCCGAAGCTACGTCTTGACTTTGGTCCGCCGTCTTGATTTTGCTCCCAACTTTGATTGCTTCAATCTTTGCCAGTCAACAGATACTCCATGTTTTGACACCACGTGCCCTAGGAATGCTACTTCCTCGAGCCGTAACTCGCATTTCTTCAACTTAGCATATAACTTGTTTTCATGCGACCTTTGGAGTACCAACTTTTCAATGGTGTTCATGATCTTCACTACTTTTGGAATATATGAGGATGTCATCAATAAAGACAACAACGAATCCCGATCCAAATAATCCTTGAATACTCAGGTTCATCATATCCATGAAAGCCGCGAGGAGCATTAGTCAATCCAAAAGACATGACTAGAATTCATAATGCCCGTCTGAAGTTCTAAAGGCGCCTTGAGAATATCCTCAATTTTAACCTTCAGCTGATGATATCCAGAACGAAGATCGATCTTTGAAAAGAATTGTGCTCCTTGCAACTGGTCAAACATGTCATCAATACGAGGTAGCGGATACTTATTCTTGATAGTGACATGGTTTAACTCCCGGTAATCGATACAAAGTCTCATACTCCCGTCTTTCTTCTTTACAAATAAAACAAGAGCACCCCAAGGAGATGTACTAGGACGAATAAAACCGATGTCCAATAACTCTTGTAGTTGGACCTTTAACTCCTAAAGTTCAATAGGAGCCATTCGATATGGGGTTTTAGAAATGGGCTTTGTACCAGGTTTAAAATCAATAAAGAATTCAACTTCACGTTCCGGGGGTAGACCGTGAAGTTCTTCAGGAAATACGTCAGGAAAGTCAATAACAACAGGAATATTATTCAAATCTGACGTGTCATTATTCAAATCCATAACATGGGCTAAGAAAGCTTGACATCCGTTTTTTAATAAACGAATGGCTTTATGACTTGATATAACAATGATTGATTTTAATGGCTTAGTTGCTTGAATTCGCACAACAGGTTGGTTAGGAATATGAAAACTAACAACCTTACGAAAACAATCAATTTTGGCATGATGAGTAGTTAACCAATCAATCCCTAAAATCACATCAAAAGCAAGTATCTTTAAAGAGATAAGGTCAACAGGCAATGTGATGGTGCCAACTTGGATCAAACAAGATTTATAAACAGTGGATGTGATAAAAGTTTCTCCTAACGGAGTCTCCACAGATAAATCAAAGTCTAATTTCTCCGGAGTCAAGTTTAAACGTTGAGCACAAACAGGAGAAATAAATGAATGGGTAGCACCTAGATCTAGTAAAGGTATAAACTTCGCATGAATTTATGATTAGTTTACCCGTGATCACCTCGTTTGGGTTCCTCGCATGTTGACTAGTCACGCGATAAACGCTCTTCCAGAACCGCTTGACTTTGACTTTTCTGGGGATGACCTTTTGAGTCACCATCCCCACTCGGACTTGGTTTCGCTTCTGATCTGATCTCGAGTGATATGTCCTTACTTTCCATAATTATAGCATACTTTGAATCTGTTGTGGGCCAATGATATGTCCCTCTTTCCACATTTATAAGATACGACCGGTGGTCGTTCTCCTCCCTTAAACCCAGATTCTTTCTTTGGTCTTTGCGTCTTCAGCAGTGTCATTGTTGAATCTCGTCTTTTAAAATCTCCCCAACTTGCTTCTTCTATTTTCACGGCCACGATTACCACTAGAGTGGTTCTTTGCTCGCTCTTGTCCGTATTTTTCTTTCTCCGCCGGTTATCGTTGTTCGATGATCTAACACCCAAGATGATCCTCCGGGTTGTGGTCCCCGGTTGGCCGTACTCGTTATCTCGCTTTAATAATTGAGCCCTATCGACAACATCCGAATAGAGAGAAAATTTATGAGAAATGAGATATTGACGTATCTTAGGGTTTCAAACCTCTCGTAAACATCTGCGTCATCGCCCTCATTCTCCACCAAATGAGGGCAAACACTCGACAACTCTACAAACTTCGCCTTGTCTTGGACACCGCCATGTTATTACGCTCCATCTAATAAACTCTACCTCCTTCATATAGATTTAATACTTTTACGAAAGTACTTGTCATTGAACAGCTTCTGAAATGTCTCCCAAGACATGCCGAAAAGTACCGGATGGGTACGCTTCACGAGACTCCCACCAAGAGATCCGCCTTTCGCCACGGAACATAAAGGTGGCGAATGGAACCTTCTGTTCCTCCGTGCATCCCAAGACATCGAATATCTTAGTAATTTGTTTAACCCACGTCTCTGCGCTTGATCGGATCCGCCTAATAAATTCTCTTTGGTCCCAACTCTTTGAATCGCTTGATTTGTGACAAACCATGAATTGCTATCATTTCCTCCTATATTTTGAACACGAGTCTCCCTCATCTGATTTTGCATGAACTACAAAAAGCTTCTAAACATCCCATCGTTCATCATCTGCTCAGTGGTGTTGTTCACAGGAGGAACATTGCCAGCCTGTTGCATATTCTCCTCGTTGGTGAGTACAGGCGTCTCCACGGTCTCATTTACTCCACTGTTAACATTCTCAGTCGATATTCTCAAATACTGCCATAAAACAAGGGTTAATTTAACAAATTAACATATCACATAATATCCTTATATTATGACCGACCAACAAATAAGCTTAGGTAGGACACACTAGCGAAGGATTTACTCGTCTCTCCCCTCCTAGTTCTATTCCCCGATCTCCGCTAGAGATCATATCCCTAAGCTCGATCTTTAATCATGGCGCCCCAAAATAGGTATACAACACCTATTCTGAGTTGTCAAAATACATGGTACAGAAACAACTACAACTTTATTAATACAACATAAAAACTGTGAGTTTAAATACAAATATTGTCAACTAGACAATATCCACACTCAAATAAGTCCTCATTATAATTATTAATACACAATTTTTACAGAATAGTGAGGACTACTAGAACCACTTCTAGAACCATCATTCCACACCTCGACTAGTACTCGCTATATTCTCGCCTCATGAGAAGAAAAATAGAACAACAAGGAAAAGGGTGAGCTCAACTAGCCCAGTAAAGAACATTATGACCAAGATAATATAGAACAAATTATCGTTAGTCTTCAACAAGGAAAAATCTAATAGAATACAATAGACAACAAGTTTTAAATCAATATTCGCAGCGGAAACAATAATTCATAGAAGAGTTACGTAGAGAATGAAATCTAATATTATCTATGAATTTAAAAGTCCATCATCAATATTTTATCCCTGTAACATAAATCAATATATATCTGGAATCAAATATTCATCTTTGCACTACTGAGCCAAAGATATTCACCAGTTAATCATGTTCATCTAAACACTGCTCATCTTTGTACTACGCCAAAAGATATTCATCGAAATTATTAATTTTTTGACTACAGCCAAAAATATTCAAAGAATATTATCATTTAAGATCATGGATGATGAAAAATATTTTAAAGAAAACGAATCCAGTGAAACAAAAGAATAAATATTAAGGATTCGTATTTCAGCTATTACATGTCCAAAAATACCTCATAAATAATCATAGTGGAGTAAAATTCAAGAATGATCAAAACATGGATACAATCAAAGCTAGTATCCATAATAGATATTTTGGACGAAAAATGAAAATTTAATTTTTCTATGAATAGTGTCATATTCGTGAATAGTGTCGTATACGTGAATAGTGTCGTATACGTGAATAGTAACTCCAAAACCAAAAGATAAAAATTCCACAAGAAAATCATCATGCTTCATGAATAGTACTCGTGAATAGTAACTCATGAATAGTAACTCATGAATAGTAATCCCGACATGAAAAAGTTCTAAATTTGATAAAAAGTTCCAACCAATATTTCGGCATAATGATATTGAAAAAATAATATCACTTACGAAGAAAATAACATCCCTTACCTCAAAAGGATAGAACTTCTGATTGGAATACTAGATATAGTGCTGAAAGAATTTGCACCGTATAACAATACTCAAAGTACTAAAATACTCACAAAATACGCTCAATATATCGAGAGAGAAATAGAGAGAAAACTTCAGTTTCTGGTGTGATTTTCAATTCTAACCTAAGCACCCTATTTATAGGAAAATGCTTAGAACACTAAAGCAGAAAATTTAATAAAATAATAATATATTTATATAATTTTCCTTAGCCCACCTCTAGACATCTGAATCCAACACATTGATAACACATGTAAGCTCACTCAATTGAACAAAAACGTTTTTCTTAAAAAAAATAACTAAAACTTCCAAAAATCAATTATTTCGGAACTTCGGAACTTCAATAATTTATAATAAATAGCCCTTTTATCAGAAAAATTTGAACCACATGTCCTTTCTATAGGAAATTTCATTCTCAACAACTTTACAGAAGAAAGTTTTTCAAAATTCCAAACAGAAATTGACCGAAATCCACAAACGGGCGATTTTACAAGCTATAATCAAATTTCAGTCAAGAAATGGGCCCACCGACATGTTTAACATGTTTTAAACAACTTTTATAACAAAAATACTCTTTCTCCTCATATACTCATATATCTCACATTCATTGTAAAAATATCATCATTATTATATTATAATAATATAATAAAATATTATTTTATCAAAAAAGATAAAATATCAATTTTTAACAATTGTCACTTTAAAAATTTTCTTAATCTATATCCACATAAAATCAATATTTTTCTCATCATATAAATCAATAATTAATTATTCACAAATAATATTACAGAATCACAATCTCGGGCAACCAGCCGCTCCAAGAAAGAGGGGCTTTCAATAAGAATTTCTCCTTACTTGCCAAGCAATTAGGTGACCAAACCTCTCCTTAGATGTAACTTTCTAGACATTGCCAATAATATTTTCTAATAATATTATTCAGATAATATGAATTATTGCTTCGATAATGGAAAATACTACGTGGTGACAATTATCAAAACAACAAGAATATAAAATATCAACGCAGCAGCTTATTGAATCAATAAAATAAAATAATCGAATAAAGAATCATCGTAAAATTATCGAGTAGTGCCTTCTTACGTAAGAATCAATAATTGGTGCAATCTGCAGTGCCTTCTTGTCTAACAACGCTTATTACCGTGTTTTAACCACCGGGTATTCCAACCGTGTTAATCTGAGAATAACTACGCCGTTATTTATAAACAACTTATACTTGTCGCTTTCTTCATCCAATCGCTTTCAAGTTATGGGGCCCAAAACAAGGTCATACTGGTAAATTTAATATTCCTCGACAAAGAAAGAATATTCCACGACCAAAACGAATATTCTCCGACAACAACAATGAGTATTTTATAACCACTTACTTATTTGAAATATTTATGCATTTTATCCATAACTAACCACATTAATCAAATCAACCCTTACTATTTCAAAATAATAAATAGAGGAATTAAATTTCATTTATTAATAATTTGGGGTCTTACACCACAACTATAACATTATATCAAATTCATTACACAATATTCAAAAATGATATTTATAGAAAAATCATCTTTATTAAAAAGTTGGGGTCTTACATTATAAATAAACAAGTAAAAACTTTAGATAATATAATATACAATATTCATTAATACTTTGACTAAAGTTATATAAATTTATTTCAATTTTGAGTTTCAGTTCATTAGTATTGATTTCAAAAAGTATAACATTTTCCCTTCTTTTTTTACAATATCCTTAAATATGCAATGCATAAATAATAAAATTAGAGAATTGATATTTTTACAAATAAATTTGATAGTTCTACAAATTTCTTCTGATATGAATAGTAAGCGTCGAGTCGAGTATTGAGTTGCTCAGATTTGATTCACAAAACTTATCGAGTCATTTAACTACCAAGTCGAGTACAATAATCCAAACAATTTAAACTTTTCGAATGAATATGATCTTAGTATCAATATAAAATTATAATTTAAAAATATTCGAGATTAAATTTTAAAATTTACTAATATTATTTATTTATATTTCGAATAAGCTCATCAAAATATGATCCAGTCCAGACTATTTGCTTATTTTATGGGGATAAATCAACTTTTGGTACCTGTACTGGGACACAACTTACAATTTGGTACCCGAAGTGAAAAACGTTACAAACTGGTGATTGTACTCGAAAAATGTTACACTCCGTTAAACATTAGGGACACGACTTATAATTTGGTACCCGAAGTGAAAAAAATTACAAACTAATGATTGTACTAATTTTTTTTTGTAATCTGGTGCTTGTACTTTCCTATTTTTAAATAATCGTTAAAATTGATCCAACAGAAGAGACAAACATACAGAGAGAGAAACGAAGTCGACGCGAAGAAGATCCTCGATATTTTGTTCCATCTTTTCTTGCCTCCCACATTCGCACCATTGTTCCACAGTGGCACCGACTTGGGAACTCTGGTGTAATCCATTCATTTTTGTTGCATGAACTACAATTTTCTTCTCCGATTTTATTTACGATTCCATTCCAAGACGAGCTCATCATTTCAATTAAACACTGAAAACCCTTTAATAAATATATGGGAACCAGTAATCAATGGAGAATCAAGATAAGAAAAATGAGAGAAGAAGAAGGACAGAAGAAGAGAACCCTAATTTTCAAACGAATAAAAGATGAAACCCTCTTGCGCTTAACTGAAAGGTAACATTTTTCGAAAGACAATCACTAGTTTGTAACTTTTTTCACTTCGAGTACCAAATTATAAGTCGTGTCTCTAATATTTAACGGAGTGTAACATTTTTCGAGTACAATCATAAATTTGTAATTTTTTTCACTTTAAATACCAAATTGTAAATCGTGTTTCAATGCATGTACCAAAAGATTTATCCCTTATTTTATGTAGTAGCTTAGACGGGGGAGTATTGTTTTGTACCAACTTTGAAACTTGAAAGAAAGAGTAATTTGCATAGTAGCGAAGTATCTGTTTCGCGGTCATGCCCATTTGAATAATTGAATTTGTTTACTATTTTTTGGCTAATCGGTCGGTTGCTTTTCACTATCTCCGTCAACCAAACTCTTTCCCTCTCTCTCTATTACCCTAGGAGGAGCTGGACATAAGCCATAATTCGTCTCGAAGAAACCCTAAAAGGAGGCTAGAATCATGAAGAGCATGAAGCCACTTAAGCAACTGAAGCTCTCCGTACCTGCTCAGGAAACACCTATCACCAGTTTCTTGTAAGCTCTCTCAAGTTTCCTCCAAATCGGTGCTTATCTATTTCGACATTTTCTATTTATTATCTTTCATCGATTGGATTCCGAGTTGCCTGTAAAATGAATAATTAATCCCTAATTTCTAGTTTACGAATCAATTTGAATTCCAAGTGCTGTATCCATAAATTGTTAAATTGCAGGACTGCTAGTGGAACATTTCAGGATGGCGATTTGCTACTGAACCAGAAAGGTTTGCGACTCATTTCTGAAGAAAATGAATCTCTTGTAAGTTTTACTTCCGATTCATAGTTGCTAGTTGCATACTTGGATCAACTACAGTTCGGTGTATCACTCACTAATATGCTACATCTTTGGCATTAATTAAACTTTGGTTTACTTATTTACTTTTAAGTTCTAATCTAAAATCCATTTTGGATACTTGAAATTGGATCAATAGAATGCCTAATATATGTCAGATTGTATACAGTATGATTAATCTGCTAATAGTGGAGGGGTGGTGTATTTAGGCACCATGTCTTATTCTTCGTCAAAGTGATATGATATTGTAGATGGAACCAGAGCTAAATGGTTACAAATTACAGTAAATTGAGGTGCTCTGGAAATGGAAGGACTAAGACTTACATTAATAGATCTTGCAAATAGATTATTTTATTTGATAATGATATAGGCTTGCAAGTGAGGTGGTTAGATTTGAAATAAATATTGAATATCACCCGTTTGGACAACATATTTGTTCTGGTTGATAGCCATTTTGTCACATATTGTCTGCTTTGAATGTTAGTGCATTTTACTAGTTGAATAAGTTTCTTGTGGCTGAGCCTTTTGTCAAGGAGACATTCTTGCAAATACAACTATTGATCTGTTGTACTTTTTATACATTACTGTTATAATTATCTTATCCGAGCTTTTTCCCATATATTTATCATTTGATTTTAAAGTTTAATTTCTGAAGGCTAAAACTTACCTTTTGCTGGTTTGAACAGCCTTCTGATGCTAAGGAGATAAATCTTCAATTCTCACTGGAAGACCTTGAAACAATAAAAGTCATTGGCAAGGGAAGTGGTGGCATGGTTCAACTGGTTCGCCATAAATGGGTTGGAACGTTATTTGCATTGAAGGTCAGTACTCAAGCAACACAATGTTCATTTTCCTGTTATTTTATGGAACTTGGGGCTACCAAGATACTGCTAGCTTGTGGTTGATGTATTATTAATCATGAAATGGACATGGTCTAGTGAATTACAGACTCGGAAGTTAGACTGCTAGTTCATGGTTTTGATATATGTTTAGAAGTAATGCTACTTTATAACTAGTCCTGCTGGCCCAAAGAGATGGAGTAAATGAGGGAAACCTCCTGTGTTTTACCACATAAAAGTAAAATGATGAAAACAATTCTCATGGCAGTTGTTGCTTTCTACTATGACTTGTACGTCTCTGTATCTTAGATGATTAACTTGGAATGTGAGGCCTAACACTTATTCCCTGGCACTTGTTCCTGTCTCTCTGCCTGCAAGTTAGTGACTACAGTAGTTCTATGCCAGTTTGAGTGTTCCACCTGGAACTTTCTTTCTCCTGATGATGGCAGTTTCTTTAAAGTGGAAATGTGTGTTGTATCACAGGTTATCCAGATGAACATACAAGAAGAAATTCGTAAACAAATTGTGCAGGAGCTGAAAATTAATCAAGCATCTCAATGCTCGCATGTTGTAGTTTGCTACCACTCTTTCTATCACAATGGAGTTATCTCTCTTGTGTTCGAATACATGGATCGTGGGTCCTTGGCAGATGTGATCAGACAAGTCAAGACGATTCTTGAACCATATCTTGCGGTTGTCTGTAAACAGGTTTATGAGTTTTTCCATCCTAATTTCGTACATAGTTGAACTGCAAATGTCAAGTTTCAGGAAATATATATTTTAGCACACTTATGCCTTTCCTTTATTGCAGGTTTTACAGGGTCTGGTGTACTTGCACAATGAAAGACATGTAATCCATAGGGACATAAAGCCATCAAACCTGCTTGTAAATCATAAAGGGGAAGTAAAAATTACAGATTTTGGTGTGAGTGCAATGCTAGCCAACTCTATGGGTCAACGTAATACGTTCGTTGGGACTTACAATTACATGTCGGTGAGTGGAGTCATCATCCTTCAGTGCACATAGTCTATTTGCTTCTTTAGTGTCCATGATCTTTTACTCAGTACTTAACAAAGTGTCTTTTGGATTATTCCAAACTTTTTAAGCCTGATCTGAGACCAGTCAAATTAATTAGAATGAAAGCTAATTTGACTCTCTTTTTTTAGCCAGAAAGAATCAGTGGAAGCACTTACGATTATAAGAGCGATATCTGGAGTTTGGGCATGGTGATCCTCGAGTGTGCTGTAGGACGTTTTCCTTACATACAATCTGAAGAGCAGCTATGTGGGCCAAGCTTTTATGAGCTTTTGGAAGCAATTGTTGGAAGTCCTCCCCCTTCTGCTCCACCAGATCAGTTCTCTCCAGAATTCTGTTCGTTTGTTTCAGCCTGGTAATAATATAGGGTCCTTCAGCATTTATATTGATAAGCTGCATAAAATCTGCTATTACTATGCTAAACATTTGTCTTATAGTGATTGCATTTCGCCATTACATTATTGGTCATTGGAAACACTGCATTCGAATATTTTTTATTTCTTGGTTGCACTATGTATGAAGCATGCGCAACCCAAACCTCCCCCCCAACAAAAAAAAGAAGAGAAAAAAGAAGAATAGAAAAGTTCAATGGGAAAAAAAGGAAAGAAGATTACAGTAGTTAAAGTGTAACTGATGTGTGTGAAACTCCATGACCCTGTATTGGTACAAAGAACGAATGTCTGAGATCTCAATAGATCATGTTGATAAATTCAGTCATATCTTCATTCTTTTCCAGGGAATCTTGAGGAGCTGAATGTCGAATGATTTGTATTAGTGGTGAATTTTGCATGTTACTTGCTTGTTCATTATTTTATTTCCATCTGTACGTTGTTTTGAACACAATTTTGGGTTGACTAGTATCTTTTCCTGTATTGTTGTTAAGGGCATTATCTTTAGTGCAACAAGTATACTTTAAGTCAATATCTGAAAGAAGCTGACTTGCATAGAAAAACTGGTGACCTAATGAATACTTGTCTTTTGGGTCTCTGCATTATCCATTATTTGAAGTTGTAGAACATGCAAAACAATTGTCACAACTAAACAGAAACTTTGGTAAAAGACAAAACAAAATGAACTATATATATTATAATCATGACAGATATCTCTATAAACAAAATTGCAGCTATTCCAGTATTTATTTCAGACACCTGTTCTCATAAAATTAATTTGGTCAGTGGATCTATTTCTTACATAACTATTTTACTTCTTCTAATTTTATGTCTAATATCTGTCCCCAATTTTCTGTGAACAAATCAGTGGGAATTAGCTTTCCTTTCCATGTGGCGAGTTAAGGACAGAATTTTAAGCAATTTTTCCTTGGGTGTTGTTACTTGTTAAATGCCAAGGCAGATGATCTGTCTTTTAATGCTGCCATGCTTTCTTAGAGTTTATGTTAGGATACTGTGTTACACACATTCATCCCTTGTTTTCTTTTCTGAACTCCTAAGGTTCTAACCTACAAAATCTAATTTACTGCAATGAGACCTTGGAGATTCTTCTTCTTCTTAATTTGTCTGCAAATTCTCTGTGCATAGCATTGCATCTTTTTTGGTTCATCCATATTCTCTTTTACTAGGAACTCCATATACTCGGATACAAATTTAACTTGTTTCTTATGTTGAGTCATGCATTTACAGCATACAGAAGGTCCCCAGAGACAGATCATCAGCTTCAGACCTTCTGGTTAGTGTGTGTGTGTGTGTGTGTGTGTGTGTGTGTATATATATATATATTGATAATGACATATCATTACTTGATATGTAATGTAACTTATAATTCATTGCTCTTATAGAGTCACCCGTTCATCAAAAAGTTTGAAGGCAAAGACATTGATCTCGGTATTCTGGTAGGGTGCTTGGAACCTCCTGTAAATTTTCCTAGATAATTTCTGTTCTAAAAGCACATCATTCCCCCTCCCCCTCCCCCTCCCCCTTCCCCTTCCCCTTCCCCAAGTTTATCAGTTTTACTTTTTACGGTCTTGCCTCAAACCCTTCATAAAATTGATTTTAGCATCTAGCTAATGTAGTACTAAAGTTTGATTGTGTCAAGCACAACCACGCTTCTCATATTGCCTCAAGAATGATTGCAACTTATTATAATGCAGCCAGCGTGGAACCTATTTCTACACCAAATATTCTTACTCACTCAGTCACTCTACACAACCTGTTGCCAATCATATCTAGATTTAAATTTCAAGCAATGTTCTTATGGTTGGAACTTAGGCAATATATGATATTTTGTAGGTCCTACATATTAGTAATAAAATTTTGACGTTAATATATGGGTCCTACATGTGAAATATCAAAAAAATGATTATATATATATGGCAGATTGAAGTTCAAGCTTCCGTACTTTCTTCGTCTTGGCAAGCAGAAAAGCACTAAAATGTTTTTACTCTTCCAAAATATAGGAAATTTTAGCTTTTCAAAGAAAATACGAGATATTTTTAAATTTAAAACTCATTTATTTTTTGACAGAAATAAAATTTATAGTTGGTAGTTTTTTTTAATAATTTTAATTTTTATAATTGTGTTGTCTATAAATTAATATATATATATATATATATATTTTGAATTTGAAAATATTTTAATTTAAAAAGATTAATATTTATCTTATATTTAGGAATGAAGATGTACTATAAACATTCAGATAGTTTAGTGCTTTATTTTGTATTAGAGATTTACTTCACCAATATAAAAAAAAGAATGTGCAAATGTATAAGAAAATATAAATTATCATATAAATTAGTCAAATGTTTCAAAAAAAACTCGTAATAATAGAAATAAATAAATCTGTGACGCTGTAAAATTTTATTATTTTGCATAATCAAGGCAATGGTGTTTTAATTTACTACTTCAAAGTATTTGAAAAATTACATACTTTAATATTATGGCATTTATCTTTAACATTTGTACTATTTAAACTGTTAAAATACAAATCCAAAATAATCGTAATTGTAAAAAAAAATGGATATCATTCATTATATGTACTTTCTTCATGTCTTAATATATATCATTTTAGAATTATGTATAAGTATAAAAAAAATAATATATATAATATTAAATATTTATATTAAAAGAATATTATTTATTAAACATAAAATAATAAGACGATTAAAATTATATTTAATATTAAAAATAATTGTAAAAATTAAATAATTAATATTTAATTAAAATTCTCAAATAATAAATATTAAAAAATAAAACACATTTCTAAAAGATATTTAAAAAGGGGAGAGAGAATTGCATTCGTTCTCATCCATATCTCAATGTACTTGTCACGTCACATGCTCCTAGACAACGCAAGAATCCAAACCGTGCCTATAAATAAATAGTCACCTACGTACGCTTTTCTGGAAATCTCACACACAGTGAAAGAGTAGAGCTAGAGAGAGAGAGAATGAAGGCAGGGAAAGGTTCCAATCCCAAACCCAATGGCAAAACGGGGCAGGACTTGCGCAAGGACAGAAAATCTGGGACTGGATTGAGTGGCTCGCCGAAGAAGGGAGGTCATGGCGGCAAGTTCACTTGGTCCGGTGACGGCTACTCCCACGCCGAGCTCGGAAAGTTCGATAACGCTGCCGCTTTTGATTCAAAGGATCCCAACTTTGAAGATCCCGAAGTTGCGAATAATTAAGATATATAAACTTCTCCATTTCTGTTTTAGATTATGATGATGATGATATGAATGAGATCGTTGTAAATATTTCTTTTATGGTGTTGGGTGATCTCGATCTATGGATTTACTCATATTGCATAAATAAAATTCAAATCTGATTTCCTATTCCATATATGATTTCTGCTGATTGTGATTTGTTTATGGCGTGTTTGACCTGATCTGATCTACAAGGTACTTGAAAGTTGAAACTAATGCGTTTTGGAAACTCTGATCTGTAGTACTCCTTAAGCAAGAATGGATAATCAGCTACTACTCGCTTTACTAATCTCTTGGAGAGCTGTTTTTTTTTTGAACAGCTGTTTTTTGGATTCCTTCGTTTAATGGACATACTTTATTTTTGAACTTCTGTAATTTCCATGGTGATTAAGAAGATAAGTTGGCAGATCACTGATAGTTTTTATTCGCTACTTTTTGGTATTAATTATGGAATTTTTTTTGTCTTGTGCTGGACTCTGGAGTGTTGTAAAATATATATATATATATATATATATATATATATATATCCATATATATTCTTTATATGCAAGATCTGGACTCTTTAATCAGATAAAAACTGTTGAAGGTGAGATTGAAATATATAACAACATATATTTTAATATATATATATATTGTCATATAACTATATTATATATATATATATAAAAAAAAAAAAAAAAAAAAAAAATCTTAAACTGCAATGCTCTTACTACTTTTCTTAAAAAAAAAAAAAATGAAAAAAAATATTCTTACTACTGTAATGTGTAAGTTTATCTACGACTTACAAAAAAAAAAAAAAAAAAAAAAATTCAAACCGTAAGAGCCTTTCATTTACAAAAAAAAAAAAAAAAAAATAAAATATACAATTGATATACTTTTCTTACTAAAAAAATCACTAACAAATATTTGTTATAATAACAATATTTTATTATAAAATATTTTATAATAACAAATGTTTTATAATATATTTTATAACAAAAATAAAAAAGTAAAATAAAAAAAAAATATTTTATAAAAACAAATATTTTATAACAAATGTTTTATAAAACAAATATTTTATAACAAAAATAAAAACATTTGTTATAAAATATTTGTTTTTATAAAACATTTTATAACAAAATAAAAAATATTTGTTATAAAATATTTGTTTTATAAAACATTTTTTTTATTTTCTACTACCAAAAAAAAAAATGTTTATAAAATAAATATTTTATAATAAATGTTTTTTATAATATATTTTATAACAAAAATAAAATATTTGTTATAAAATATTTGTTTTATATTTTTTTTTATTTTCTACTTAAAAAAAAAAAAAAAATATTTTATAAAAACAAATATTTTATAACAAATGTTTTTATTTTTGTTATAAAATATATTATAAAAACATTTGTTATTATAAAATATTTTATAATAAAATATTTGTTATTATAACAAATATTTGTTAGTGATTTTTTGTGTTTAAGAAGTTCGCATCTATTTTTTTTTTTTTTTTGTGTCGTAAGAGATACTCTACTACATTTTTTTTTTTTTTTTTTTTTTGTGTCGTAAGAGGCTCTACTATTAGATTTTTTTTTTTTTTTTTTTATATGTTCTGCAATTCGCACTTCTTTGTATTATTAATATTAAAAGTTGGTTTAAACAAACCGGACAACATGTTGACTTTGGTGGGGTCCCTCATATTAAAATAAAAGTTCTAAGATAAGTCGTTACTTACCGGGTATATTTATGTTTCAATCTCACCTTCCAATAAGTTTATCAATCCATTCAAAAAAAGTTCAAGATAAGACCCCATAAAGAACCTATTAAGATGGATGGGCTCTATATATATATATATATATATATGGAGCCGGATCAAAGTTCTGGATTCTTGTATTTTCATAATGGGATATTTTTTTTTTAAAATATCAAAAAAGTTTAATTTTTATGAAAATATATTTTTTTTAAAATACATGATTTTTTGAGTGTGATTTGGATATATATAACAAAATATATATGTATAATTTATATATATATATTTTTGTTATATACGTATTCAAATTACACCCAACACCGTATTTTTTAAAAAATTTCGATTCATAAAATATTAAAAAAAATTTAGTTATTTTTTAAAAAAATTGGTCCAAGATTTGATCGAATTAGACCTTGACCGATCTTTGTTATATATATATATCTGAAATGCTTTAAAAAGCGAATTAAAATAAATGAATCAAAGCAAAAAACACGCGGTCGAGGTATATGGTCGAGAAAAAACACGCGGGTTGACCACGACCGCGTTTTTTTTTGCTTTATTTTTTTTTTTGATCCGCTTATTTGGTCCGCTTTAGAACGACTCCGTATATATATATATATATATATATATATATATATATATTATTTTTGTATGTATTTTTGATATTTTTAAATAGTTTTTTTTCACATGAAAAAGAAAGTGAATTTTAGCTTTATGTGAGGGGAATTAGATGAAAATATCAAAAACTTAAGTGGAAATAATATTCATAGCAAAATAAATAAATTAACAAATATCATTATTAACGTCCAATACAAAAACTAATCGTGTCTACAACAGTGTCTGAAATATGTCAAGCGTGCCTTATGCAAAACGGTCAAGTGAATATTCACATACTTGAGAAGTACTGCAAATCATGAGATTATGTTTGCAAGGTAACATATCAGTTGTGGGATATATAGATACAAATTATGTTGGAAGGTTGGATGACTTGAGGTCTATAACAGGGTATGTATTTACACTTGCGGGTGTACCGATTTGTTACAGATCCATGATACAATCACTTTCAGTATATGACATTGGTTGAGGCTAAGAAAAAAGCGTTGTGGTTAAAGGGTTTTATGAAGGAATTGAGCATAAATTAAGGTGGAGTACAGTTATATTGTGATAGTCAGAGTGACATTTATTTGATAAAGTATTAGGTGTATCATGCAAGGACCAAACATATTGACGTAAGGTTTTACAAAGTGAGAGAGTTAATTGCTATTAGTGATGTGATATTAAAAAAAGGTGCACACTTCTGAGAATACAACTGATATGTTTACAAAGACTGTGATCGCATACAAGTTCAATGTCTCCGAAAGTCCAAATGCTAGAAAGAAAGAATTCTCCCCAAAACAGGTTAGAACAAGTGGCTTACTTCTGTATGGACGAGGTTAGTTGATACAATCCTGATCAGCAAGTTATTCACATGTAGCTAGTATTATGTGGGTCTTTATAACTTTACATAATCAGATTACATGCAAAGGAAAGAAGCAAGTTTCACGCGACAAAAGATCCTAACGTGGCAAGGATTTTGGGATTTTAGGAAAAAGATTTTGTTTCCTAAAATATTAGGCATATTCTATTAGCCTAATTTTTAGGGATTTATTTTTCAGATACTTATCAAACTCTATTATAATTAGGATTTCTTTCCAGTTTAGATTTACATTCTAAATAAGGTTTCTATTGTTTTATAGAAATAGAATTTCTTTTCCAAATTGATTTCTACTTAGAAATTAGGGTTATGGTTTGTAATTCCTATTAGGATTAGAATAATTTGTTCTATTGTTATTAGGATTTGGATTGTTTTGAGTAGTATAAATAGAGGTCTAAGTTAATGTAATCAAATACATTATCATTATTATTATTCAATATACTTGTGAGTTTATTCTCTACTTTTGGTTCTTTTGAAGAATTCCTAAGTAATTCTTAGTTATTTCTTTGAGATTCAATTTGACTTATCATACAACAATTCATAGTTGTGTGTGGCGCCTTCTCCGCGATCAATCGTCGATTGATCAGACTAGATTACCGCTTCAATATAAGCGAGGGTCAAAGTGTCGTTGGTGTCCAATTCATTCAACGCAGAATTCCGAACGCTGAAAGAATTGTACCAAGATTACCGCTACATATAGGCGAGGGTTAAGGTGTTGTTGCAGAATTCACCCAACAACCGTCTTAAAACGATCGATCGAGGCGTGACCTTCACGAAAACGCGCTGGAGCTTATCATTAGTGAAAACTGTTAGAACTTGTGGTTTATAATTAATAAATTTTTATATTGATTTTTTACTATTGTAGACGTATGTGATCCCATTCTAACGGTTTGAATTTAGTTGTTCCGTTTCTTTTGTATTTCATGATTCCCGTGGCTTCTTTTCTGTAGTTTATATGTCGTTAGTTTCTTTTTATGAGCTTGTTTAGTGACTGTTATTCCATAGATGATGCTCCCTTGCTAGTATTTGATGGGTTATTGTATAGTTGTGTATTATGCCCAAACACTCCTATCACATTCATTTGTGGCTTGCTTTTTTAATACGTCAACTCAAGTTATTTTTTTGGCCGAAAATAGTTTTAAAATTAAGTAGGATATTGTTATAAGATTTTAAAGATTAGGGTGTAAAATGGAATATAATTTCGAGATAAAAAAATATATGATGACATGGCGCATCGTTTAAATCACCCTCCATCAAGTATTTCCATCTCCGCAACCTGACTTCAACGTCGATTCCTATTTGGCTTGGCCCTCCGGCGACCGGCCGGCTGTTAATACACCAGAATTGCAAACCTAGCACCACACAACATAATGTAATAAATCCTTCTTTTATCTCTTTCTCTCACACACGTACAAAGTGGACAATAAAATCGCACGCACAACCCAAGCTTCAGCGACGGAATACTATCTCCACGACTTACCGTCCTCTTACAATTTGGTACTGAAAGAGGTACTCGACCGAGGTCGCTTCCTGAAATCGATTCAGTGTAAGCACGACGAAGGTCTGGTCTTGGTCAAGGTTTACTTCAAGCGTGGCGACTCCATCGATCTTCGCGACTACGAGCGTGTCCTCTCCCGAACCCGCGAGCTTTTTAGCGGTCTCGATCAGCCTCACGTCTGCCCCTTTCAGGTCCTCGTTAATTCATTACTAAAATTCACTTGCCTTTAATTTGTAAAATTTATTCTTTTAATAGTTTCTCCTGCAAATTTAGTTTTTGGCAGAATTTTCCATAATTGTTTTGGGTGATGCTTATTTTGAAAGTTTTGAAGTATTGTATGCTTTGCTAATTACTTAATTCTGCATTTGTGACACTGGAATAGGTGGGCATCCATTTCATGATCTTTATATTATAAGCTAATAAGATAAATTGAAATGATATTGTGAAAAGGTTGTTCGGCTTTTATTTTCGGACATGTAAATATGTAATACGAAAAATGAAAGAATTAGAATTAGATGTATTTTAGATATTTTAATATAGTCCTCTCTCACATTAGCATAAAGTGAGTTCCACATTCATGTGAAAATATCAAAATCACATGTGGAAATAATGTTCCTCTTAGAATTAGTACTGTGTTATAGAAAATAGATTCAGTGCCTTAATTGAAGGAAAATCAACTTAAACCTAAACTAGCCTGCCTAAATATCCAATCCAAGGCATGAAGTCCGTGCCGCAAAGAAGTGTTATAGAAAATTCGGTTTTGGATTGCTTGGAAGTGGATGGAACCAAACTTTTCAGTTGGCTTTATAGAGAACTACTTTATCTAGTTTAAAGGCTGGAAAAGGAAAGAGTAGAAACTATACTTTTGATTTTCTTTCACATGGGGGACCTCCACAGCTCCACTCAAGTAAACAATAGAGTCATCATCTGAGTTGATGTCTTGATGATATCAGTCATTTACTGAAAGTTGAAACTTGGGCTGGTTAGCAAACTGGGGCACTGGGCTGCTCATGAGCCCGGTTCGACCTTGAGTCTATTTAGTGTGCCGAGCTCGATCAAACCTTTTTGCCTATATATAGTTGCTTGATTTTCTCCTTTTTGTACTCGACTTGAGTGCGGTCCGACCTGACTATATATAGTGTATTTTCTAATTAATTTCTTTATTTTATTTAAAATTACTGTTAGGAAATAATTAATGACCGCAGCTAAAGCTTGACCGGGCTCGGGTATACACTGATGAAGCTAATTTCTTTATTACTCGATTCGAGCTCATCTCACCAAATCAAATCTCGTTTAAAACTCGACTCAATTCATTTAAATATTAGTCACACTTGAGGTTGAAAAGCCCAAAATCGAATTTTTCTCGCTTACCACTCTTATTAAATCAGATGCACTAGGTTTATAATAATGAATTGGTTGTTGTCTTAGCTAAAAAATTTCAGTTTCTTTGAATGACATATGATGCAGTTTTGGCTTGAAACGGATAAAGCTGCTTATCTGTTGAGACAATACTTTTTCAATAACCTTCATGATCGTTTGAGTACGTGACCTTTCCTCAGTCTTTTTGAGAAGAAATGGTTGGCTTATAGAGCATGCTTTTCCTTTGTTATGTTATCCCAGTCAATGGGTAAGGAGGTCAGCGGTCGCTTTCATTGCCGCTAGTAGTGAGAGCTTAGGTGCAGTATATTCCTATGTTTTCCTTGTCCCAGCTATACCTATACGGCATTTTCTTAGAAGACAACCAGCATCTTTAGCTTCAGAGAAGGCTCTTCTTTCATGTCTAAAGCCTCCCTTCTCAAGACAAGTATTTTGCCAAGTCTTGGAAAATTCCAAAAGTTCAGATATGTTAGAAAGACAGAGGAAGATATGGTATAGTTCATCAGCATTGTCCAAACAATGGGAAACTGTAGACTTGTACCAAGGAGGATCCGGAGAATTAGATTCAATGAAGTGCTGGTCTGACAGGCAACATGATATTCAGGGTAGCAAATATGTTGGCAATGCGATGCAAAACCTGGATCTAAGTGAAGATGATGGTGAGGCCAAGTTGAGAGCTATGGGAAGCTTTGGTAGCACTTCTGGAACAGTTGACACTCGTGATCCCCTATGCTCAGAGAAAGTACAGTTCTCCGCGTTCGTGCCTCCGCCTGTGAATGGTGTGAACAGCCTCATTTTCGATAAATCAGCGGAAGGCATACCACTGTACTATTTTAAATATGACAACAAAAGAATAACTGGAATTTCTCGGCATTCCTCTGATTCTTCATCACCATTGAACTCTTTAGGTTTTGGTTCGTCATCCATGCCTTGGATGGATGCCGGGAATAAGTCCTTTAGTTTAGCTAGTTCAGTTCCATTGCCTAAGCTTGTTTCAGGTTCAATTAGCATTGGCCATTGGTAATAGTTCTCCTCAGCTTCACAGAGTGGTACACTAGGTAGAAGACAGGGAAACAAGATCAAGCAGCCTATCCCAACAAGGAGTTTCAAGATATGGGAGTGTCAGTCAGTATGAAAGGGAGTTATATTGTAACTGAAGATACCTCTGCTGCAACTGATGTAACAGGTCTTCCTTCCTTTGCACGAGCACCGACAATTCCGGATTCAGTGTGGAGGCCTCGTGGTGTGTTAGTTGCACACCTTCAAGAGCACCGTTCTGCTGTTAAGGACATTGCTATTTCAACAGACCACAGCTTTTTTGTGAGTGCATCGGATGATTCCACTGTTAAGGTGTGGGATTCTAGAAAGTTGGAGGACATCTCATTTAGGTCAAGGCTAACTTATTCTCTAGATGGAAGCCGAGCACTGTGCACTGCAATGCTCCAGGGTTCTGCTCAAGTCATTGTCGGAGCTTCTGCCGGCACGATACACATGTTCTCTATTGATCACATCTCCAGAGGGCTTTGTACTGTTGTTGAAAAGTATTCGGGCATTGCTGATGTGAAAAAAAATTGTGTTGGAGAAGGTGGCATAACCAGCCTAGTAAACTACTCGGCGGATGACAATGCCTGTAAAATGATTTTGTACAGCACCCAAAATTGCGGGATCCATATTTGGGACTCAAGAACAAACACAAATTCATGGACTTTTAACGTGATTCCTGAGGAGGGTTTTGTGTCTTCTTTGATAACAGCACCTTGTGGGAATTGTTATATTTCTGGTTCTTCAAGGGGTGTGCTTACTCTTTGAGATCTGAGATTTTGTATTCCTGTTAACTCATGGCAGTATTCTCCTGCCTGCCCTGTGGAGAAAATATGTCCTTTTGTTCCTCCTATTAATTCTTCCATAACCACTACAGCTAGGCCACTTGTATATGTTGCAGCAGGTTGTAATGAAGTCTCTCTTTGGAATGCAGAAAATGGGAGCTGTCATCAGGTAAATGACTACTGCTTTTGTTGATTTCAGTATAAAATTCTATTTTGATGGCATTTTTCCTTTCATGAATGTTCTTTTTCTTTTTACTTAAGTCAGTGCTTGGCATGATGGAGAAATAGTCATAAATTGAAAATGCTGGGTTGAGTAGTTTTCCTTTTATTAATCTTATTATTTTTTTCATGATCTCTAGCTGACATGCTCTTTGGATCATTCTTATGTTGTCTGAAGATTTTGAGGGCTGCAAATAATGACAGCGATGGTGAAGCCTCTCTGACCTACCTTGGTCCTTGGCCAGACCTTCCAGTAAGTCAAATTCTAAAACAGACATGAGAAGGAATATCAATCCCAAGTACAGAGTAGATGAGCTGAATGAACCTCCTCCCCGTCTATCTGGCATCCGTGCATTGCTCCCATTACCAGGAGGAGATTTGTTAACAGGGGGTACCGACTTAAAGATACGTCGATGGGACCGTTGCAGGTTTCTGCTTGTTCCCCAATTTGTGCATTTGGTTATCCCATCTTCTTGTGTCTAATTGGCCTTGCTATTCCATACTGCAGCCCGGACCGAAGCTATTGCATTTGTGGACCATCTATGAAGGGGGTTGGAAATGATGATTTCTATGAAACAAAATCTAGTTTTGAGTTGCAAGTTGTGCTAGTATGGTAAATATTATAAGCAAGATCTTTTGTTAATTTTCTTTCTTTTCTTGGTGGGGTGATAAGATATTCATAGTGTGTTTGGAAGATTATATAGGGTGTGTGGACACTCTAAAGCTTAAAAAGTTAATATGATTCGTGTATCTGTTCTAATAAATTGTCCTATCTTGATCACCTGTTTGTGGATTAAAGTTTGTTCAATGCGGGTAAGCAGGAAGGTTTTATAATTAGCTTTTGTTATAATAAACCTTATTTTTATGTCTGTTATCCGGCTAGTTAACATATCTTTCCAAAATATTTGTATCCCCATCAAACTCTGATCCCTTTTTTAAAATTTTCTTTTATAAAAGAAGAAATATTGTTAGTAGAAAAGAGAGGAAACAATAAACTGGAAGACAAGAAGTTCATCCTCACCAGATTTGTTAAAAAAGAGAGCAAAAAGCACTTAAAAAAGTGCACCCCCCTATACAAATCAGTCACAGAGCTACCCTGGCTTCCATAGCAAATTCCAAAGGGAAACCAAAAAATAACACTATCCTTTAACAACATAAAAGGTAAGAATCTCCTATTAAACAGTGGGGTTACATTCATTCCAAATTCTTTATAAAACTACACTTCGATAAAATTTTGACATCCCTTCTTGGTGCATATTTTTATGAAATTTGAACAGATGTGAATCATCAACTAGGTTTATTCTTTTCTAGCTCTATTTAAAGTCAATATAATTTCCTTTTATTCTTGTTTGTGATGTTTTATTATTGGCTTTAAAGTTTAGATAATGTCTTTCTTGATTATTTCTTAACTATTATTTTATTTCTATTACTTTCGGCAGTCTATTGAGTGGTGAAGACTACAATTTGAGTTTTTCACTTTTCAAACAGGAGGCAAAGAGGTGACCTCTAGTAACTCGGTTGACTGGAAAGGTAGTTCTTGCAGCAGCTGCTACTGATTCTGCAGGTTGCCACCATGACTCTATCCTCTCTTTGTCTTCTGTCAAATTGAACTAGAGACTTTTGCTATCAACTAGTAGAGATGGCGCCATCAAAGTTTGGAAGTAAAGGATGTAAGCATACCATATATTATTTATTATACATATCAGGGCTAATGATGGTTGAAATTGTACATTATATATTGAATAGAGAAGGTTAAGATTCTACCGGGATAAATTATTTGAGTTTTTTAATCACTAGAACTTTTTCTAAATTCTAATATACTTCTACTTCCTTTGTATATCGCGCAAGAGTTTTGGTACCAAAATGGATAGGAACCATCTTGTTAAAATCTCAACCATTAATTTTTATTCACAATGCAATGATCAGTAAACCTCTGCCTCCTTGAAACATGTGATGCCTGGGCGTTGGTAAAGTTAAGTCTTTTTTATATGTATTTGCTTGTACAAGTGTATCTCTTTGTAGTAACAGCGGTTGGTGCTAGGTTGACCCTGTCTTATCTTAACTGACTGTATACCTAATTAAATTACAAAAATAGTAACTGATTTCTTTGAATGTTTAAGTAAATTTGGTGTGCAGGGAAGCTTTTGTGAGGATGTTATGGTGCTTGGGTGATGACTCCGTTTTTGTTAAGAAAGCTCTGGTAAGATAAACCTCTAGAGCTTTAATATAGATGGGCCTTCTGCGCTAAGGTGGGATTGATGAAAACTTCCACCTTTGAAATCTTTGTCATGCATCATCGGCTCATGTGACCTGAATGGCAGGTCTCAATAAATAGCCATATGTACAATATTTTGTGGTAGATATTCTTTTCATGTTGAACCTTATACTTGAGTAATGAGTTCACATTAACATATAATAGCTTGGGCACTTGTTAATGCTAAATGTTAGGGAAAATGTAGTTGCAGTGCATTACCAAAACTTATGATTCTTTCGGGGTAAGAAAGCTCTGGTAAGATAAACCTCTAGAGCTTTAATATAGATGGGCCTTCTGCGCTAAGGTGGGATTGATGAAAACTTCCACCTTTGAAATCTTTGTCATGCATCATCGGCTCATGTGACCTGAACGACAGGTCTCAATAAATAGCCATATGTACAATTTTTTGTGGTAGAGATTCTTTTCATGTTGAACCTTATACTTGAGTAATGAGTTCACAATAACATATAATAGCTTGGGAACTTGTTAATACTAAATGTTAGGGATAATGTAGTTGCAGTGCATTACCAAAACTTATGATTCTTTCGGGGTTCTTTTATGAATCTTTCCCAGCAAAGGTTGTCACTCCATTTAATTTGTTTTTCAAATTTAAGTTTTCCATAGTTTTGGTGAATTTTACATTAGGATCATGCACAACTTTCTATTGCCGTTTTAAAAAAAAAAATTAGGACCCATTGATGCTCTTTACCCAAATGTGCAGAACTCAATGAAATTAGAGTTTGAACATAGGCGATACGTCACACTTCCAGTTTTTAACATGTGTTCAGAAAAAGAAAACAGAGAACAGAAATATGAAATTCTGAAATGAAATTGATGAAAAACATTATGCTGTTAATTCTGCTAATATTTGAACGTATTCATGTTAATACACCATTAAGGACTAGGGATGCATGTTTGATAGCTCTAGAGACTCTCCAAACTTCATGCTGTACAGTATGCCATGATTCTGTTGTGTTCAGGCTTTTTGCCTTTTCAATGGCGTCGCCTATGCCGGGGAAGGATACAGATCCATAATCATCATGCTTTGATGGTGCATATATCTGAGAAAGGGAATATTAGTTAGATTTGCCATTAAGACTGATAATTTGATATCCGTAGAATATTTACTTGCATTTGAATGGATAAACATTTATTATGTCATTCTTCTGTGCGTGTATTTTTGTTTGTTTGTTTGTTTTTGGTGGGGGGGGGAGGGGGGGGGGGGGATTTGAAAATCGTTTTTATCATGGTTTAAAGAAAAGGGGGAAACGTACCAAATGCTTGTACCATTGCCTCCCAAGAAGTCCCTCTCTGTCTGTAAATGCTCGCTCTGCCATCATCAGTCTGTCATTTAACTCTCTCACTTGCCAAGGTTGACTTTTCCACATTGATGCCCAACCTTGGTTTTCTTGTATAGCCTGTAAATCTGGCTTCTTTTATTTCTATAAATGGCAAAAACTTTCAATGGAGATCTCCACTAATAGAAACTTGGGCCATACCTTTCTTTCATTATCTATATTGGTGGCTGCTTGTTTGAACCCTTCAATAGACTTGAACAAGGGAATGAGGCTTATCCTCGCGTTTAAAACCTCATTTTTTAGGTCTTCTGCATTTTTCTGTATCAAAAATAAAAAATACGTGTTACATACACATTTACTATTAGACATCAAGTGAGATCTGTATGTACTATTTTTAGATGTGTATCTAATGATTTCATCGGAGTTCTCTAGGGTTTAGGTTTACCTGGAGCTCGAATGCATAGGATAGATAATTAAAAGGCAGAAATTCCTCGTCCGCAAGCTGAAGAGCTACAAAACCCCAAATGCTTGCCACTGTTTCCCAACAGCATTTCAAGCACGTAACTTATCTAAAATCTCTTTTTATCAATATATATGCAAGCTCATATGATGTTTAATTTTGAGTGTTCTAGATACAGTTTTTAAATATAGAACAAACCTGCTACATGTCTACGAAACATTGGGTCACCAAAATTTCTTATCCAGACGAAGTCATCATACATTGAGTGGTAGACCGGGTAATCTGCAGTTGATAAGTTCCATCAGGCAACCCTTGAAGTATGAAAATAGCATGCCATCCTCTACTATTTACCTTTTCCGAAGGACATGTCGGCTGCTGGAATACCTACATGTTGTACAAATGGTCCATAGTCTGACCCTCCACCTCCTAACCTTCCAATCTTCATGCATAATTCAGCTTAGTTTGTTACAGGAAGATTTGAATTTAAGTAAATAAACTGAGGCTCTTAATATGACAATCCTTTTGGTTATTTATTCATATATCTTGATCAAATGAAACTATGATTTTTTTCACCATTGATTGGAAATTTGATAGATACCCTTCACACATTACCCTTGTTTGTTTCTTGATCAGTAATAAATGGGTTCAATCATTCTCTTTGAAATATCTATTGAGGTCATTTTGCTGAGATGTAATGTAGAGACTTTTTTAGTTTGCTAAATAATGTAGAGACATTCTGTAATGCTTACTCTAGGGTGATTGCTAGTGCCAATCCACGATTCATAGATTGTTTGCGATGAGTTATCTGGATCTTGAACCTTTAAAAACCAATTTGAAATATGATTTAGTTGTGACTCGAAAAATGGTTAAAACTGATATCAGTGCTCTTACACTAAACTCTGCAATAAATTTTACAGGCAGTTTGTTTGTCGAGTCTATAACCACTACCTTGACAGGTATGGCTAAGAATGGTGACATCATAAACATATATTGTTATTAATATTCATATTGCTGTTTCTTTTTGCTATTACTTCTTGTTATTGCGATTTTGCTATCTTTTACTACTCCACTTGTTACTGCAATTACTGTTTACTGCTTATGTTCAACAGTGACAAATTGTCAGTATTTCATTAATGATACCTGTTGAGTAGCTTTTATCAGTAATTGGTCAAGCTGTGGAGTTGCAGAGGCATGAAATCCTGCTCCACATACTCCAACATCAATGTTCAAGTAAGCAACAACCCTTGAGGTTAGCATTTCCCTGTTCTCTTCAACCCATTCTGTTGATCCTATCTGAAAATCGCTGAAAGCTTATATTTAGTCAAATTTGTTGTTGTTGTTGTTGTGTATGCACGAGAGAGAGAGAGAGAGAGTGAGAGACCAGGCCATATTCCTCGGCATCCCAATTGCAAAAGATTATTGTTCGTCGAGGTTTCCACCCCTTTTTCAGTAGCTTCCTTAGCCTATCCGCAACCTATAATATATGTAACAAATCAGATGAAGGGCATGTTATTTTACTTTTTTGGGGAGTCTTTCAGTTGGGTATACATTTTACAAGAGAATGCTTAAACTATCATGACCTCGAGTAGGGCTGCTGTGCCACTGTTGGGATCAGCTGCTCCGAAAGTCCATGCATCCCGATGGTTACCTAGGATGACAAACCTGCAAATGATTTAAGCACATGATTAAACAACTATCAGGTGAGGTCCATAATTTGGCTGTTAGTGCCATTTATAGATGTGTATTTTTTGGGTGGTCCGGAAAGGTTTTTAATACAGATATAATCCATAATTCATAATTTGACCAGCATTTCCTCCTTCCTGCTAATTAATAGATAGATTCTCTTTTCTTTGGTTGCATTAGATCGCCTTTTGTTATTACATTTGATTACTATTTGTGCCATTTTATAGACATATGTGTTTTCTTACTGGTACCATGCAGAGTAAAATTGATTGATGCTTAGCAGCTAACCACAAATACTTGATTATCTGTGTTTTTGTTTAAAAAAAAATTTAGAAGTATACCGATCAGGTTCTTCTGCTCCTTCAATTATGCCTATAACATTTTCAATTGTGTTTATGACTTGTTTTCCCTGCAAAACCAATGAACATGTATTTCAGCAATTCACACTTGACTATATTTTCTCTGACATTTGCATGGAAAATAATTCTTTTCTGGTCACTTACCGTGTAGCTTAGATTCACAATTCCTGGCCCTGGTCCAACCCTGTAAACCGGAGCATCTTTGCCTCCTTGCCAATCCTCATCTGCCACTTCTCCACCAATTGATTTTATGATCGCCTCACCATCTGCTGCTGATACAGGCAATGAAGGTATTAATGGAATATCTCCTCTCTTCTCCACCTCATCATTTGATATTCTTTCACATTCCCCAGTACTTGGCCATCCTGGTGTGGTCGGTTCACCAGCCCCATTAAACAACGTTCCTACTTGCACTCCACTTGGCGGCATCCACTTGTCAACTGGAAACCCTTTTGCATCACCTCCACCACCATAGTCCTTTCTATCTGTATACAACACGGCCCCTAAAGCACCTGCCTGGTATGCATTTTCCACAATGTCCCTTCTATATATCTGTCCCAACCTAGCCAATACAACAGTACCGGACACGTTCACTCCTCTCTCTTTCAAAGTCATAAAGTCCTCCACACGCCCATAGTTTGCGTAGACGACAGGTCCAGCCACAGTACCTGACTTTGCATAAGCATAGAAAGTGGGTAGGACTTCATTCGCCACATCAGCGTAGGGATCTCTCTCGTAGATCTCCTGGCGAAGATCAAATGTGGTAGTTGTGTCTGGAGGTGGACGCGTTAGTGTTAAGGACCTTGAGATGGGATAAGTTAGTGATACCTCATAAGATGCAATATGTGATCGGATGTTATAGGACGTGAGAGTAGAAAGAACATAGCGTGCAGCCTCAGCGTTGGCTTCAGTGCCAGCGACGTGGGGCCTGCGAGTGAGGCTGTAGAGGTGGTGAGAGATGGATGCATTGTCTGATAAGGAACTTGATATGTATAGGGAGTGATAGATAGACTTTTGTGGGGAGGAAATGAAGAAACAGAACAGGGAGCTGACTATGGCAATGAAGGTGCTAATCATTGATTTAAACATTGAACTTGGTTAAGAAATTTTATCAGTTTGTTGAATGTTTCTCTAGGAGCTCTTTTTGAAGTGATTCTGAGAAAACAGAGAGAGAGAGAGATGATGTTAAAATATTAGCAATAAGATTTAGAAGCTATCACCACCTATGTTTGTCTTTTGGTTTATTCCCCAACCAATTATAAAAGGGATGCGTATATGTCACTATTAAGTGTCATTAGATTTATTGTTGTTTTTTTTGCCGCCCTTAGTGGGATTGACCACCACCGAGTGGATTACTAACCTTTGATACTTTATTTTTGGCATTATATAGCATGAAAAGTAGATATACTCAAATAATTAGGGGAGATAGATATGTATATTTAATGTTCCATATCATTTTCATTAGTAGTGGTATGATTATCCTTTTACCAGAAACTGCACGCTCCTTATAATTGCTATCCTATTTGTATGCAACATTTGTGTGGGACAAACTACTAAAGTTGTAATGGTTCTCGTCATTAACAAAAATACCCTACTAAAGTTGTGATGTTAAGTTTCTTTATCAAGGGTTCCTTTCATGGTATATGACGAGGGGGGATACGAAAAGGACAGCCAATAAAGTAGTGTGCCATTTGGGAATTTTTGCTAGTTGTTGAATACAAATTATATTCCTGATTGGTTTCACAATTCAATCTTGCAGTTGGGTTCTTTTGATGCTGGTGATACAAGTTAAATGCATTACCAAATTCAATGTTCCACAAAATAGAACTTTTACTACAACTCAAGTCCTGATGATCATGCCAATTTTACACCCAAACCAAATAGAACTTTTACTACAACTTAAGTCCTGATAATTATAACAATGATATAAAGGATGAACAAAAATAATAAGAATAATAAGATAAAGAATAAACATTAGAAATTTACAATTTAATTTGTCCAGAGTCCAATAATATCCAAATTATCAACACGATATCCAGAAACCGATTTGAGTTCAAGAGTAAAATATAAGGTTTACAGTTCAAATATAACGGTTAAAATTCAATAAGAAAGTTCATGTCAAAAGATATTAAATGAATCAACAACTATTAAGGGTATTATTCTAATCATTTCAAGAATTTTCACCGTTTAATGATGAGATTGTAGAAACGAATAATAATTTTTTATCATAAATTTTGGAGTAGGAAAGAAAATGATATCCCTTATCTTAACACGTGATTAGATATTGCTTTTTATGTAATGGATCAACTTATATGTATATTTATAATTTAGTTAGTAACTACCATATATAAGTTTTTTGGTGTGCACTAACTCGTATATTATGAAATTGTCAAAAGTGTTTTGATAGTATAAATTGTGTAAAGTACAAAATAGAATAATTTTCAAATAGTTTTTGAAGGAGTAAAGTAATATTTTAAAATAATTTTTTAGATGAAACTTTTTAAAATGAATCTTCTAAAGGAAGAGTTTTCTAGAAGAAGAGTCGTAAACACTGTGTGATGTGTGTGTGAGTGCTTGTGCAATTTTTATAAAAAACTCACATGAATAATTTTTGCACTGTTACTGATACTCACCAATACTCTTTAGCACACTCAGAGAGACTTGCAGTAAACAATTTTTAAAAAGTGGAAGGAAGTATAAACAAGAAAGTTATGAAACTCCTTATGTTAAGCTTGTATTTATAGCCAAAATTTAACTAACATCTACCACACATTTCACATTTCAAGATTATTTTTAATCTATATCATTAATTGCTTATCCACACGTTTTATATTTAAGATTATCTTTAATCTCTACCATTCATCAATCATCCATACGTTTCGCATATCAAGATTATCTTTAATCTACCGCATATTGGTTATTCACACGTTTCACATTTCAAGGTTACATTTTTCTTTACTATTCATGATTATTATTATATTATCAATCTTCTACATTATTGTCGTATTAATATCACATATATCAATGTTCTTCAAATAATAAGTATGTCTAACTATTTAATATATGTGACTTTCAATTACGTAACTTTTCATTATTAATTTCCCTTGTTATGGTTACAATTATTAGTTAAATAATGTGAAATATTGTGCATTTGCTAATATGACAATTATTGATTCAATAATATGAAATCTTCGTAAATAAGCTTCGTGACAATTATTGGTTCAATAATATGAAATCTTGTATATACTGCAGTTATTCTTGTGAAATACTCGTGTGTACTCTTGTGGAGTACCGCGTGCTACTATTCCTTTATCACCGGGTATTTTAACAGTTAAATGTAGTAATTCAGTCGACAAATTTTTTTAAAAAGTTATTTATGTCGTTTTCTATATCAGACAATTTTCATTTTTTTTTGTGGGGTCTGTTAGAGATACTCCTCACAATATTTGATTTAATTGTAGATATTTCATTTGTGATTTGATTTGATTTTCTGTACCTTTATTGTTAGGAGGTTGTTTAGCTATTCCCTTATTAGAGGAGATTGTTTAGGTTTACCTTAATTAAGTGTCATATATAATGTATATTTAAACCAATATTGATCAATAGAAAACAATGCCATATTCTCTCATATTCTAAGACTATATATGGTATCAAAGCACTTTTTTTTCCTGCATAACAAAGCCCTTCCGCCATGACTACTCAAAGCTTTTCCACCTCTGCTATTCATTCTCCCATAATTCCTAATGCAAATGATGCAAACCAATCACTCATTACCATTAACGTTTCTGCCCAAGTCTCTCTTAAAGTATCCTCAACCAATTATATCTCCTGGAAAATTCAATTTTAAACCCTTTTCGTTGGTTACGATCTCTTTGGCTATATTGATGGTACTAAATCTTGCCCAACCCAAAATATCACTGAAAATGAAATAACTCAATTGAACCCGACCTATACATTTTAGATTCGTCAGGATCAACTTATACTTAATGCTATCATTGACTCACTTTCTCCTACCTTCATTCCTTTTATTGCTCGTGCAACCACCTCTCGTCAAGTTGGACGATTCTTGCTACTACATATGCTAAACCATCTCGAAAAATCCTCATGAACTTGCTTTCAGAGTGTAACCGATTGTTTACAAGTTAAAGGTCACCTCAAAAATCCTACCAAAGGTTCTCAGAGTGTAACCGATTTTTTACAATCTGTCAAAGCCTGAGCCGATGAACTTGCTCTTCTTGGTGTCCCTATGGACGACGATGATCTTACAGAAACAATTCTCGATGGTCTTGGTAGTGAATACAAAGATCTTGTCCATGCCGTTCACGCTAGGGACACCCCTCACCTTTGATGAACTTCATGAAAAACTACTCACTTTTGAAGCCCATTGCAAGAGACGAAGCCTGACCAGTCTTATCTACCAGCCTCTGCCAATCTTGCTCAACGCACCAATACAGGCTCGTGTACCTCTGGGTGGTGTCCATCGTCAACCAATACCCCGTCACCACCTTTTGGCTCCACTAACACTCGATGACACCCATCTTCCACCAACAACTGGCGCCATTCGCCCGACCCGAATCAACCTCGGGGTAATTGACCACCACCTCGACCATATCTCGGTTACTATCAGATTTGTGGTATTCAAGGTCATACTGCCAAAAGAAGCCCTTCGTTTCGCATTGTACCGAATGACTCCTCGACCTCCGATTATTCGTTCTACTGCACCATGGCAACCTCGGGCTCATTTTGCCGCCACCCCAGCATCCACCACTCCATTATGGCTCCTTGACAGTGGTGCTTCTCATCATGTCACCGCCGACCTGAGAAACTTATCTCTTCATACACCATACACATGCACATATGATGTTATGATTGGCGATGACATGGGTCTACCCATTACACATACCAATTTCACTTATGTGACTCCCCCAAAATAGGTCCACACAACTCATTTTGGGTCGCCAAATACACACTACAGAATTTAAATACAAATCTTCCTATTTACAACTATTAATTTGTCGTGCAAAATACGACAACACATAAGCTCTGAGTTTCAATACAAATAACAGTACTCACACTCCAAACCAATGATACTTTACATAAAGGTATAGTCGATAACTGTTTTAGGAATTAATTTTTTTGAAAAATGCTCAAGGAAGCCTTCATACATGGGAAGTCATGTATCTAAGTTATAATATATATCATAGGACTTGAGAATTAATCTTGGTTGACCCAATAGACCCCAAAGAAGAACGAGAATATTACTATCATGTTCATTTCAATGGTGTGTATCTTCTTGCCATATAATTATCTTTATTGTCTTAAACTGAGGATTATATTCCAACCATACTCCGAGATTTTATAGATAATACTCATAAATATAGTCAGCAAGTGGATGCGCACAACCATATCTTATGATAACACGAATTTGTATGTGATTAGACATCATGTATGATAGTGGCAACACACCCTTTAAGCTTTTTGTACAATTCCGTCTTCCTCATTCTAATGGGTGCATTTTTGACGCTTCCAAAGTCGGGTTCTCATCATCCTATTGTTGTTCACCAAAATTAACTAGTAAATGACGTATAAAATACGACACATTTTAAGTACTCAATACAATTATATATTGTTATGCTATTTTATAATGTATTTGAGAAGTTTCAACAGTCACAGATCATCACTCTATTCCCCTGTTATCCCCGCTCGACCCAGTTACACTCTTATTACTTGAAATGAATTGTGAAGTAAAAGGGTGAGCACAAATAGCCCAATAAAGAATATTATGACTAAAGATAATTAAATTATCAATAGTCTTCATCAGTAATAAATTAGATATTTAGAACATATGATAGATGATAAAAGCGTGCAACCATAATTGCAGCGGAATCAACAATCCATTAGAAGAGTCAAGTAGAACATAATGTCTACTATCTCCTCCAAATTAAAAATCCATTAATATTTCATTCGTGTAATACTCATCAACAGTTCTTTGTTGTACCCAAGACAAATAGAACTTTCATCACATGTCTTCACCTGAACCACTAAAGATTATAGTTAAATTCACAATTCATGTTTATAATTAAATAAATCAATAGTTTCTCCTTGCCATAAAGGCTTAATAGAACTTTTACTCAATGTCATTGCCACAAAGGCTAAAGACACTCAATAATCATATCGTCTTTACACCCTACACCAAAGACATTCAAATGTAATAACAATGATCATGATCATGCCAATTAATTGTTTATCTTTGCACTTCGGGCCAAAGATATTCAATTGTAATATCAATGGTCATGATCATACTAATCAATTGTCTATCTTTGCACTGCGGGCCAAAGATGTTCAACTATAAAACCAATGATCATGCCAAACAATAGTCTATCTTTGCATTACAGGCCAAATATATTCATTTGTATCATCAGTGGTCATGATCATGTTAAATACATGTCCATCTTTGCACTACGGGCCAAAGATATCAATCAACAGTTCTTCTTTGTACTACTGGCCAAAGATATCAATCAACAGTTCTTCTTTGCACTACAACCAAAGATATCAATCAACAGTTCTTCTTTGCACTACGGGTCAAAGATATCAATAATTTTGTACTATAAATAGAAAAATATGAAAGAAAATGATATCCCTTGACGAGTACAAAAGAATATACGAAACAACAAATGGATTTTCACCCGTTATGCGACAATCTACGTAGATAAATTATTTCCCCAACTTAAAAAGAATGATTACGAATGGTTATTTATCAGGTATGCGGTAATCCGCGTAGATATGTTATTTCCACATATTAATAAGGAATGGAATGACAATCCTTATGAGTATGAAGAAAATAACATTATTTACAAATACGAAGGAATTGAATAATACCCCTTGGATACTGCAATAATGTAGTAGTAGAATACTTTTCTTTTTCTCTCTTATTCTCTCTCTATAGTTTCTCTCTCTATAGCTTTAGTGAATTGGTGAGACTGAAGGAAGAAATGAGCTTTTATTTATAGAAGAATTTTAGTTTGGCCCTTTCAATGTGAAGAGGAAAGTGGCTTAACGCCTAGTGATGTGAAAAAGCAAGTGGTTTGATGCTTGGTAAATGCAAGTATTATTGGCGAAAGTGACTATTAGATGATGACATATGTGTCCCATATAATAAACCAAACTTACAACAAACGTCTCATGACAAACCTCTCTATTTATATTAAAATTGAATAAATGTTTACCACAATTCACTTATCTTCAATCAACACATTTTTAATCTTTTAACAATTATTCATCATTAATATTATAACTTACAATATTGACAATTAGATTGTTCCCAAGAAAGAGGAGACTTTCCGATAAGAATTTTTCCTTATTGACGCACAATTAAATAACCTAACTCTTTTTTCTTTCCTTTTTGTTTTAAACGGTGGGTTCTCTATCTGTTAATGCAAATTGTTCTGTAATATTTGTGACAGACACAATTATTACTAAACCTAGCAAATGATTGATTGATTGATTCTATATTTTGTAATTTATTCGTAGAAGCAGTCTGCTGTAATGTTTTTTCTTATTATTTTGTACATACCCTTCAGGCCTTGTGAAAGTTTACTTCCTCCTTATCATGAGAACTTATGATACTATTTTCTTATTATAACTGATAGTATGATATTACAATAACGATTTTTACGTGAAAATATCATTTAAAGGTAATATTTAATTCAGGACGTCTTATTTTGCAAGAGGCCTGAGATACCAACTAAATTATACAAATATTTTTACTTAAAACCCATGATAATTTTAGTTTAAATTTAATTACGATAATCTTCAACTACATGGGATGGGGTACTAATTAATGTGATAAAACAGATAGATTTTTTTTTTTTTTTTGGAAGTAGGTATAATAATCATATAGTAAGATATAAGTAGTAGCATACTACATAGCATTCTCTCCCACGAATCTATTCACCTTCACAGTTGACACACAAAACACAGAGACACACTCACGGGCACCAACAAAAACAACAAAAGCAAATTATTTTAGGAAACAAACTGTTTTTATAACCAAAAAGTGCTTTCTTTGAAGCCTGCCTGTCTGTGGCCTAGCTTGTTTGCCTGTGATCTCATTTCTCTCTCTCTACTCTCTAGTATATGTGTTGATTAATGTCAGGAGAGAGAGAGAGATAGAGAAACACCCGTGAACTCTCTCACTCCATGCCCATGGCATTATTCTCTATAATTCAGCACCACTTTACACCTAAGCCAAACTACTTACCAACTCATATATGATATATATATATATATAAATCTTTGCATTACCCTGTTTCTAATTCACTTCAAAAAGTCCAAACCAACAACATTCCCCTGTTTTTTCCCTCTATCTCATCTTAATTCATGTCTAATTTTCGACACATTTTCTGTATAATTATCATTCTTGTTCTTGTTTTTAATGTGAACCAGACAGTATGCCACACCAAGGGAATTAGACAGAGGAAAAGCTCAGGCGGCGGGAAGCAATTAAAAGCAAATATGACACAAACCCAATACCCGGAACAAGTGGGTCAAGTTTGTTGGTACACTTAACCACTCTGTTTTTTCTACAGCCAAGAATAAGCTCTTCCCTTCTTTCACCATTACCGTTGATAGAAATAATGCCACCGGAGACTTCACGTCGATTCAAGCAGCTATTGATTCTCTCCCTTTTATTAATCTTGTGAGAGTCTTCATCAAGGTTCATACAGGAGTTTACACGTAAGTATTCTATATATATATTTTCAGTCACTGTCACATAGGAAACTTATTTTGTTTTTTTTGGATTTGTCCGTTTGTTTATTATAGAAAAAAATATTGCAAATTATGCTTGTGCTTTTGCCAAGAAATATGTACCAAGTTGTTCATGGATTAATGTCCTTTTTTCTTCTGTTTTTCTTCTTTGAAAATGCATGTGAACTGGGGATATATGATTCAGAATTATGAATTTGTTTTTTCTTTTTTGGTAGGGAGAAAGTTAACATTCCTCCACTAAAATCATTCATAACAATACAAGGAGCAGGAGCAGCAGATAAAACAGTTGTGCAATGGGGAGATACAGCTCAAACACTTGGGCCAAAAGGGCATCCTATTGGAACCTTTGCTTCTGCTACTTTTGCTGTCAATTCCCCTTATTTCATTGCCAAGAACATTACATTTAAGGTACCATAACATAGACCCCCTTCACTGTCCCTCCCTCTCCCTCTCTCTCTCTCTATTATATATAATGTATGTATATGTATTCTCATTTTACAAGTAAATTGATGCAGAACACAACACCAGTGCCAGCACCCGGAGCTATAGGAAAACAAGCAGTGGCATTTAGAATATCAGCAGATACAGCAGCTTTTGTAGGTTGTAGATTCTTGGGTGCACAGGACACACTCTATGATCATTTGGGTAGGCACTATTACAAAGATTGCTATATTGAAGGCTCCGTAGACTTCATCTTTGGCAATGGCCTTTCTCTTTTTGAGGTTTGAATTCTGTCTTTCCACTCTACCAACTCTAGCAAAACATTCATGCATGTGTATATTCTTAAATCCCATGCTCATTTAGTTCTCACTCTAAGCAGTCCATTTCAATGAAAATAACATCACCTACCATCTAATGGGACCTACTAAAGTTGGACCCATTATTGCACATTAATTCTATTCCCTAAATATCTTTATTTATTTTTATGAAAGGGATTATGTCATATTGTGCCACACACAAGCCTAATATAAGCATAAGAATATGGTTGAATCTTGTTGTTAAATCTATGCAATGCAAGGTTGAGATTTTGGTAAGATTTTACAAAATACGTACTGATGATGCATGTGTTGCTGCCTGTATATGTTTTTACCGCAGGGATGTCACGTGCATGCAATAGCACCAGTTACCGGCGCCCTAACAGCACAAGGGAGGAACAGTCTGTTAGAAGATACTGGCTTCTCATTTCTAAAATGTAAGGTCACGGGATCAGGAGCTCTGTACCTTGGGAGAGCTTGGGTTCCCTTCTCTAGGGTAATCTTTGCCTACACATATATGGACAACATTATCATCCCTAAAGGCTGGTATAATTGGGGTGACCCTAGCCGAGAAATGTATGCTCTCTATATATATTTTTATTTGGAACTAGTCTACTCCGCGTCATATATAACTGACCTACTACGCATTATAATTACTACGCATCACATTAGACTCATGACTATTAATCTAATATGTGTCATAACTGTCCTAATGCATCATATTAGACTCACAGAGAGTGATTAGCATGGAGTTAACTTTGATAAATTGACTAATCTCTGACAAAACGACAAGCGCATAGGAGTTGATCTCTTTTGCGTGTCGATCTTGATTAATCAATTGATCAACTTACCCAAGACTCATGACTACACCTAAAATTTTAATATGTACTCCCTCCATCCCTAAATAATTGACGTTATAGGGAGTTCAAAATTTTCCAATATATTTGACGTTACCAAGTTTCTAGGAAGCATTAATTATAATTTTTCCTCTATTGCCCTCAACTATATGGAGTATTTCATTTATCTAAAACAACTATATGGAGTACATCTTTTCTTAATTAATGCAAGGGTAATTGTGGTAATACATATCAATCTTAATGACAAAATTGGAGTAATAAATAACTTTTTTAATAAGTGTGAAAACCTTCAAAACGTCAGTTATTTAGGGATGGAGGTAGTATCATAATTCCGTCCCACACATATTGGAACTTATGAAGTAACACAATAATCATTGTTCTTGGTGGGCGTGGAACCTTTTACTCTCAATCACACACGCATGCCCATGCCCATGCCCATGCCCATGCCCATGCCCATGCCCATGCCCATGCCTATGCCTAGCCAACCAGCTAAAATGTTAACCCACTCGACCTCTAAAAAAGTTAACCTTTTAGAATGGGCTGCCCGGTGCCTGCAGCCTCCTATCTACACATAAGCCTATTGTATGGGCTTTATATTGCTTGTCCTATGACCTTTTGCTTGGTGCATTATAGCTGCACAACCTTTTTAATCCTGCTTTATTTAATTTAGTAACACTACTACCTACCTTATATTATTCATTTGTCATGACATAATACATTATTAATCTATATAAAGTTGATTAAATTAAGTGGTTAATTACTAGTTAAAATCCAACCATGTCTATTCTTTTTGCATAGAGTTTATTAATCAAGATTAACACACAGATGACAGATTACAGGTTGGTTTTTGTTGGTTGGTAGTGCGTGCAGGCCTTAATTACTTTTTATAATAAATTAACTAATGAAGATAATATAATTAATTCCTTTGGTTAATTTGAATGTGCATTGCAGGACTGTGTTTTATGGGCAATACAAGTGCAGTGGGCCAGGAGCCAAGTTTGCAGGAAGAGTGTCATGGTCCAAGACAACTGACTGATGAGGAAGCTAAGCCTTTTGTATCACTTGGCTTCATTGATGGGGCAGAATGGATCAAACTGTAATAATCATCAAATTATTAGTCCCTTGCAGTATATTTTACTATTTCCAGTAATCAACAATAAGTCTAGCTACGGGACTGAGGGAGTAATAATTACAACAACAACATATGATTAATGTATTAACTAATATAAAGGGAATTGGATGTATATGCTATTGAATGGAAAGTAAAAGATGGGTGTAAAGGATTTTTATTTTTATTTTTATTTTTTTGCGGGTTGATTATTTAAGTAATAATTAATGAGGAGACATATTCTCATGTTTCAATATATATACAATCACTAGAAATATAGAGCCTATTTGGATTTATTTAAACAAAGTAAGCACAGTAAATACACCATTTTTTTATGTAGAGAGATTACCCTCCTTCTCTCTATGTCAGCACTGTATTAGGTATGAAAAATGATTAGCCAACCCAAGCAAAAGATGAAATGATTATGCACATCATTACTAGTAGTAAATTTAAGAAAGTTGATGCAATTAATAAAAATACTCCCACCTTTTAGATCATCTGCAAGACTACATTAATGCAACCTATTGCCTATAACTTAATTAATACTTATACACACTATTCTACTCTCATATATCACCATCTTCTAGTCCCATTTTTCAACTAGGCAATCTTCAAATTTTCACCATTTTTCCACTACTTGTTTCTTCAAAATTTCAAGACCTATCAAATTTAGCCATCACAGCATTCTTGAAACTAATCACTTCTTGTGCCTGAGTGCATGACCTTTGCATTTTAACCCCACTTAAACTACTTCTTGACTCCATGAAATAAAGCTTCTTCTTTGGCCCTTCCTCAGACCTCTGCTTTGGAGCACTATGAGACCTCAACTTAGCCTTAAATGACTTTGTGTTGGCCATATAACTCGGCGAATTCGTACACGGCCGATAAAAGCCATCCAAACAAACACTCTTAGCAGGAGTGACCGGTGCATTGGACCCAATGGAATTGGCAAACCTAGGGGTGCTTTGAGCTGTGGAGGTGAGGCCCCAATCGGAGCCGTGGCAGTTCCGGCAATCGGGTATTGATATCCGTACCGGAACACGACATGGGAGTGGGGAGGATAGTGTTTGGCTACTTGGGTCTTCAGAGTAATCTGACACCCATGTGTTGGCTCTTCTGTTTCTTGATTTAGGCCTCCCTGTGTCTATCTCCACAATCTTGGGGCTTTCATCAATTGCACTATTATCAAATGATGGTGAAAGTCTCCTGCTGTGAATTGACGCTGTGTGCTCACTTCTTGTTTCATCACCTCTCTCCTAAAATAAAAATAAAAATTGTACTTAATTGCTACCATAACAAAAACACTACATATGAAAATGAACAATTTCAAATGGAAACCGGTATTTTCACGTGACAGGAAAGTGGGTTCCACCTTCGTGTGAAAATATCAAAAACTCATTTCAAATTCATGTTCTGTTTTTATAAAAGAACATGAATTTGAAATTGGTACTTACAATGGATTTCCGGGCTCGAAAGAGCGATTGAAATCTGTCGGTGTCATTCTTGATGAACCCACAAGTTTTTTCGGCACGAACAGTGGCTTGTGCTCTTATTAGAGCTTGCATGCTGTCAAGTGTTGCACTGGCTTGTTTGCGGACCAAAAAGCCTCTAACAAGTGCTTGTAGCTTCACTAGTCCTTTCAATGCCCTCAGTGCTTTTCTTGACTATTCAAAATTTCCAAAAAATAAAATATGATTTTTGTGAAAACATAAACAATTTGATGATTAAATAAACTAAAGGTACATATGATTAAATAAATAATTATGAGTGGTTTGTGATTAATTACCAAGTATCCCCGGAAGAAAGTTTGAATCTTGATTGCCGCCCACTTCTCACGGCTGCCGCCGACTATGTTACCTATGCTCTGGCTAGTGAGCCGGACAACTTCTGCCGCCGCCTGTGCGGCGGCAACGGCTGCATCCGCCGCTGCTGCGGTGGCGGCAGCCACCGCAATTGCATGCTTGCTTTGGTCATTTTCGGGCTGGTTGAAAAAGCTAGATCTTAGCCATGAAGCCTCCGCAGATGTTATGTTGGGCGGTATGGTTGCCGGATTCTGAATCAACCCGGTAGAGCCTCTCCCTGAGTGACCAAAGTTCCGACCTTTCTTGTCTTTCCGGTCACCGGAATTTGAAAAATCTGTTTGCTCTTTCTGTTTCTTAATCCCAAACAAGCCCTTCAACCACCTAGTTGTTCTGCCCATTTTTTGAAAAAATAAAACAGACAGAGAGAGGAAAGGGGGCCTGAAAAAAAGAAAAAACTGTAATTTGGGGATACCCAATTGGAGTTTCTGGTTAAAAACTGCTGTTACAGATCAATACCTAGGTTGTTTCCACATTGTGAAAAAGATTAAATATAAATGCAAGTTTCAAAAAAAGCATTAAAAGGGTGGATTATTAGCAAACAGAATGGCAGTTTCGAGCAATATAAGACATTGTTACAGCTCATAATTTTGGATCTTGGCAGATTGCATTAAAAATGAAGAAAACAGGCAAGAATAAAACATCAAACATTCAATTTTGGACTTTGTGTTGAATGGAAATCAGTGGGAAGTTATAAAACCAAAAAATGGAGAGGAAAGAGGCTTGTAGAAGCCTCGTGGAATTTTCCATTCAAAATACTTTTAGTGTATATATCAAAAGATTGAGAAATTTTCTTAAGTTGAAAAATATCATAAAATTAAAGATATGACAGAGGTTCTTATTATAATTTGAAAAGAAATCTATACTGTCGAAGTCCTCGTGATATATGGCATTACAAGACAAGAAGATGAGGCCGAGATATAAAACAGAGAATATATATGATAGCGAGAGGAGATATGAGAGAAATGAGTGATAGAGTGAAGCATAAACAACATTAAATTGGATTAAAAATCATGCTTAGCACTTAACACTCAATAAATAAAGTCAATAACTTAAGAAATCGTTGGTCCAAAACAAAAACTCCAAAAAGTTTTTTGAGAGAGAAAATGTAAAATCCCGAAAAAAATAAAATAATAATATTAAATTTATATTTTTAAAATATATTGTTTGGACTTTGTTATTAATTGGGTCAAACAAATTTTTAAGTATTTAAGTTTGGGCTTGTTAAACTATTTGAGCCCAAATTAAGGTGATGAGTTTAAAAACCAAATTGGAATAGGAGTAATATATTAGGTTAAATTCCTTCCTAATACTAATCGACTAAACAACATGAGAGGATTTTGGCGCAGCGAGAAAAGAAAGAGGCGGAAGAGAGAGTTGTGAAATAAAAAGAAATTTGGAGAAGAAGATTGTGAGACTATATTCAACATAATTATATCTTCAAAAGGTAATTATTGGACTATTTTTGAATACAAAATAATTATTTTGCTACTGTAATTATAATCTATTTTCTTGTTGTGTTTACAATCTATTTTAAAATTTTATTATGCCGCTTGATTAATTGAATTTGTTTATGAAATTTTAATTTAAAATTAAGATACATAATATATATATGAACTAAGAAAAATTAACTATAAAAGTCAATTACGACATTACGTTTATATATACATATGTATAAACCTACAGATTCATTATATATATATATAACCTGCTATACTAAAGTTATATATATACATATATAACCTACAAATTAATTAACTAAAATATAAGTTAGATATGATACCTGTTTATATATATATATATATATATATATATATATATATAAATTTAAAAAGGGAAAGTGATAAATAAATATTATAATATTGTCGTTAAAATTAAAATATATCTTTTCCTTACAACTGATTATAATATATTAAAATAATTGAATTTATGAACCGTATAAGTTCATAATTTAATTAGTTATATTATATTTATTTTGATAATTAGATCGGATTGAGGGAGTCTAACGGGTAATATTTGGGTTCGATGAATTATTTTGGTACTATATTAAGGAACGGATTCCGTACTCTACTCCTTTGATTATTGTTGTATTCTTTATATCTCGTGATATTTTGCCTTTCGTTTTATTTTTTTTATAATTCTATTGACACTCTTAAATAGATATTTGATCTTTGATACTTTGGCTTTATTCAGTAATTTGAATTCCTTTCTTTCTATTACAATTTGTACGAATTTCGTACTCCTTCAACGATACTTTTGTTAAATTTGATTTATTCGTTTTGTTCCTCGTTTCAAATTTTATTATTATTTCACATAATTGTTTCTTGTGAAATTCATATATTTGTTTCATTTTGGAGTTGACACATTGGACTCGTGATTTGTACTCTTTAAATTAGGATATCATGTTTAGTATTTATTTTGATAATTGTAGAAGCGGTGCATATTGCTTTACGTTCTTTTGAGACCTTGTGACTATAATTTGATTTGGTTCAACATATACATATAGAACCCTTTTGTTGGTATTATATCGCATGTGTTGTGACATATTATTTTTGTTAGAATATACTGTAGGGTATACCGAGCTATAACCACCCGTGGGGGTAACACGAGCATGTCGTCTTGCACGAGGCGTGACACTTTCAAATGGCGGTGTGATTAGTCCACGGCGTCTCCGTTTTGGGCTCCGGTGGAAGTGGGCCAATTGGTGTTTTGTTGTGGGAGGCGTATAAGTTAACCCTAGGTTTCTGTTCTGCGGATTGGTGATGTTGTGCCAAACACACTATCTGATTTGCATACATTTGGATCCGCGGTCCAATGTGTGATTTGCCTGTGTGACATTATTTTAGTTGCATGTGTTTGCATCATTTGATTTGCCTTGTGTGCCATTAGTTTGACTTGCTTGTGTGGCAAGATATATTTCGAGCTCATTCAGTATGAAATAACTCCGACCATTTGTTTTGAATTTATTATTTTATTGGATTAGTTTTGTTGGTTTCGTTCGATTCAAGTCATTGAGCTAGTTACTTGATTTTGTTATTTCTTTATTCTTTTATTGGTTTACGTCGATTATGTTGATTCAACTATATTCCATTCAGAGTTTTGGATATTATATTTTCGTTCGTATTTGCACTTGAGGCTTGTTCATTATTTTGTCTCAGTTGTTTTCGTATATCAGTTGTATATCTTTTGTATATCTCGTATTCGTCTTTGGGCAATTAGCTCATCTTGTGTTTTCTTCCCAGCGAGTTTTGAGGGGTGTGATTCGAGTATTTAGTGTGATGAGAGTTTTGCCTTTGACCATTTAGGTTGATTCAGAATTTTGGTTTTGGTTATTTGGACTCTATTTGGAGAATTGTACTTATTATTTTATTATTGGATCACCACTATTAATATTTTGAGGTTGTTAGTGCTCTGTTTATTTATTTTGAGGTTTGTTGTGCTTTGCACGTGACCTCCCTTTCCTTTTCGGGAAAGGGTGTTACAGAAAATGTAAGAAGAAAGTTAAAAAAAATTAGTGTTGTTATATATTGCCATAAATTACATGTCAAATTATAATTACTAAGGTTATCAATACTCCATCCGTCCTATAATAACTGTCTTTTATAATAATTGTCTTTTTAGCTTCATGCACGTAAATTAAGAAAATTATTTAATACTATCATTTAAGAATTAAAATTTATAGGAAATTCTATCACTATCCTCTATGAAAAGTTAAAAACTATTAATGCAAGAGAAAAAATTTATTGGGAGAATGAAATAAGTTAAGAGTAATATATGAAAATAAATAATTTATTCTCCTAGAAAGTTGTAAACGACAAATAAATTGGAACACGTTTTTTCTTCTAAAAAGACCGTTATTATGGAACTGATGGAGTACATGAGATTTGTAAGAATAATAAGAGGGTCCAATTTATTATGCATCTCTCCAAAAAAGCTACTACAGTAAAACTTCTATCTAAAAATAGACTTGGGACCAAACTATTTGTATTCTAATTGAGAGGTTATTACTAAATAGAGGTATTGGTACAAAATATTTTCCGAACACCCAAAAATATCCCTTTTAACAAAAATATCAATAAAAACTCCCTAATAATAATTATTCGAAAATTATTTATATAAAGTAGTCTTTTATAAGAAAATGTGGTCTTTTATAGTAAATGTAGTCTTTTATAGGAAAATGTAGTCATTTATAGAAAATATAGTTTTTTTTATAGAAAATGTAGTCTTTTAACATTAATATTGTCTCTCTCTCATATATATATATATATATATGAAATTATTACTATATAGAGATATAGTTTCTTAATACTGGGACTTAAAAATATATAACATATTACAATTTAGAAGTTATTCCTATTTATAACTGGCCCAAATTGGGACCAATTTTTTTTATAATATTGTAGAAGTTATTCTTATATAGAGTATTCCTAAATATGGGTTTTACTATATCAATAGTTTATCCACGTAACTGAAAATTAAAAAGTCAACATAAATATTCACAATACATTACTCCTTCTAGACACACAAGCAATTGGTAGTAAGGCCCAAAATGGCCCGAGTTTTGAAAATGTCTTTGAAAATATGAGACTCGTGGGCGGGTTGGTAGTCCTGCATGACTTCTCCTTTAAATTTTTTTGTGTGTGCAAACTATTTGCTACACCAGAAATAGTAATAATAATAAATATTAAAATTAATAAAATAATTAATAATAAACAATAATTAATTAATTAATTAATTAAGAGAATGTAATAATTACTTTTCTAAAATAAGTATACTTCCCAAGTTTTAATTTGGGACATTACATAATCACATTGGCCTACCACCTTTCTGAATTTTGAATGTAGTAATACCATTCTCTTAATTAATTCTAATAAAACTAGTGTTTTCTTGATATTTTTTGGGTACATTAATCCAGTTGAGAGGTTTTCAACAATAATTCGAAGAATTGCTTGGAGACTTGAGACAACATTTGAATAAATACCATTGAAGACTTTTATTTACTACGTATCTTAATTATAGTTTTCAATTATAGTTAAAATATATTGAAAATTGTATTAAAAATAAATAGTTGTTGTAGCTCAGTTGGTTTGAACTCTTATTTATTTATTTACAATTCTTGAGTTCAAACCTCACAACCCACAAGTAGCAACATTTTAACGAGCCGGGCCAAAAAGGCTTGCACTTTCATGGGCTAAATTACTAAAGCCCGGCCTGTGCCTCTTTTGCCAGGTCTACTCCCTCCCATGACGTTTTAGATGATTTTATTTTTTTAAAATTATTTGACGTTTTATATCATCTAGGAGAATTAGTTACAATCTTTTTAAAATTACCCTTCATGGGAAAATGTTACAGATGAAAGAGAAAGTATGACATAAGTTATAAGTATACGGTAAATAGTATTATAGACAATTAATACTATGTTTAATGTTAATTATACCACAACTCTAAAACGATTTATATTAAAGAATTGAGAGAGTATCATTTTCCAGTTAAGAAAAGGGTTAAAAAGGCAAAGTGTGTGTATTTTTGGTTTGGGTTTTGGTACGTTTGAAAGAAAGTTTCTAGTAAGTTTCACAAATCTATTAAATATACTAAAATGTAGTAAATGATATTATAATTAATTTGACATCTGTTATTTTCACAATTCAACACGTGTCCTGCCTAATTAATGTTCCTTAAGACCCTTAACAAAACTGCTCAGCTAACATAACAAATGAGAATGAAAATAAACTCTAATTTATTCCCCTAAATTTTAGATTTATAATCCCATAAATCACAACAAATCTAAACTATTTTGATAATATCAATTGTTTTGAAATTATCCTTTGTAATTTAATTAATATTTAATAAAATCACTTCTTTATGCTATTAATTAATTTTTTGGATTTATAATCTTTTAAATCACTACAAATCTAAACAGTTAATAATATAATGTCATTTTCTTAATTTTTTAGATTTATAATCCCATAAATCACTACAAATCTAAACTGTTTTGATAATATAAGCTGCTTTTGATATTATCCTTTGTAATTTAATTATTATTTAATAAAATCACTACTTTATCTCAACACTACCTCCTACAATGTATATTCATTTGTTTTTTGTGTAAAATTTGATATCCGCACAACAATCTACCATCTTCTTATTATATTTTAATTTATTAATTGAACGTACACATTTATTATTAAAAAAATGAATAATCCCGCCGCAACGCGCGAATAATTATCTAGTATAGTTCTATAAATGAAATCATTTTGACTTTTGAGAGGCTTAGAATTAAACGGACTCGAGTTTCTTATACGTTTCATAATTTGAGTTCTATAAAAGTATATATATATTGATCAGGTTCGGACTTTCGGACGGGAGAAAATTCGGATCTTTTTTTTTTGTTGTTTTTTTTTAAATAACTAATTTTTTTTAATATTTTATGAAACTGATTTTTTTTTCATAATACAGTGTTTTGGGTGTGATTTGAACACACAACAAAATATTTATGTACAGTCATATTTTGTTATATGTATCAAAATCACACCCAAATCACTGTATTATGTAAAAATTCCAGTTCCATAATAATAATAATAATAATTTTGTTGTTTAAAAAAAAGCAAAAAAAAAGGGCCGGATTTTGGTCTGGTCCGAGTGTCCGGACCTGATCTGGCCTCTCTCTCTCTCTCTCTATATATATATATATATATATATATACAGCAAGGATCAAAAGCATTCCTCTTAAATAGCATTCCTCCTCTTATATATATATATAGTGAGAATCTTCAACGGATCAATCCGTTAACGGATTGATTTTTAGCGACGGACTTATTATAGGATTTAATGATAGATATGTTCGTAGCTAAAGACCAATCTGTTAACGGAGTGGTCCGTTTCTGAATCGGTCTAAGTGTGACGCCCCCAAAATAGGTATACATCACCTATTCTGAGTTGTCAATACATGGTACAAAAACAACTACAACTTTATTATTACAACAGTAAAACTGTGAGTTTGAATACAAATATTATCTTCTGCATAATATCTATACTCAAATAAATCCTCATCACATTTATTGATACATTATTTTACAAAAATGGTGAGGACTACTAAACAATTCTTTCTAAAACCTTCATTCCATACCCCGACTGTACTCGCTTATATTCTCGCCTCCCGAGAAGAAAAATGGAACAAAAAGGAAAAGGGTGAGCTCAACTAGCCCAAAGAAGAATATTATGACTAAGATAATATACAACAAATTATCGTTAGTCTTCAACAGGAAAAATCTAATAGAATCTGATAGACAACAAATTTTAAATCAATATTCGCAATGAAATAATAATTCATTAGAAGAGTTAAGTAGAGAATGCAAACTACTATCTTCTACGTATGAATTTAAAAGTTCATCGCTCATCTTTTATCCTCAGAACATCAATCAATAAACATCCGGAATCAAATATTCATCTTTTGCTCTACAGCCAAAGATATTCATCATTAATTATGTTCATCTAAACACTGCTCATCTTTGCTACTACCAAAGATATTCTTCGAAATCATTCATCTTTGCACTATAGGCCAAAGATATTCAATAATATCATCATTTAAGGTAGAGGATGATGAAAAATATTTTTAAAAAACGAATCCAAAGGAAACAAAATGACAAGAATTAAGGATTAAGGATTCGTATTACTTTGTTTTATCCATGTTCAAAAATACCTCAAAAATAATCATAGTGGTGTAAAATTCAAGAATGATCAAAACATGGATACAATCAAAGCTAGTATCCGAATAGATATTTTGACAAAAAGAAAAATTTTATTTTTCTATGAATAATGTCGATCGTGAATAGTCTTGAGTATCGTGAATAATAACTCACACCAAAAGATAGAAATTTCCCAAAAAACATCTTCACGCTTCATGAATAGTACTCGTGAATAAGAACTCGTGAATAAGTAACTCATTGAATAAGAACTCGTGAATAAGAACTCATGAATAAGAACTCATGAATAGTAACCCGACATGAAAAAAAGTTCCAAATTTGATAAAAAGTTTCAACCAATATTTCAAAGATAATGATATTGAAGAAATAATATCATTTGAGAAGAAAATAACATCCCTTACCTCGAAAGATTAAGTACTTCTAAATTGGAATCTACCGGTATAGTCTTTGAAGGAACTTGCACCGTCTAACAATACTCAAAGTATACTCACAAGAATACACTCAATATATCGAGAGAAAATAGAGAGAAAACTTGGGTTTACGGTGTGTTTCAATTCTAACCTAAGCACCTTATTTATAGGAAAATACTTAGAACACTAAAGTAGAAAATTGAATATAATATTAATATATTTTTCACATTTTCTTTAGCCCACCTTAGACAACTGATCTCAGCCCATTTGAATCACATGTGAGGCCAACTTAGTTGCAAAAAACATTTTCTCAAAATAATTAACTAAAACTCCCAAAAATTAATTATTTGAACTTGAATTTCAATAATTCATAATAAATAGTCCTTTTATCGGAAAATTCAAATCTCGCAGTTTTTATAGGAAATTCAATTCTCTACAACTTTGCGAGAAGAAAGTTTTCCGAATTCCAAATGAAATTGACCAAATCCATAAACGAGGCGATTTTACAGTTATAATCAAATTTCACCGATAAATGGGGTCCAATGAGACATGTTTAACATGTTTTAAATATTTATTGCAACAAAAATACTCTTCCTCCTCAGTATACTCATATATCCCACATTCGTTGTAAAAATATCACCATTATTATATTATTAAAATATAATAATATATTTAAATAAATTATTTTATCGAAAAAGATAAAATTTCAATTTTCAACAATTGTCACATTAAAATTTTTCTCCATCTATATCCACATAAAATCAATATTTTCTCATCATATGAATCAATAATTAATTATTCACAAATAATATTACGTAATCACAATATCGACAACCGCGCGCGGTTCCTGTGAAAGAAGGGGCTTTCCAATAAGAATTTCTTCTTCGACGCCGCAATTGTTTTGACCAAACCTCTCCTGTATGCGAACTTTCTGAGATATTGCCAATAATGTTATCTAATAATATTATTCAGATAATATGAATTATTGCTTGATAATGAAAATCTACCGCAGTAATGACAATTATTGAACAACAATGAATATAAAATATCAACGCAACAATTATTAACTCAATAAAATCTTTGAATAAGAATTCTGTAACCATTATCGAGTAGAGCCTTTTCACGTAAGAATCAATAATTGGTGCGATCATGGTGTCTTCTTGTGTTTTAACCACCGAGTATTTTAACGAAGATTAATCTGTAATAACTATACTGTTATTTTTAAACAACTTATATTTGTCGTTTTTCTTCATCCAATCGCTTTTTTTTAGTTATGGGGCCCTTACATGGCTTTACCACGTATTTAATATTCCCCGACAAAACGATTTAATATTCCACGACCAAACTAATATTCCCCGACAACAATGAATATTTTATAACCACTTGCTTATTTTAAAATATTTGGGTATTTTACCCTTAACTATCCACATTAATTAAATCAACCCTTACTATTTCAAAATAATAAATAGAAAAAATTAAATTTCATTAATAATAAGTTGAGGTCTTACACTAAGTCTCTCTCTCTATATATATAGCTTTTATAGTGGGTTTAAAGGTCTAAAATACCAGAGACTCAATACTATTAAAAAAGAAAAAAAATTACATTTAGGGTTTGGACTACTAAATGCAGCAGCAAATGACTAATAAAATGTAAAACAAACAACCCCTTGCAGAGAAAGAGGAGATGGTGAACTACTGGAATATTTTTACCGGTGATCCAATCAGAATCTGGGAAAGGGGATGGAGCCTTTTCCTTTTCACAAAAATAGAAAAAGAGAGCAAATTCCTTTCTGGAGCGACGTGACCTTAAAAAAGAAAGGTATCCTCTCTGACACCCTCGTGAATTCTTACACAATTTTTATTTATTTAGAGAATTGACGAGTAAATTTGATAGTTATACTAGCTCTTTCTCCCATAAATAATAAGTACAACTTTTAAATTATTTGAAAAAAAATAAAAATAATTGAGAGTATATATAAGTTCTCATCACACAATAAATTCACACTAAAAATTCTATTTTTTTTATAAAAAAAACAATTTATAATTACTAATTGGTGATACAATTACAAAAGTTTATTTGTACGGCTTCTGATGACACACTCATTGATAAAAATTTAAATAAAAAAAATAAATAATAATATATTTAAAATTGTAGGGCCTAAAGAAAAAAAATGTGACATAAAAGAACAACAGCTCAGGAGAACAACTATTATAGACAAAGATAATGATAAATATTGTGAAAAATTGAAGTCTATTTGTAAAGTGGTAAATATTGTAAAAATTCTAATTTTATTAATGATAATATAACATGACATTATCTCTATCACAAGACAAATGATTCTCATGAGTGAGTTAATAAGTGATAGTAAAGATTTTATATTGGAATATAAGGAAATATATGTTTTAATGGATCATAAACTTAATAGGTTACTAAGTCTCTCATAGTTCAATGGAAAAAAAAATTATTTATAAGACTTTAGGTACATCATATCTTAGAATTCATTGTTGCCAAAAGTAAGAATATTAAATTTCAACCGAATATAGCCAAAAAAAAAAATCTAATAGGTTAGGTGTCAATTTTTCTGGGTCAAGATGCGCTTTCAGATGAGCATGTTGAATATTTCTAACGTCTGGTATTAGAGTCATGATTACTACAGGTTTGGGTTATGGATATAATATGAATCGAGTATGATGAATAAAAATAATTCATTGAGTAAGTGGTGGACTTCTCGTAGAAGAAACTCTTAGTTAACTCTTGACATGAGATATTGAATAATGAGGACTTATCAGTTAGGAGAGACGTGATGAGCTAGACTCAATAAGCTAAAAAGGTTGGATGAATTATGTAGTCTTTAAGCAAGCGGTGGACTTATGTGCAATCTTTGAGCAAATGGTGGACTCTTTTCGGAGAGGCTCTTGGTGGATCAAACAAAAGATATCGAGAGATAAACTCGTTAAATAGAGAAGACTTGATGGGCTTGACAAGAGTTTATTGTGGATTAAACAAAAGATATTGAAGAATGGTGGCTCGTCAACTAGAATAAATGATGGAATTATGCTTAAAAAAAGTATATAGTTCAAAGTTCAAAGAGAAGCTTAGTGTCGATGTGAATGGAGAGATCAAACATTAAGGGGAAGATTGTTAAGTTATCGCGTGATAGTAAAAATCCCAATCAGAACATAATAAAAAACATTAAAGACGTATATGCATGCTAGACCTGACAAAAGAGGCCCAGGCCCGCCCGTAAAAAGTTGGGCTATGGGCTTTATTATTGTAACCCACGTAAAGCTGGGCCATTTTAGCCCGACCCGTTTAATTTTGGCCCGGCCCGCGGGTGGCCCGCCCTGCCCGTGGATTATTGCTTTAATAAAATAAATATAATGTAGTTACTTGTGAGGGTTAAACACAAGACCTCTAAGTCATTAAATAAGAGTTCAATTCAACTGAACTACAACAATTACTTGTTTTAACATGTATGCTTCTAAATAAAAGTACAAAAAATAAAAAGACGACCATTTAAACAAAATGTACAATATCAAGTTTTAATTTGTTTGTCTTTTTAAATGAGTTAAATTTGAATCATAATTAAAAATATTCAATTTAAATTATTTAAAATTTAATTCTATCCAATACATAAGTTTCTCAAACATCATTATCATTTATAAAAGATTCTCCATTTAACTTTAAAAATTATATTAGAAAATGTATTTATTTAACTCTAAATAATATAAAATTATGAGATTAATAGAAATTTTAGATAGTTTTATTACATTCACAAAGATTCAGATTAATTAATTAATATTGTATAAGGTAAATTAATATAGATTATTTGTTTAAATTTATTAAAACTATTGGTGAGTTTCACTAGTATAATATATTAGCAACGATAAGATAAGGAGATTTAAAATAAAAATAAAAAATTAAAAGAGATAAGATAAGGATGTTGAACTAATATTAGTATCAAAGTAAATATTAGGTGGTGGTGTGAAAATATTATCAAAATTAAAAACTATATATAGATATAATAAAAAGAAAGCACTACAAAATAGACGTAATTTAGTTATGTATAACATTTACACATGTTACAACAAGTAATTATTGTAGTTTAGTTGAAAGTAATTGTTGTAGTTTAGTTGGATTAAACTTTTATTTAATGACTTAGAGGTCTTGTGTTCAACCCTCACTAGGGGTGCTCATCGGTCTAAAAAAACCAATCCCTAGCATCAATTACTTGATTCGATACAAAAATCGATCTGATTTTTTTCGGTTTGGTTTTTTATTATCTGCATGGTAATATATATAATTATTAATAATAATTAAATAATTTTTTTATATATTAATAATTTTTTTAAAAATTAAGAAATCATTAACTATTAATAATAATTAATATATAAAATAAAACTACAAAACATTATTAATATATATAAAAAATTAATAAAACTACTATTATATAGAAATTATTAATATATATAAAAATTATTTAATATATTAAATTACAAAATATTAACTATTAATTATTAAATTATTAAATTTTGGTATTTTTGGTATTTCGGTTTTTACCGAATTCAAAAAAGTCATTACTGCTACTGGTACTGAAAAGTGTTAAAATACCGAAAAACCGGTACCAAAAAAATCGGTACTGTCGGTACCGATAAAAAACCAAAAATTTTGAGCACCCCTAACCCTCACAAGTAGCTATGTAGTCTTTATTCTTTTACTTTGAGTTAAATTGACAAATTGTGTAGCATGAAGAAAAAAAGGGTAGAAGTCCACGAAAAATTGAGCTATTTTAGCCCGGCCCAAATTTGGCCAGACCCGCTTCTAACCCGACCCGACCCGACCCATTTACCGGGTGTAATGCATGCTCTAGTGGACTATAGACTTAATATATATAGGTTGACCTTTTTAGGTCAAGATATTTCGAATGAGCATATATGACTTTGATTCCGAACAGAGTCTACTACCTCTCTTTCACAATTATTGAAACACATTTTTTAGTTTGCGTGGCACGAATTTTAATATTATATTATTTATTAAAAATTTGTGATATAAAAAAGATATAACATCTAAATATACCTAAATATATAAATATACATAAAAATATAATATCTCAATACGTTTTTGGTTCATCTTAAATTCAGTGCCACACATACCAAAAAATATATTTTAATAATTGTAGGACGAAGGGAGTATATTTTGAAGGGTATATTCTTAATATTTATAAATTTTATAATGAGTGTTTTTGAAATGGATGGTGTATTTAAATATGTTATGAACAAATCTCAGTAAGCCAATGGGAGGGAGAAGGTTGAAAGTATGCATGGGACACTCATTTTTTGAGGAAATTGGTTATTTATCCTCTAGTACATGCATGCTACATGAAACTTTTGTTATTCCATTCTTGTAATTTAGAGTCCTCAACCAAATCATTTGGATCTTGGGGTTGTTTTTGTTTGTTTCTTTCAAAGAGTAACAATATCATGTACCCCCTCCCTCTCCCTTTTTTTTATTAGACATTCATTGTATAGCCAGGGTTTCTCTTTCCATATAACGACATAATTGAGTATCACCTCTATCAACACTGTAAAATAAACAAATATTTCGAACTTAATTTGTATTCACTCGATTAAAAATTTAATTCGAGTTTGACTCAAAATATAAATATATAAATTTTAAAGTTTGATAAATCACTTAAACCTGCTCAAATTGTAACTCGGTAGCTAAACGAGCCTCAATCAATCTTTATTTTATACTCGATAAATTTTGTTAACCAAATCTAAGCAACTCAATACTCGGCTCGACTCGGTTCATTTACACTCGTGTAGAATCCAAATTTAATTTAACAATTTGGATATAGATTTTCTGTGAAAAAGACGAATTACTTAATCGTGCTTCTAGAAATATCAACAATCTCTTATCTTTGAATTTTTCACAACAAAACCATGAATATATTGTACTCAACTCATTTCAAATTAATTATAATATTATTATTAGCTTTCAAAATCACAATTCTACTTTTATTATATTCTCATTAAAATGTACATGATTAGCACATAATTCAAAATTGAGAAGAAAAAAAATCAGCTCACATGTGAAAGTTTATCAATTTATTTCAAGGCAGTCTCTAAATTGGTAAACTTTCACCCCCTAATTGGCAATTATACTCAATTCTGTTTATAATTGCCAATTATGGGGGTGAAAGTTTATCAATTTAGAGGCTTTCTTGAAATTAATTGGTAACTTGGAGATACACATACATGTATAATTCAACCTTTTTATAATTATGTATAAATTTTATTTTCTTATTATTTATATACAATACTCAAACATACCAATATGTATCACACGATGAGTAGATTAGTAAAACGGGCAAATGGTCAAAAAATTTCCTGATGTTTATTTATACCGATGTTTTATTTGCATCCTAAACTAATTTTTTTTTCCAAAAGTACCTTTAACGTTACATTTTTTGGAGTACAGTGCCTACTAACATTAACAAAAAATGAAACGGAGTTAAAATGTGATGACTTGGCAGGCTTAAATATAAAATATATTCTAAATAAAATAATATATATCATTTAATCAAAACAAAAAATACTAAAATAAAAAATAAAAAAAGCATAACATATTTATATCATTTAATCAAAATAATAAAATTTAAATTATTTTGTTAACTAATCAAAATAACTAATTAAATAAAATAAGTTATATAACATATTTACATCATTTAATCAAAATACTAAAATTCAAAATATAACATATTTACATCAAATACTTATTAAAAAAACACAAAACACTAAAATGGTTGATATGTGACTATAGAAATAATTAGTGTTAATGCTAAATTTTGTCCAACACTTGTCATTAGATCTGAAAGTGGAGTAAACCTACAAAAAGGAACGTCAAATCAGTGACCCAACAACGATAGTAGTTGGGGAGAAACCTCCGATGTGAGAATCAATACAAGATTTGGGAGAATAAAATGATTAACCATGGAGGTATTAGGGTTTAATTAGAACTAATATAATAATATTATGTGGTGCACCTATTGTATTTTGTATTTATAGAGTTTCTACATTGTATTAGGAGGGAAGGATCCTGAGCTGTTGAGTCAACTAAGGAATTGTCATTTGTTAAGTCTGGTAGGAAATGATATTTCTAGATCTGATTATCATGAAGTTAATTTCATGATAAGTTGGTCCATTAACTAATACAATAATGACACACAGAGAGAGAGATCATCTCCCAGCCTGCGTGTCGACACTATATTAGTTAATCGACCAAAATTAACTTTATGCTAATTACTCCCAATATTTTCATATAGAGATGAAATCTTTTATGGATATTACTAGTTAATACTTAGTTGGCAAGTAATATCAAAGGCATAACCTGCTCAATTCAAGGGAAGATAGAATATATTTAATCGCGTTTTATTGGGTCAAGCTCAATTAAGAGCTAACAATATGTGTTAGAATTTGAGCTTAAAATTAAAATTGGTTTCAAGATGAATTTACATATCAATATGTTATATTCCACGAATAGATTAAAATAAAATAGTTGTAACCTCAAATTAATGGGATAATGAATGAGAAATTTACTCCCAAAGAATACCCTTGAAAATGTTAATAAATACTTCTAAAGTACCACATTGACTAAGAACTAAATATTAAGTGAGTATATATACAATTAAATTGCTCTTAGGTTTAGGCTTCAAAGGGCACCCCACTTTTGTGAAGGGAAGAGAACGTAGCCAAGGATTGATTTGACCATGCACGCCGTCGACGATCGACCCGCGGACTCCAGGGTCTGGATCATTGAATATATTCCTTTTGGGTAAAATTGTTTTATTTAGTTCCTTCCACTAGCTACTAGAAAATCGACCTATATCGACGACGTATAGCGACGATCTGTAGGAAACGTAGCAATAGGGCGCGCGTCTATTGTGACTCCCCCAAAATAGGTATACATCACCCATTCTGAGTCGCCAAATACATGGTACAGAAAACAACTACAACTTTATTATTACAATTGTCGTGCAAAATACGACAACACATATACTGTGAGTTTAAATACAAATATTATCTTCTAGACAATATTCAAACTCAAATAAGTCCTTATTACAATTATTGATACTCTATTTTACAAAATAGTGAGGACTGCTAAATAACTATCTTGATCCATCATTCCATACCCCGATTAGTTCCTGCTATATTCTCTCCTCCTGAGAAGAAAAATGGAACAAAAAGAAAAATAGTGAACTCAACTAGTCCAGTAAAAAATATTATGACTAAGATAATGAACAACAAATTATCGTTAGCCTTCAACAAATCATATAAAATATAATGGACAACCAGTTTTAGATCAATATTCGCAGCGAAAATAACAATTCATTAGAAGAGTTAAGTAGAGAATGAAATCTACTATCATCTATGAATTTAAAAGTCCATCATCAATATTTTATCCCTGTAACATCAATCAATATACATTTTGAATCAAATATTCATCTTTGCACTACGGACTAAAGATATTCATTTATATCACCAGTTGGTCATGTTCATCTCAACAACTGTTAATCTTTTGCCTCTGGGCCAAAGATATTCATCGTAAATCATTCATCTTTGCACTAAAGGCCAAAGATATTCATCAAGTATCACCATTTAAGACTGAGGATGACAAAAAATATTTTAAAGAACGAATCCAGTGAGATAAAGGACACAATTAGGGATTCATAATTTAGTTTATCCAAGTTCAAGAATACTCCATAATAATCAATTGTGGAGCAAAATTCAAGAATAAAGTTCAAAACATAGATCTAATCAAAGATAGGAACCATAACAGACAACTTGGATACAGAAAAGAAAACTCAAGGAATTTTTGATCATTTCAGGAATTATAGAAGTAATACTTACCGTAGTAAGTTTAGAGTTAGGAATCTGAAATGAATAATATATGAAACTGTAATTGAATTATCAGCTGTCATGCGGTAGTCCGCGTAGAACGATCATTTCCACAATTTAATAATAATTGAATACGAAGGGTTATTCACCAGACATGCGGTAGTCCGCGTATAGACAGGTTATTCTCACAGAATAATAAAGAATGAAATAAAAAAAGGATTTCACCATGCATGCGGTAGTCCGCGTAGACAGGTTATTCCAACAGAATAATAAAGAATGAAATAACAAAAAAGATTTCACCATGCATGTGGTAGTCCGCATAGACATGTTATTCAGAATAATAAAGAATGGAATAAAAACCCTTACGAGTATTGAAAGAAAATAACTCTCTTTATGAATACGAAAGAAATAATACCCCTTACGAATACAACAACTAATATTCCTTACCTTAGTAGAAGATTGAATACTGAAGTAGAGTAGTAGCAGAATACTCTTCTTCTTGCTCTCTATGGTTTCTCTCTCTAGATTTTCAGTGAATTCATAAGAAATAATGAATGAATGAGTTTCTATTTATAGGAAAAAAGACTGAATAGTAACTAATTCATGAACGACCCATATTAATTTACTTTTAAACAAAAGGTTCATATTGATTTATGATTAAAACTTAAAGCAACGGTCCATACTGATTTACTATTAAAACTTTAAACCAGCGATCCATATTGATTTACTATTATAACTTTTCACCAACGGTCCATATTGATTTACAATAATATCTTCAACCAACGGTCTGAAAAATTAGCACATCTCTTCATGGAATAATAAGTCAAACTTATAACAAACACCTCATAACAAACCCCTCTATTTATATAAAAAATTGAATAAATAATTACCACAAATCACTTATCTTTAATAAACACATTTTTAATCTACTAACAATTATTCATCATTAATATTATAACTCACAATATTTAACAACCAGATCATTCCCATGAAAGAGGGGGCTTTCTGATAAGAATTTCTCCCTATTGGCACGCAATTAGGTGACCAAACCTCTACTCGACAGAACTTTCTAGACATCGTCAATATTGCAAATAATAATATGAATAAATTTTTCGTCTCAATTATTGATTAAATAATATAAAATATTATACAAATGATAATATGACAATAATTTAATCAAATAACGTGAGATACTATGCAGCAATTATTGTAACAATAATTGAGTATAACTGAGTGACTTCTCACGTAAGCATCAATAATCAATACCGTGTACTACTATTCAACCACGCGTATTACTGTACTTTTATCACCGGGTATTTCAATAGTTTAACGGTATCAATTACGTCGTTATTTATAAAAACTCAAACTTGTTATTTTCTTCATCCGACTATTTTTTGTTATGGGGCCCACTAAAATGGTTTGCTAGTATCGCATTTAATATTCTCCTGACAAAGAAAGTAATATTTCACGACCAAACGAATATTTTCCGACAATAATAAATATTTTATAACCACTTGCTTATTTTACAAAATTTGCACATTTCACCCATAACCAAAGCATTATATCAAATTAACACCTTATTATTCACAATAATAATTAGAGAAAATTCGATTTTATTTATAAAAAGTTTGGGTCTTACATCTATCCCTCCCATATATTTCCCCCAATTAAATCAGATTTTCCCCCCAAATCAAGTCTCTCTCATCTCTCACGCCTTCTCACAGATTTTTCCCCTAAATTAGTTGATTGTTCTCATCTGGTCACCTTCTCACGCTTTCTCAGTCGATCGTTTTCATCCTTTCTCACCTTTTCTCAGTTGATCGTCATCATCCTGTCGAATTAGCCATTGTGTGCGCTGCCGACAAGAGGTCCTCCGCTAGTGAATCGTAGACTGGATGTGATTCCCTATATTTCTCGCTCATTATGTGACTGTATTGATCCTATTGTTAATGTTCAATGATATTTGCATATCATCGCTTCCCCAATCCCTAGCTAGTATTATTAATAATTGGTTAAATTACTCAAGAAACTTTACTTAATGTTACCTTGTCAGAAAAATTATTATTTTTGTTATTAATTTCTGAAAGCAATCTACTTGAAACTTCATTATACTTGGTTGTGATTTTGTTATCTTTAACTAGAGTCAATTATGATAGATTTTGCTTGGAAGTACCTAATTTAATTAGCATACAAACATTTTTCTTAATTCAGTTCTTTTGTAAGAGTCAGACAAGCAAACCCCTTCCTTTTGTCATTAATTATACCATCATGACCTTCTTCTATATATATACATATATATAAGTGAGACAAAGTCTTATTCAGAGTGACGAAGTCTTATTCAATTGTGTACAATTTAATTTGTGTTCAAAATATTTATTATCTTTCCCTTGCATTTTCAAATTTCAAAGTGACATGAATATTAATAGTGTTAAATTATGGAGTATTTGATTACATAGTATATATGATACTCATTTGATGAATCATGACCTTGTTAAATTACAAATTGTTACTCCATATCCTTCATTATGTTATTGTGAAAGGTTTTTCTGTATTCTAAATTGTTCAGTGTCTTTCAAGGTTAAATAATGGCTTCAAAACTTAGGCATCGGAGAAAAAACAACAATTGTGCAAGATGACTGTGAGCCTGATGATGAGACTGTTCCATTAAATCATGATAATTGATATAGTTCTTACAATTACTTTTTTGTTCAGAGATGTTCCTTCTAGTGCCGCTCTACCGATTATTCAGCCAGAACATGGAAGGCATCACTCAATGTCAGACAGAGCAAAGGTAGCAATGCAAAGATACTTGAATCATTTTTTGGAAATATGGATATTGTGAACTCCTGAGAGGTATGCTGATGTATTTATTTTAGAGATTTTTCTGATATTAAAATCAGTTTAATTACTTTATAAAATTATTGATTTCTTATTTTACATACAATACTTGTGTCCATATGTGTCTATACTGTTTAACTCACTGTTGTTAGCATTAAGCAATTAAAATTTTTGTAGTCTTGAATTTTAGATTTAATAGTTGGTTGAAAAAATGTGTACTTTTACTATATGACATTAGAAGTTCACTAGAACACCATCGCATTATAAATAACAACTATTTTGAATATTTTTCAATGGAATTTTGCAATATAGCTTGCCCTTTTGTACATGGTCATATTATTATATATATGGTTTCTTGAATGTCTGTTTCATATAGAATAATTGTATACTTTAGGTTTGCAAGTTTTGGAAGTTTCTACGTTATCATTTTCCCTAGTATGGTCCTAAATAAAAGGAAAAGGTACAAAGTTTAATCATTGGCATATATATATATATATATATATATATATATATATATATATTTGTGTGATATATTTCTGTGAGGTAGAAGTTGTTGGGAGGTATTTGATGAGTGTATAATATTCATTAATTTCAATTTTTTTGTGTTTATTTTAATTGCATGATTCATGTGTATACGAACTTAATATGGTGTTTATTGTTCTCAGGTGAAGTTAAAGCTAAAAGTGTTGAAACGTGTCGAATTGGAGTTGGTGCAATGGAAAAGGATGAAATTTCAGAAAAGTCATGAATTCGCCCCAGCGAATCCATTTGGCCTGAAAGAATTCGCCTCGACGAATATCTCTTTGTCCCAATTCGCCTCAGCACGCTCTGAATCTGCCCCAATCCAATCCTCTCTAGACCAATTCGCCCCGACGAATTTAACAGTGCAAATGAATCCACCATGGCGTATTCAGTGGGAAATGTAAGACCCCAAATTTTGATAAATAAAATTGAATTTCCTCTAATTATTGATTTGAAAAATAAGGTGTTATTTTGATATAATACTTTGGTTATAGGTGAAATGTGAAAATTTTGCAAAATAAGCAAGTGATTATAAAATATTCATTGTTGTCAGGGAATGTTCGTTTGGTCGTGGAATATTCTTAATGTTGGGGAATATTCGTACGACGACCCAACTATTTGTGGGCCCCATAACGAAAAATGGTCGGATGAAGAAAAAGACAAGTTTGAGTTTTTACAAATAATGACATAGTTGTTACCGTTAACACTGTTGGAATACCCGGTGGTTAAAATACAGTAATACGCGTGGTTGTACAGTAGCACACGACATTGCACATTATTTTTGAATTATTAATTCTTATATAAGAAGGCACTACTCAATAATTATTACAGTAATTACTGTTCAATATTTTATTTTATTGATTTAATAATTGCTATATTGATATTTTATATTATTGTTGTTTCAATAATTGTCACTTTTCAATATTTTCCATTATCAGATCAATAATTCATAATATTTGAATAATATTATTAGATAGCATTATTGGTAATGTCTAAGGAATTTCTGTCTAGAAAAGGGGTTTGGTCATCTAATTGGGCGCCAGTAAGGAGAAATTCTTATCGAAAAGCCCCATCTTTCCTGAGAACGACCTGATTGTCATAATTGTGATTCTGTAATATTATTTGTGAATAATTAATTATTAATTTATATGATAAGGAAATATTTATTTTTATGTGGATATAAATGAAGAAATTAATCTTTGAGGTGTTTTATCGATATTTTATCGAATTGAGGTATTAAAAATCGTCCTTATGTTGATTTCGGGCATTTTCTGTTTGAAATTTGGAAAAACTTTCTTCTACAAAGTTGTAGAGAATTAAATTTTCTATAAAATTGACATAAAATTTGTATTTTTCTGATAAAATGGCTATTTATTATGAATTATTGAAGTTGTTGATTATTGTTTAAATTTAAAACATTTTGGAAATTTTCTAGAATGGGTGGATCCCACTTTTGCTTGGTGAAAAATGTGATGAATTTTTATTTCAAAAGTGGTGGGCGTGAATAGTAACGAGTAAAGCCATCAGGTAGCAGGTTAGTCTACTTTTGCATTCTAGCATTTTTCTATAAATAGGGTCCTTAGTTAGAATTAAAAATCACACTAGAATCATAAGCTTTCTCTCTCTATATTATCGAGCGTATTTTGTGCGTATTTAGATACTTTGAGAGTTGCTATTCAGTACAAATTTTATTCAGCACTATATCCAATATTCCAATCGGAAGTACTGTTCTTTTGAGGTAAGGGGTGTTATTTTCTTCGTAAATGATGTTATTTCGTTCAATATCATTATGCTGAAATATTGGTATGAATTCTATTGTGAAATTTCTACCTTTTCATGTTAAGGTTACTATTTACGTATACGACACTATTCACGTATACGGCACTATTCGCGAAGTATGATTTTTCTTGTGAAATTTCTACATTTTTGAGTCAGGATTACTATTCACGTATACGGCACTATTCACGTATACGACACTATTTACGAATACAGAACTATTCACCTAAAAATAAAATTTTCTTTTCTTTGTCCAAGATGTCTATTATTGTTAATATCTTTGATTGTATCCATGTTTTGATCACTACAAAAAATAGGTCATTGGCAACGGCCTAATTCGCGACGGCTGTATCCCCGTCGCTAATAACCTCTTTATCGACGGCATAGCCGTCGCCAATGGGGACCGTCGAGAATGACCCTTCCCCAGCCTAAATTTGGTGGGAATTTTTTCGCAGGCGTGGGAAAATGACATTGGCGACGACCTTGCCGTCGGTATATAGGTTCGTCGAGAATGGGTTTATATTTAATTACAATAACTTAAATTTTTTTAGTACTTCTTTCTTCCCTCTTCTTCCTCGCGCCATCGCCTTCTCTTTATCGTCACCCACTGGCCTTTTCTTGCCGTCGCCGTCCTCTCTTGCCGTCGTCGGCCTCTCTTCCCGTCGTTGTCACTCTCCGTCTCTCTCGACTGCAAGGTAAGTATTCCCTATTCAAATTTTCCCCCAAATATAACCTAATAATCATTTCTTCTACAATTTCACTCTATTTTCCCCAAATATCAATTAGATAGAATGTATAATGAATGAGATTCAAATCCAATAAGAAACAAAACTACGGTTTCACCATTATCGACACAATAATACATCAATTTTAATCACTTGGATTTTCCTCATTTTCATACTTTAATTCTATCTCTTATTTTTTATTCAGATTTTATGGGATGGAATAATTTTTTTATTTGATTAGGAATTGTATGTAGAGTTCTGGATTTGAGATTATAGGTTTAATTTGAAATTGAATAAGAAAGTGAGGCTGGAATGTTTAACGAAAAGAAATGGGTTTCATGAAGACACAAGTTTGTTTGTTCCACATTATTTGGGAAATTGTTAAGATTATTTGTTTTATAAATTAAGAATTTCTATTTAGGAATGGTAGTAGCGGCCAGGTAGAGGAACACAATTTTAGACTCTCTCTCTAAAACATCTCAAATCAGCTTTCTCTCTCAGCACTCAGCAGGCAACAGCTAGCCCCTTGTTATTTCTTTCGGTTAATTGTGTATGGTACCCTAAGTATACACTCTTTTGCAATTACTATTCTCAAGTTTAAAAGCTCTTATTCCACTATCTCAATTTTGTTCAAGTATGTGACGCCCCAAAAATAGGTATACATCACCCATCTTTAGTCGTCAAATATATGGTACAAAATTCAAATACAATCTTAAATATACAACATGAGCTGTGAGTTTTAATACAAACATTGTCTTCTAGACAACATTAAAACTCAAAATAAGTCCTCAATACATTTATTAACACACTATTTCACAGAATAGTGAGGACTACTAATGCTATCCTGCGGACCGTCACTCCGCTTCCCCGATTAGTCCCTACTACGTTCTCATTTCACGAAGAGAACGGTGAAAGAAAGGGTGAGCTCATTAGCCCAAAGAAGAAATATTATGACTAAGATAAAGCGAATAAATTATCTTTAGTCTTCATAGTGTTAAACCGATACTGATATAACAAACATCAAGTTTAACTGCAGCGGAACAAGCAATCCATTAAAAGAGTCAAGTAGAAAATAAAATCTACTATCTTTTATGATTTAAAAGGTTTTTCATCACTTTTATCGCTGAGACTCAGCTTAATAAATAATCCACATCTTTGAATCACCCCTGCACTACGGCCAAGGATATTCTTTAGTATCACGACCACAAATTATCCATACACTATAGGCCAAGAATATTTGTGTATTCATTAATGGTCATGATCATGTCAACAACTATCCATCAATGCACTACGGGCCAATGAGGACTTTTTCCACATCATTTGTAACATTACGGTCATGATTACACCGAATAATCCCTGGTCGTAATCATACCAAGTCCATCTATGCACTACAGGCCACAGATGACTTTCAACATAATATAAACATGAGGATGATGACAATGATATAAGAATTCAATGAAACAAGTTCAAGAATTAATTAATCCAGAAACAAATAACGTCAAAATTGTTAACATGATACAGCTTTGTGGAGTAAAATTCAAGAATGCTCAGAAGAATATTTTCATGAAAAGATACTGGATGAAGCGCAAATATCAAGGATATTCCACTAATTTTATGGAGTATAGAAGTCAAAACTTTAACCAACTGAGTATAATAAAAAATGAAATAACAAAAGAAATCACCACGCATGCGATAGACCACCTGCAGATGAGTTATTCCAATGTAATAATAAATAACGGAACCAGTCATAAGCGCATACGAGCAGGATGTTCTAACGAATGATAAATAATGGAACCGGTACACAAATGCGGGATGTTCCAATGAATAATAAAGAACGAAATAAATGGAACCGTAAAGCATATACATGATGTTCCCAATGTAATAATAAAGAATCGGAACCAGTCATCAAAGAAAAGCACGCATGGGATGTTCCAAATGTAATAATAAAGAAACGAAATAATAACGAAATCACCATGCATGCGGTACTTAGCATTGACAAAGTTATTCCAACATAATGATAAAGAATGGAATAATGTAAGAATTTCACCAAGTATAGGTAGCCCATGCTGCATTATCAAAGTTATTCTAACGTAATGATAAAGAATGGAATAATGTAAGTTCTCTTCATGAATACAAAAGAAATAATACCCCTACTTTAGAAAGAAGAGTCTTTGGACATAGAAGTAGTGAAGTAGCGAACACTTTTCTTCTTTCTCTCTATAATTTTCTCTCTAGAGTTTCAAAGAATTCGTAAAGAAATAATGAAGGAATGAGCTTATTTTTATAGAAGAATGGATCGCATAAGAACTAATTCATGAACGGTCCAGTTGATTTACTTTAAACTGACTATTCAGATTTAAAATAAAATCTTTTAAATAAAATATAATATATTCTATTTATAATCTAATAAAACGAATAACTTTATAAAAGTATTACATTTTATATAAAAAGATTTTACTATGCAAAAACACTATCAAAGAATTATCAGTAGCAATAATTGAACAATCTTGAGTGACTTCTCACGTAAGCATCAATAATCAATACTTGTAAGTGCTACTATGCAACCACGCCAGACATTCTTGTTCTTTAACACCGTGTGTTTCAATAGTTAACGGTAAAACTTACGCCGTTATTTTTATAAAGTATTTTGTGTTTTTTTCTCAATCCGGCAATAATTCCGTTAGTATTAAGTGCATGGCGCCCCAAAATAGGTATATAAACACCCATTCTCGAATTCGTCAAAATACATGGTACGCGAAACAACTACAACTTTATTAATACAACATATAAAAGCGTGAGTTTAAATACAAATATTGTCATCTAGACAATATCCACACTCAAATAAGTTCTCATTACAATTATTAATACACTACTTTTACAGAATAGTGAGGACTACTAGAACCACTTCTAGAACCATCATTCCACACCCCGACTAGTACTCGCTACATTCTCGCCTCCTGAGAAGAAAAATGGAACAACAAGGAAAATGATGAGCTCAACTAGCCCAGTAAAGAACATTATGACCAAGATAATATATAACAAATTATCGTTAGTCTTCAACAGGGAAAAATCTAATGGAATACAATAGACAACAAGTTTTAAATCAATATTCGCAGCGAAAACAATAATTCATAGAAGAGTTACGTAGAGAATGAAATCTACTATTATCTATGAATTTAAAAGTCCATCATCAATATTTTATCCCTGTAACATAAATCAATATATATCTGGAATCAAATATTCATCTTTGCACTACAGACCAAAGATATTCACCAGTTGGTCATGTTCATCTAAACACCTGTTCATCTTTGCACTACGGGCCAAAGATATTCATCAAAAATCATTAATCTTTGCACTACAGGCCAAAGATATTCAATTATTTCATCATTTAGGACAGAGGATGATGAAAAATATTTTAAAGAAAATGAATCCAGTGAAACAAAAGAATAAATATTAAGGATTCTTATTTCAGCTATTCCATGTCCAAAAGTACCTCATAAATTATCATAGTGGAGTAAAATTCAAGAATGATCAAAACATGGATACGTACAATCAAAGCTAGTATCCATAATAGATATTTTGGACGAAAAACAAAAATTTAATTTTTCTTTGAATAGTGTCGTATTCGTGAATAGTGCCGTATATGTGAATAGTGTCGTATACGTAAATAGTAACTCCAACACCAAAAGATAGAAATTCCACAAGAAAATCATCATGCTTCATGAATAGTACTCCTGAATAGTAACTTGTGAATAGTAACTCATGAATAATAACCCCGACATGAAAAAGTTCTAAATTTGATAAAAAGTTCCAACCAATATTTCGGCATAATGATATTGAAGAAAATAATATCATTTAAGAAGAAATAACATCCCTTACCTCGTAAAAACAGTACTTCTAGTTGAAACACCGGATATAAGCTATGTCTTAAACTTGCACCGTATAGTAACACTCAAAGTATCAAAATACTCACAAGAATATACTCAATATATCGAGAGAGAAAGGGAAAGAAGATTTCAGTTTCTGGTGTGATTTTCAATTCTAACCTAAGCACCCTATTTATAGGAAAATGCTTAGAACACCAAAGCAGAAAATTTAATAAAATAATAATATATATATATATAAATTTTCAAGCCCACCTTTGAAATCAGATCTTAGCATTTCCCACATGCCAATCTTCTAGAAAAAAAAATAAAAAAACGTTTTTCATAAATAAAATATTTAAAACTTCCAAAATCAATTATTTTGGAACTACGGAACTTCAATAATTCATAATAAATAGCCCTTTTGTCAGAAAAATTCGAACCACATGTGCTTTCCATAGGAAATTTCATTCTCTACAACTTTGTAAGTTTAAGTTTTTTCAAATTCCAAACAGAAATTGACCGAAATCCACAAACGGACGATTTTACAAGCTATAATCAAATTTCAATCAAGAAATGGGGTCCACCGACACACAAAACATGTGTTAATCATTTAATGCAACAAAAATACTCTTCCTCCTCATATACTCATATATCCCACATTCATTGTAAAAATATCATCATTATTATATTATAATAATATAATAAAATATTATTTTATCAGAAAAGATAAAATATCGATTTTTAACAATTGTCACTTTAAATTTTTTTTCCATCTATATCCACATAAAATTAATATTTTCCTCATCATATAAATCAATAATTAATTATTCATAAATAATATTACAGAATCACAATCTTGGGCAACCAAAGTAGCTCTGAGAAAAGAGGGGCTTTCGAATAAGAATTTCTCACTTCTTGGCGCCTTGATTAGGTGACCAAACCTCTCCTTAGACAAAACTTTCTAGACATTGCCAATAATATTTTCTAATAATATTATTCAGATAATATGAATTATTGCTTCGATAATGGAAAATACTGTGTAGTGACAATTATTGAAACAACAGTAATATAAAATATCAACGCAGCAATTATTAAATCAATAAAATAAAATACTGAACATAAAATACTGAACAGTAACTACTGTAACAATTATTGAGTAGTGTCTTCTTACATAAGAATCAATAATTGGTGCAATATCGTGTCTTCTTGTGTAACAACGCCATTCATCGTGTTTTAACCACCGGGTATTCAACGATGTTAATTCAGAATAACAACTACTGCCATTATTTATAAACAACTTATACTTGTCATTTTCTTCATCCAATCGCTTTTATAGTATAGGGCCCACACAAGGTCGCTACTAAATGCATTTAATATTCTCAAACGACAAAAGAATATTCCACGACCAAACGAATATTCTCCGACAACAATGAGTATTTTATAACCACTTGCTTATTTAAAATATTTGCGTATTTTACCCATAACTAACCACATTAATCAAATCAACCCTTACTATTTCAAAATAATAAATAGAGGAATTAAATTTCATTTATTAATAATTTGGGGTCTTACAGGGTCCACCAATGATTGTGCCGTTGTACGAATATTCCTTGTTAAAACGAATATTCCCCGACCAATCGAATATTATATAGCAACTTACGTACTTTGTAAAATTTATAAATATTACCCACAACTATAACATTATATCAAATTTACTCCATAATATTCAAAAATGATATTTATAGAAAATTCATCTTTATTTATAAAAGTTGGGGTCTTACAACCTCCCCTTCTTATGAAATTTCACCCTCGAAATTAGGGTACGTACCTGATATGTCGAAGAGGTAAGGATACCTTGATTTCATTTCATATTCTAACTCCCAAGTCATTTCCTCAACATCGTGGTTTCTCCACAAAACTTTGACTTGAGGTATAACCTTGGAGCGTAGAATATGTTCCTTTTTATCCAAGATTTGAACAGAAACCTCTTCATACGTCAAATCTTCCGCTATTTCGTCCGGTTCTAACTCAATAATGTGGTTCGGGTATTCCACATATTTACGTAACATGGATATGTGAAAAACGTTATGAACACGAGACATACTTGGCGGTAAATCGAGTCTATAGGCCACAGTCTCTACTCGATCGAGGATTAAAAATGGGCCGATGAATCGAGGATTGAACTTTTCTCTCTTTCCAAATCTTGTAACTACTTTCCATGGAGCAACACGTAACAACACATGGTCTCCAATATCAAATTCTACGTCCTTTCGATGAAGATCAGCATAACTCTTTTGTCGATCTTGTGAGGTTTTTATACGTTGCCGGATCGTTTGAATCTTTTCCGTAGTCATACGTACCAACTCCCGTCCCAACAACGTTGCTTCACCCACCTCATCCTAGCATACTGGAGAACGACACTTTCTTCCATACAACGCCTCGAATGGAGCCATGCCAATACTTGCTTGATAACTATTGTTGTAGGAAAACTCCACCAATGGTAAGAACTTGTCCCAACTTCCCTTGAAGTCAAGGACACAGAGTTTTAATAGATCTTCAAGAGTTTGAATCGTCCTCTCCAACTGCCCGTCCGTCTGAGGATGATATGCCGAGCTAAATCGTAAATCCGTGCCCATAGCTTTTTGCAAACTAACCCAAAATCTTGAAGTGAATCTTGGGTCTCGATCAGAAACTATGGATACTGGCATACCATGCAATCTTACAACCTTGTTTATGTACATACGAGCAAGACATTCAAGTGTATAAGTTTCTCGTATCGGTAAGAAATGAGCAGACTTGGTCAATCTGTCGACAATGACCCAAATTGCATCTATGCCTTGAGAAACTTTGGGAAGACCGGTAACGAAATCCATGGTAATGTGCTCCCACTTCCATTCTGGAATTTCAAGTGGTTGTAATGGACCTTTTAAGTATTGATGCTTTGCTTTAACTCGTTGACAAGTTAGACACCTTGAGATAAACAAATTATTATCTCTCTCTTCATATTGCTCCACCAAAATGTATGACGAATATCATGATACATTTTGGTACTCCCAAGATGGATTGTAAACGGTGTGTTGTGCGTGTCCATCATGATTTTATACTTCAAATCAGGGTCGTTAGGAACACAAAGTCTGGAGTTGAGTCGAATTATTCCTTCTTCATCGATTCTTGCTTCCGGCATAGCACCTTCTTGAACTTTCTTCCTCATACACATCAGCTCCAGGTCTGTAGCTTGAGCAGTTTTAACTTTATCAATTAAAGTCGGTTCTACTCGTATATTTGCCATCATCACATGGGTCCCTGGAGTCTTTAACTCTTTCTCCATCCTTTGCAAGTCACACAAAATGGGCCTTTGCGTTGATAATATCGCATTCGCACTTGCATATGATCTTCTACTCAATGCGTTAGTTACCACGTTCGCTTTTCCAGGACGGTATTAGATGGTATGATCATAATCTTTCAATAGTTCAAGCCAACGCCGTTGTCGAATGTTGAGTTCCTTTTGAGTGAAGAAATATTTGAGGCTTTTATGATCTGTAAAGATCTCTACTTTCTCTCCATACAAGTAATGCCTCCAAATTTTAAGTGCGAAGACAATAGCTGCCAACTCTAGATCATGAGTAGGATAATTCATCTCATATTCTTTGAGTTGTCTTGAGGCATAGGCTATGACTTTCCCATGTTGCATGAGAACACATCCCAACCCTTTGCCCGAAGCATCACTATAGATGACAAATCCCTCCGAGCTAGATGGTATTGTCAAAACAGGTGCTGAAATGAGTCTCCTCTTGAGTTCTTGAAAACTCTTCTCACATTCTTCACTCCAAACGAACTTTGTATCTTTCCGAGTTAGCTGAGTTAATGGAGTTGCGATTTGAGATAATCCTTCCACGAATCTCTGATAATAACCAGCTAAACCGAGAAAGCTACGTACTTCGGTCACTGATTTAGGTTGCTCCCAGCTTTGAATTGCTTCAATTTTTGCCGGGTCAACAGATATTCCATGACTTGATACTACATGTCCAAGCAATGCTACTTCCTCAAGCCAAAACTCGCATTTCTTCAAATTGACATAAAGCTTGTATTCACGAAGCTTTTTGAGTATCAGCCTCAAGTGTTTCTCATGATCTTCACGGCTTTTGGAATAAATAAGGATGTCATCAATAAAGATGACCACAAAGTGATCCAAATATTCCTTGAATACTCGGTTCATCATATCCATGAAGGCAGCAGGAGCATTAGTCAATCCAAAGGACATGACTAGGAATTCATAATGCCCGTACCGAGTTCTGAAAGCCGTCTTTGGAATGTCATCGGTTCTAATCTTCAATTGGTGATATCCGGAATGAAGATCAATTTTTGAAAAGAATTTGGCTCCTTGCAACTGGTCAAACAGGTCATCAATACGTGGCAATGGGTACCTATTTTTGATGGTGACATGATTCAACTCCCGATAACAGGAGCACCCCAAGGAGAAGTACTAGGACGAATAAAGCCAATGTCTAACAATTCCTGCAGTTGAGTCTTTAACTACTGAAGTTCAACAGGAGCCATTCGATATGGGGCTTTGGAAATGGGTTTTGTACCGAGTTCAAGGTCGATACAAAATTTAATTTCACGCTCTGGGGGTAGGCGAGGAAGTTCTTCAGGGAATACGTCAGGAAATTTATTAACAATAGAAATATCATTCAAAACTGACGTATTTTTGTTTAGATCTGTGACGTGGCTAAGAAAGCTTGACATCCGTTTTTCAATAAACGAATAGCTTTGTGGCTTGAGATGACCGTGATTGATTTTAATGGTTTGGTCGCTTGAATTAGCATAATAGGTTGATTAGGAATATGAAAGCTAACAACCTTACGAAAACAATCAATTTTAGCATGATGAGTAGTTAACCAATCAATCCCTAAAATCACATCAAATTCAAGTATTTTCAATGAAATAGGATCAACAGGTAATGTGAGGGTACCGATTTCAACCAAACAAGACTTATAAACAGTGGATGTAATGAAGGTTTCTCCCAACGGAGTTTCTACAGATAAGTCAAAGTCTAATTTCTCCGGAGTCAAATTTAATCGTTGAGCGCAAGTAGGAGAAATAAAAGAATGGGTAGAACCAGTATCAAATAAGGTATAGACTTCGCTAGAGTTTATGATAAGCTTACCCGTGATGACCTCGTTTGGGTTCCTTGCTTTTTGGGAGGTAACTACAAACGCTCTCCCTTGCACTACCGACTTTGACTTTTCTGGGACGGCCTTTAGTGCCTCCATCCTAGCTGAACTTGTCTTTAGTGAACGACAAAATCGGGCTAAGTGACCTTCTCTTCCACAATTATAACACGCTTTGGATGGCATCGCGCAGTTTGGACTAATGTGTCCCTCCCCTCCTCATTTGAAGCATATGATAGGTGGTCGTTCTCCTTCCTTAACAACGGGTGCTGGTGCTGACGTCTTTCCATCATTGTTGAATCTACTCTTCTTAAAATGTCCATTCTTATTGTTTTGGCCCTGATTACCACCGAAGTGGTTACCATTTTTGGCCTGTTGATTCCCTTCACGCTTGTTGTCACCGCTTCGATGACTGCTCTCACTGGTATTATCATTTTGCCGGCTGCTTTCTCTTGGTTGCGTTGACTCGTTATCGCGCTCCACTAACTGAGCCCTATTTACAACATCTGAATACAAACACAGTTTATGAGAAATAAGATATTGATGTATCTCCGGCTTCAAACCTCTTAAAAACATCCGCGTCATTCTCTCTTCATTATCAACTAAGTGGGACGTAAACCGGGACAACTCGGCAAACCTGGCTTCGTACTGTGACACGGTCATGTTATTCTACTCCAGCTTGATGAACTCTACCTCTTTCATGTGACGAATACTTTCGGGAAAGTATTTGTCGTTGAATAGTTCTTGAAACTTCTCCCAAGACATCTTTAGTGCGGCAGGTTGAGTACGTTTTACTGATTCCCACCAGTAATCTGCCTCTCTTCGTAACATAAAGGTGGAAAATGGCACCTTTTGCTCCTCGGAGCATCCCAAGACATCAAATATCTTGGTGATCTGCTTTATCCATGCTTCCGCCTTAAGTGGTTTTGTCTCTCCAATAAACTTCGGTGGTCCCAGCTCCTTGAACTGTTTAGCGGTGACCGTCCGAGAGTTTCCAATGTTTCCACCTGCATTTTGTACAGGAGCCGCTCTTGCCTGATGTTGCATTAATTGTATAAAACCTCTGAACATTCCATCGTTCATCTTCTGGTCAGTGTTGTTATTTGCCTGAGGATGGTCGCCTTCTTGATGCACATTATCTTGATTATTGATCTGTGGAGACTCAACGGTCTCATGTGCTCCATAGCTATTCTCAACATTCTCGGATGTCATTTTCAGATACTGCCACAAAACAAAGGTTAATTAACATATAACATATTATCCCTATACTCTGACCGACCAATTAAATACAAAATAAACTTAGGTAGGTCATACTAGCGAAGGAATTCCCCGTCTCTCCCCTCCTAGTTCTAGTCTCACATCTTAGCCAGGGATCATATCCCTAAGCTTTGATACTAACTGTGATGCCCCCAAAATAGGTATACATCACCCATCTTGAGTCGTCAAATACATGGTACAAAATTTAAATACAATCTTAAATATACAACATGAGCTGTCAGTTTTAATACAAACATTGTCTTCTAGACAACATTAAAACTCAAAATAAGTCCTCAATACATTTATTAACACACTATTTCACAGAATAGTGAGGACTAATAATGCTATCCTCTGGACCGTCACTCCGTTCCCCGACTAGTCCCTGCTACGTTCTCATTTCCTAAAGAGAACAGTGAAAGAAAGGGTGAGCTCAACTAGCCCAGTAAGAAATATTATGACTAAGATAAAGCAGAATAAATTATCTTTAGTCTTCAATAGTGTTAAACTGATACAATATAACAAACATCAAGTTTAACTGCAGTGGAAAAAGAAATCCATTAAAAGAGTCAAGTAGAAAATAAAATCTACTATCTTTTATGATTTAAAAGGTTTTTCATCACTTTTATCGCTGAGACTCAGCTTAATAAATAATCCACATCATTGAATCACCCCTGCACTACGGCCAAGGATATTCTTTAGTATCACGACCACAAATTATCCATGCACTACGGGCGATGAATATTTGTGTATTCATTAGTGGTCATGATCATGCCAACAACTATCCATCAATGCACTACGGGCCAATGAGGACTTTTTTCACGTCATTTGTAACATTACTGTCATGATTACACCGAATAATCCCTGGTCATAATTATACCAAGTCCATCTATGCACTACAGGCCACAGATGACTTTCAACATAATATAAATATGAGGATGATGACAATGATATAAGAATTCAATAAAACAAGTTCAAGAATTAATTGATCCAGAAACCAATAACGTCCAAATTGTTAACATGATACTGCTTTATGGAGTAAAATTCAAGAATGCTCAGAAGAATATTTTCATGAAAAGATACTGGATGAAACGCAAATATCAAGGATATTCCACTAATTTCATGGAGTATAGAAGTCAAAACTTTAACCAACTGAGTATAATAAAGAATGGAATAACAAAAGAAATCATCGGTGCATGATGAATCGCATGTATATGTTATTCTAACAAAATAATAAATAACGTAACCGTGTCATGCGTATCGCACACGCATGGATGTTCCAATAGAATGATAAATAATGGAACCAGTCATGCGTAAAAGCACGCATGCAGAGATGTTCCAATAGAATAATAAAGAATGGAACTAGGTCAATGCGTAAAAGCAAAGACAAGATATTCCAACGAGAATAATAAAGAATCGGAACCAGTCACGCGTAAAAGCATAGGCGAGGATGTTCCAATGTAATAATAAAGAACGAAATAATAATGTAAATCACCATGCATGCGGTGCCTTGATGAGGCGAGTTATTCCAACATAATGATAAAGAATGGAATAACGTAAGAATTTCACCAAGTATAGGGTAGCCCACGTGACAAAAGTTATTCCAACGGAATGATAAAGAATAGAATAATGTAAGTTCTCTTCATTAATACAAAAGAAATAATACCCCTACCTTAGAAAGAAGAAGTCTTGGATATAGAAGTAGTGAAGTAGCGAACACTTTTCTTCTTTCTCTCTATAGTTTTTCTCTGTAGTTTCAAAGAATTCGTGAAATAATGAAGGAATGAGCTTTTATTTATAGAAGAATGGACTGCATAGTAACTAATTCATGAACGGTCCAGATTGATTTACTTTAAACGGACGGTCCAGATATAAAACAAAATCTTTTAAATAAAATATAATATATTCTATTTATAATCTAATAAAACGAATAACTTTATAAAAGTATTCTGTTTTATATAAAAAGATTTTACTATGCAAAATACTATGCAGACACTATGCATAATAAAATATAATATATTCTAATTATTGTCTAATAAAACAGATAACTTTATAAAAGTATTCTATTTTATATAAAAAGATTTTACTATTAGTCTAATAAAACGAATAACTTTATAAAACTATTATATTTTATATAAATAGATTTTACTATGCAAAATACTATGCAACAATTACTGTAGCAATAATTGAATAATACTGAGTGACTTCTCACGTAAGCATCAATAATCAATACTGTGTGCTACTATACAACCACGCGTATTACTGTACTTTTAACACTTGGTGTTTCAATAGTTAATGGTAAAACTTCCGTCGTTATTTTCATAATGTATTTTTATTGTTTTCTCAATCTGATAATAATTCCGTTATGGGGTCCACCAATGATTGTGCCGTTGTACGAATATTTCCTGTTAAAACGAATATTCCCCGACCAATCGAATATTATATAGAAACTTGCGTACTTTGCAAAATTTATAAATATTACCCACAACTATAACATTTTATCAAATTTACTCCATAATATTGAAAAATGATATTTATAGAAAATTCATCTTTATTTATAAAAGTTGGGGTCTTACAAAGTACTTCCGGTAGAAATATATTTGACTCCTTTTAAAGTACTAAATTCATATAAACCTTAATTATACATATGCATGTGAAAGTATAAATATTATGAAATTAACATTTAAACCACACTAATTAACCCAATATTATGAAATTCATTTATTTCTAAATCTTCATCTTAATATTCTCTCTTCACACCCTTAAAGTTCTCCCTAAGAGATGAACTCAAATACTGGTAGATAAAAATATATTATATTCGATTTGAGTCATCTAGTTTAATTTGAGTTTTGAGTTTCGTATATTGATTGATTAGATCTAGTAATTTATGAGTTTTGAGATTTTGGGACAAAAGTTGAAGATGATGAATGGGTTGAGATTTTTGACTTCATGAATGATTTCTTAATTTGTGTTTTAGAGAGAAAATGAGTATGTTTCATGACAGAACATGGTTTTGAGAGTTGAAATTTGAAGTGGGTTGAGATTTTTTAGGATTTTTGAGTTTCATGAATGGTTTCATGAATGATTTTCAAATCCAATAATCCCTTCTTCTTTTAAAATGACTATTTATGTTGTATTCTTTTAGTTTGTATCTGTATGTTATCCTCTTTGTTACTGTTCAAAAATATTATGCCTATGAATGTCTCATAATGTTTTGTTGATGATTTGACAGTATATATACATATGGAGCGTACACCACACGTGTGAGACCCCAGATTTTATGAATAAAGATTTATATTTTTTCGAAATATTTTTTTGAATATTATGGTGTGAGTTTGATATAATGTTATAGTTGGTGGTAATATTTATAAATTTTGTAAAGTAAACAAGTGGTTATATAATATTCGATTGGTCGGGGAATATTAGCTTTTTTAACGAAATATTCGTACAATGGCACAATCATTGGTGGACCCCACAACAGAAGTATTGTCGTAGTTAGAAAACGAAAGAATTATCTTTTTATAAAAATAACGGCGAAAGTGTTACCGTTAAAACAGTTGAACTACCCAGTAGTAAAAGTACAATAATACGCGTGGTTGCATAGTAGCACACGGTATTGGTTATTGATGCTTACGTGAGAAGTCACTCAGTTATACTCAATTATTGCGCGTAATTGCTGCATCATATCTCTCATATTATTGATTCGATTATTGTCACAGTATCATCTGTATTATATGATATATTATCAAATCAATAATTGAGACGACAAAGATATTCATATTATTAAATTACAATATTTACAATGTCTGGAAGTTCTGTCAAGGAGAGGTTTGGTCACCTATTTGCGCGCTAATAAGGAGAAATTCTTATCGAAAAGCCCGCTCTTTCCTAGGAACGACCTGGTTGTTAAATATTATGAGTTATAATATTAATGCATACCTAAGTTTATTTGGTATTTATTTGATGTGATTTTAGGAATCGATTGGTTAACTACTCATCATGCTTAAGGTTATTAGCTTTAATATTCTTAACCAACCTGTTATGCGAATTTAAGCAACCAAACCACTAAAGTCAATCACTGTTATATTAAGCCATAAGTAAAGAGCCCTGAGCCTTTCGTTGTTGACTTCCAAGTCTTGGAATACACTGAAGCTAGAATATCCGTAGGGCACGTCGTGAATAACGATGGCAAGTTGATAGGTATCAATGTGACGTGTTATCCAAGTCTTGGATGAGAGTCAGAGTTTTGAATGATTTTTCTATTGTTAATAAATTTCCAGACATATTCTTGAAGACTTCCTAGCCTACCCTTATAGCGTGAAATCGAATTTTGTATTGACCCCAATACAAAACCCATTTCTTAAACCCTCAAATATTTCTTCACCTAGAACGAACATAACATACGCCAAGGACGTTGGCTCGAGCTGTTGAAGATTACGACTATACCATTCAATATCATCGTGGAAGAGCGAACGTGGTAGCTGACGCGTTGAGTAAATGATCGTATACGTTTACGAGTGCGATGTTGTTAACACAAAAACCCATTTCGTATAACTTACAAATCATGAAGATAGAGTTAAAGAATCTAAGGACCCACGTGGTGATCTCAAATATACGAGTAGAATCAACTTTAATCGATAAAGTTAAAGCCGTGCAAGCTACATACTCAGAGCTGATGAATGTGAAGAAGAAGGTTCAAGAGGACGTTATTCTAGAAGCAGGAATCGACGAAGAGAGGAAATCTCAACCCTTGATTTAATTGGCCCATTTAAAATCCTCGATCTAGTAGGACCTATGGCCTATAAACTCGTTTTACCGCCAAGTATGTCACGTGTTCATAACATTTTTCACGTATCGTTGTTAGTAAAAGCTTAGTCTTGAGGGACTTTGGAGACAAATTTCGGAATAATTAATGAATCTGAAAAATGATGAAATCATGGGGGTTTTATAGAGCATGTTACAAGCTTTTCATAGCCTCGAAAACGAACTAATTCCGATAACGGGTGAAGAAGTTATGAAGATTTGAAGTATGTGTGTCAAAAGTTACAAAATCTAAAAAATTGGAGTTAAGTACCAAAGATTGAGCGCCTAGGCACTAGGCTTGGCGCTTATAATCCGTTCTTGGGCGCCTAAAGGCTTGCCCAAGGCCAAATTTGGGCGCCTAGGCGCTGGTCAAGTGCTAAGCCAAAATCTGTCCGAACATCCTTTAGTAAATTGGGCATAAAGTTTTCATATAAACTTCGATTGAGGTGATTCAGGATGATTCAGAAAGATAACGAGTAGAATTAAAACTTTCATTCTTTATATTTTGAGATTTGAGGTCAGTATCAAGGCCTAAAATGGCTATTTTAAGGACTGATATGCATTCAGAGGCAATCGAAGGACATCGGGCATGCACGTATGCAACGTGTAATGTTTTCGACGATAAAAGGTATTCAAGGTATCCTCACATCTTGACATACCGGATCGTCGTAAAATTTAGAAGGAAAAATTTCATAAGGAGGGAGATTGTGAGACCCCAGTTTTTATGAATAAAGATTTATATTTTCTCGAAATATTTTTTAAATATTATGGTGTGAATTTGATATAATGTTATAGTTGGGGTAATATTTATAAATTTTTCAAAGTAAGCAAGTGGTTATATAATATTCGATTGGTGGGGAATATTCGTTTTTAACGAGGAATATTCGTATGATAATGCACAATCATTGGTGGACCCCACAACGGAATTATTGTCGTAGTTAGAAAATGATGTAATTATCTTTTATAAAAATAACTTGTAAAAAGTGTTACCATTAAAACTGCTTGAACTACCCGTAGTAAAGGTACGATAATATGCGTGGTTGCAAGTAGCACACGGTATTGGTTATTGATTCTTACGTGAGAAGTCACTCAGTTATACTCAATTATTGCTACAGTAATTGTTGCATCATATCTCTCATATTATTGATTCGATTATTGTCACAGTATCATCTGCATTATATGATATATTATTAAATCAATAATTGAGATGACAAAGTTATTCATATTATTAAATTGCAATATTTACAATGTCTAAAAGTTTTGTCAATGAGAGGTTTGGTCACCTAATTGCGCGCCAATAAGGAGAAATCTTTATCGGAAAACCCCCTCTTTCCTGGGAACGACCTAGTTGTTAAATATTGTGAGTTATAATATTAATGATGAATAAGTTCTTGTTGATTAAAGATGAATTTGATAGTTCCATTGTGTTGGGATTATTAGGGTTAGTGGAAATCGACATCTATTCCGATGATAATTGATGTCTGGGGGTTATATTGATAAATCGGATAATTTATCGGATAAATAAATAATTAATTGCTACTAATTCACATGCTTATATAAATATTTGTTCACATGTGTGTACTATTGACTCACATTTATGTACTATTAGGAGAGTTGGTGAAAGAGTGATAATACTTGCATGACTAAGTTAAAAATGGAGGTATAGATAGAGGTACTATACTATAATTTGTATTTTTCACATGATTATACTATTGATTCACATGATTGAACTATTGATTCACATTATTTATTATTAGGGGAGGTGGTGCAAGTTTGATAATAATTGCAGAACTAAATTAAAAATGAAAGAAAAGTTGGAGGTATTATATTGTAATATTTTGAGCCCCAAAACGTGCAATTATCGAAACTATATTTTCCTATAAATAGAAGCTCATTCTTCCTTCATTTCTCACCAATTCACTAAAGCTATAGAGCATTTATTATAGAGAGAAAGAGGAAGAGAAGTCTGCTACCACTCTATTCTAGTACCAGTTTTCTTCTAAGGTAAGAAGTATTATTCTTTCATATTCATGAAGAGAACTATTTTTCTTTCAATACTCGGTAGGGGTATTATTTCTTTCGTATTCATGAAGAGAGCTATTGTTATTCCATTCCTTATTATTCTGTTGGAATAACCTGTATATGCGATGTGACGCCCCCAAAATAGGTCCATTCCGTCCAACCCATTCTGAGTCGCCAAATACATGGTACAGAAATAACTACAACTTTATTATTACAACATATAAACTGTGAGTTTAAATACAGATATTGCCATCTAGACAATATCCACACGCAAATAAATCCCCATCATAATTATTGATACATTATTTTACAAAAATGATGAGGACTACTAAACAACTCTCTCTAGAACCTTCATTCCATACCCCGACTAGTACTCGATACATTCTCGCCTCCTGAGAAGAAAAATGGAACAACAAGGAAAAGGGTGAGCTCAACTAGCCCAGTAAAGAATATTATGACTAAGATAATATACAACAAATTATCGTTAGTCTTCAACAGGGAAAAATCTAATAGAATACAATAGACAACAAATTTTAAATCAATATTACGTAGCGAAATAATAATTCATTAGAAGAGTTAAGTAGAGAATGCAAACTACTATCTTCTATGTGTATGAATTTAAAAGTTCATCGTCTATCTTTTATCCTCAGAACATCAATCAATATATATCCGGAATCAAATATTCATCTTTTGCACTACTGAGCCAAAGATATTCATCACCGGTCATGTTCATCTAAACACTGCTCATCTTTGCACTACGGGCCAAAGATATTCTTCAAAATCATTCATCTTTTTACTACTGTGCCAAAGATATTCCATAATATCATCATTTAAGATCAAGATGATGAAAATATTTTTAAAGAAAAGAATCCAAAGAAACAAAATGACAAGGATTAAGGATTAAGGATTAGTACTTTATTTTATCCACGACCAAAAATACCTCAAAAATAATCACGATGGTGTAAAATTCAAGAATGATCAAAACATGGATACAATCAAAGCTAGTATCCGAATAGATATTTTGACTGAAAAGAAAATTTTTCATTTTTCGATGAATAGTCTTATGATCATAAGTGATAATGTCGTATACGTGAATAATACCGTATACGTGAATAATAACTTCGACACCAAAAGATAGAAATTTTACAAAAAAAACATCTTCACGCTTCATGAATAGTACTTTGAATAATAGTAACTCGTGAATAGTAACTCGTGAATAGTAACTCATGAAATAAGAACTCTAGACATGAAAAAGTTCCAAATTTGATAAAAGTTCCAACCAATATTTCAAAGATAATGATATTGAAGAAATAATATCATTTGAGAAGAAATTAACATCCCTTACCTCGAAAGACAATCTTTAGTTGAAACACCTGATATAGGCTATGACTTGAACTTGCAGACCGTATAACAATACTCAAAGTATACTTAAAATACTCACAAGAATACGCTCGATAATATAGAGAGAAAAACTTGATTTACGGTGTGATTTTCAATTCTAACCTAAGCACCCTATTTATAGGAAATTGCTTAGAACACCAAAGCAGAAAATTGAATATAATAATATTATATATAAACAAAATTCATACGCCCACATCTTGAATCTGAATTCAGCCACCATGCACATGTTAAATATGCCTACAACATATAAAAAACGTTTTTCTTAAAAAACATAATTAAAACTTCCAAAAATCAATTATTTCGGAGCTTTGGAACTTAAATAATTCATAATAAATAGCCCTTTTATCAGAAAATTCGAATCTCGCGACTTTTTATAGGAAATTCCATTATCTACAACTTCGCAGAAGGAAGTTTTTCCAAATTCCAAACAGAAATTGACCGAAATCCTCAAATGGGCGATTTTACAAGCTATAATCTAATTTCAGTCAAGAAATGGGGTCCACCGACATGTTTAACATGTTTTAAACATTTATTGCAACAAAAATACTCTTCCTCCTCGTATACTCATATATCCCACATTCATTGTAAAAATATCACCGTTAATATATTATTAAAATAATATATTTAAATGAATTATTTTATCAGAAAAAGATAAAATTTCAATTTTCAACAATTGTCACTATAAAAATTTTCTCCATCTATAACCACATAAAATCAATATTTTTCTCATCATATGAATCAATAATTAATTATTCATAAATAATATTACGTAATCACAATATTGACAACCGAGGCGGTTCGAGGAAAGAGGGCTTTCCAATAAGAATTTCTTCTTCTTGGCGCCAATGATTAGGTGACCAAACCTCTCCTTAGACGTAACTTTCTAGACATTGCCAATAATGTTATCTAATAATATTATTCAGATAATATGAATTATTGTTTCGATAATGAAAAATCTTGTGTAATGACAATTATTGAAACAACAAGTAATATAAAATATTAATGCAAAGAATTATTGAATCAATAAAATGAAATCTTTGACAAGAATTATTTGTAACAATTATTGAGTAATGCCTTCTTACGTAAGAATCAATAATTGGTGCAATCTTTAAATGCTCTCTTGTTCAACAACGCGTATTAGTGTGTTTTAACCACCGGGTATTCCAACAATGATAATCTTGGCAACTACGCCAGTTATTTAAAAAAACAACTTATATTTGTCGTTTTCTTTATCCAATCGCTTTTCAGTTATAGGGCCCACACATGGTCATACCTTGTTGCATTTAATATTCCCAGACAAGCATTTAATATTCCACGACCAAACGAATATTCCCAAACGATAATGAATATTTTATAACCACTTGCTTATTTTGAAATATTTATGTATTTAACCCTTAACTATCCACATTAATCAAATCAACCCTTACTATTTCAAAATAATAAATAAAGGAAATTCCTTTTATTTAAAAATTTTGGGGTCTTACAACCTCCCTCCTTATGAAATTTCGTCCTCGAAATTGACGTCACGTGACTGGTGTTTCGAAAAGGTGAGGATACCTCGCTTTCATTTCCGTTTCCAATTCCCGTCATTTCCTCTATAAGCATGATTCCTCCACAAATCTTTAACTTGTGGTATGACCTTTCTTGGCGTAGGACATGCTCCTTCCTATCCAAGATCTTGACAGTACCTCCTCATCGTTAAGTCTTGGCTATCTCGTCCGGGTTCTAACTCAATAACGTGGTTCGGTCTTTCACATATTTACTGAAGTATGGATATGTGAAACACATTATGAACACGAGACATACTCGAGGTAACGCAAGTCTATAGGCTACATTTCCTACTTTCGGTCAAGAATTTGAAATGGACCAATAAATCGTGGATTGAGCTTTCCTCTCTTCCCAAATCTTGTAACTCCCTTCCATGGAGCAACTCATGACAATACATGATCCCTACATTAAATTCCACGTCCTTTCGATGAAGATCCGCATAACTCTTTTGTCGATCTTGTCTGCCTTTTTATATCGTTGTCGAATCATTTGGATCTTTTCGGTAGTCATACGTACTAACTCGGGTCCCAACAATGTTGCTTCACCCACCTCATCCCAACATATTGGAGAACGACACTTTCGTCCATATAATGCTTCAAATGGAGCCACACCTATACTTGCTTGATAACTGTTGTTGTAGGAGAATTCCACCAATGGTAAATACTTATCCCAACTGCCCTTGAAGTCTAGGACACAGAGTCTTAATAAATCTTCAAGAGTTTGAATAGTCCTCTCTGATTGTCCGTCCGTTTGGGGATGGTATGCCGAACTAAATCGCAAATCCGTGCCCATAGCTTTTTGCAAGCTAACCCAAAATCTTGAAGTGAATCTTGGGTCACGATCCAAAACTATGGATACAGGCATGCCATGCAACCTCACAATCTCATTCACGTCACATACTAGCAAGACGCGTTCAAGGAATAAGTCTCCGTGATCGGCAAGAAATGAGCAGACTTGGTTAATCTATCAACAATAACCCAAATAGCATTGATGCCTTGAGAAACCGTAGGAAGACCCGTAACGAAATCCATAGTAATGTGTTCCCACTTCCATTCCGGAATCTCAAGTGGTTGCAACGGACCCTTAGGTACAAGATGCTCGCTTTTTACGTTGGCAAGTTAAACACATCGAGATAAACTTTGCAATCTCTCTCTTCATATTGTTCCACCAAAATGTATGTCGAAGATCACGATACATTTTAGTACTTCCGGATGGATTGCAAATGGCGTTATGTATGCCTCCATCATAATCTTGTACTTCAAATCGAGTCGTTAGGAACACAAAGTCTAGAGTGGACTCAAGTATTCCTTCTTCATCATCAATTCTAAACTTACGGAATAGCTCCTTCTTGTACTTTCTTCTTCATACGCGCGTCATTTCCGGCCGGTGGCTTGAAAGCGACAACCTTCTATTAAAGTTGGTTCTATCGTATACTTGACATCATCGCACTCGTTCCGCATATGATCTTCTACTCAATGCGTCACCTACCACGTTTGCTTTACCGGGATGGTATTGAATAGTGTGGTCGTAGTCTTTCAATAGCTCGAGCCAACGTCATTGCCGCGTGTTGAGTTCTTTTTGAGTGAAGAAATATTTAAGGCTTTTATGGTGCAATATATCTCCACTTTCTCCCCATATAGATAGTGCCTCCATATTTTTAGCAGCAGCATTGCTTGCCAACTCTAGATCATGAGTAGGATAATTCCTCTCATACTCTTTAAGTTCTTGCGAGGCATAGGCTATGACTTTCCCACGTTGCATGAGAACACATCCTAACCCTTTGCACTGAAGCATCATTTGAGATAACAAATCCATCCAAGAACCGGATGGTATTGTTAGAAACAGTCTTAAATAAGTCTCCTCTTAAGCTCTTGGAAACTTTTCTCGCATTCTTCGCTCCAAACGAATTTTTTATCCTTCCGAAGTTAGGCGAGTTAATGGAGTAGCGATTCGAGAAAACCCTTCCACGAATCTCCGATAATAACCAGCTAAGCCCAAAAAGCTACGTACTTTAGTCACCGACTTGGTTGCTCCCAACTTTGTATTGCTTCAATCTTGGCGGGATCAACAGATACTCCATGTTTCGACACCACGCGCCCAAGGAATGCTACTTCCTCGAGCCGAACTCGCATTTCTTCAATTTGGCATATAGTTGGTTTTCACGAAGCCTTTGGAGTACCGAAACTTCAAATGGTGCTCATGATCTTCACGGCTTTTGGAATATATGAGGATGTCATCAATAAAGACAACAACGAATTGATCCAAATATTCCTTGAATACTCGGTTCATCATATCCATGAAAGCCGCGAGGAGCATTAGTCAATCCGAAAGATACATGACTAAGAATTCATAATGCCCATACCAAGTTACGAAGGCGGTCTTTGAATATCCTCGGTTAATCTTGGTGATGATATCCGAATCGAAGATCGATTTTTGAAAAGAATTGTGCCCCTTGCAATTGGTCAAACAAGTCATCAATACGAGGTGAGGATACCTATTCTTGATGGTGACATGGTTCAATTCCAGATAGTCGATACAAAGTCGCATACTCCGTCTTTCTTCTTTACAAATAAAACAGGAGCACCCCAAGGAGATGTACTTGGGGCCAGAATGAAACCGATGTCCAACAATTCACGTAGTTGGACCTTTAACTCCCCGAAGTTCAATAGGAGCCATTCGATATGGGGTTTTAGAAATGGGCTTTGTACCGGGTTCAAGATCAATAAAGAATTCAACTTCACGTTACGGGGTAGACCGGGAAGTTCTTGAAATCGTCGGAAAGTCAATAACAACAGGGAATATTATTCAAATTTGACGTGTCTTTATTCAAATCCATAACATGGGCTAAGAAAGCTTGACATCCGTTTTTAATAAGCGAATAGCTTTATGATTAGATTGTGACGGTGATTGATTTTAATGGTTTAGTTGCTTGAATTAAATAAACAAAGGGTTGGTTAGGAATATGAAAACTAACAACCTTACGAAAACAATCAATTTTGGCATGATGAGTAGTTAACCAATCAATCCCTAAAATCACATCAAAAGCAAGTATCTTTAAAGAGATAAGGTCAACGGTAAGGTAATGGTGCCAACTTGAATCAAACAAGATTTATAAACGATGGATGTGATGAAAGTTTCTCTAACGAAGTTTCCACAGATAGGTCAAAGTCTAATTTCTCCTGAGTCAAGTTTAAACGTTGAGCACATGCGGGAGAGATAAATGAATGGGTAACACCCTAGATATCGAGTAAGGTATAAACTTGCAAGAATTTATAATTAACTAACCCGCGTGCTAACCCGTTCAGTTACTCGCTTTTTGAGAAGTCACGAAAAATGCTCTTCCAATGTCGTTGACTTTGACTTTTACAGATCCGCTTCTGGTGCCAACGTCCCAACCGGACTTGATTTCGCTTATAGGACAAAATCGAGCTATGTGACCATCTTTTCCACAACTAAAACATACCTTGGAAGGCTTTGAGCAGTTTGACCTTATATGTCCCTCTCTCTCAGCATCAGTAGCATCTAACGGCGATCGTTCTCTTCCCTAAAATTTGTTCTTTGGTCTTTGATCTTTCTTGACGCGTCTTCCGTCATTGTTAAATCTTCTCTTTTTAGATTGGACATCTCTTTCTATAATATCAACGCGTCGTCGTGCGGCTTTTACCCATGCATCACTCATTCTCACTCGTTCGATTATTTCTTCTTTCACTTCGATTCCACTTTATCATCTTATACTACGCCAAAGAGTGCTTCTGTTCAAGCATCACATATCGGGTAACATAAGCTTGAATCGTTGCATCCTTTTGCTCCACGACTGTCTGCAATTCTTCAGCCTGCTCTTCTATCTCATGAATACGATTTTGCAATTCTACATTTTGATCATAAAATACCTCTAATAAACTCTCTTCAGGTACCTCTTCTTCCTCTTCTTCCTCACTCTCAGCTGTTACCTCTGCGACTATCTCGGGTGCAACAATCAATTCTTCACTCACCACATGGATATCTCTAATTCCTTCTTCGCCTGACATCACATTATCCTGGTTGGCGATTAGAGGTGTCTCCACGATCTCATTCACTCCATTGTTAACGTTCTCGTGACCATTCTTAAAAACTATCATAAAACAAGGGTTAATTAAATAAATTAACAAATCACATAATACCCCTATATTATGACCAACCAACAAATAAGCTTAGGTAGGACACACTAGCGAAGGATTTACTCGTCTCTCCCCTCCTAGTTCTATTCCCCGATCTCCGCCAGAGATCATATCCCTAAGCTCTGATACCAACCTGTGGCGCCCCCCAAAAATAGGTCCATTCCGTCCCAACCCATTACGAGTCGCCAAATCGTGAGTATGAAATAACTACAACTTTATTATTACAACATATAAACTGTGAGTTTAAATACGAGATATTGCCATCTGACAATATCCACACGCAAATAAATCCCCATCATAATTATTGATACATTATTTTTTACAAAAATGATGAGGACTACTAAACAACTCTCTACTAGAACCTTCATTCCATACCCCAGACTAAGTACTCATTACATTCTCGCCTCCTGAGAAGAAAAATGGAACAACAAGGAAAAGGGTGAGCTCAACTAGCCCAGTAAAGAATATTATGACTAAGATAATATACAACAAATTATCGTTAGTCTTCAACAGGGAAAAATCTAATAGAATACAATAGACAACAAATTTTAAATCAATATTCGCAGCGGAAATAATAATTCATTAGAAGAGTTAAGTAGAGAATGCAAACTACTATCTTCTATGTATGAATTTAAAAGTTCATCGTCTATCTTTTATCCCTGTAACATCAATCAATATATATCTGGAATCAAATATTCATCTTTTGCACTACAGGCCAAAGATATTCATCAGTTGGTCATGTTCATCTAAACACTGCTCATTTCTTTGCACTCTCTGGCCAAAGATATTCTTCAAAAATCATTCATCTTTGAACTACAGGCCAAAGATATTCCATAATATCATCATTTAAGACTGAAGATGATGAAAAATATTTTTAAAGAAAAGAATCCAGTGAAACAAAATGACAAGGATTAAGGATTAAGGATTCGTACTTTATTTTATCCACGTCCAAAAATACCTCAAAAAAATAATCACGGTGGTGTAAAATTGAGAATGATTAAAACATGGATACAATCAAAGCTAGTATCGAATAGATATTTTGAGACGAAAAGAAAATTTTTCATTTTTCGATGAATAGTGCAAGTATTAAGTGAATAATTAGTCGTATCACGTGAATAGTACCTTATACGTGAATAATAACTCAAACACCAAAAGATAGAAATTTTACAAAAAAACATCTTCACTCTTTAATGAATAGTACTCGTGAATAGTAACTCGTGAATAGTAACTCATGAATAGTAACTCGTGAATAGTAACTCATGAATAAGTAACCCAAACATGAAAAAGTTCCAAATTTGATAAAAGTTCCAACCAATATTTCAAAGATAATGATATTGAAGAAATAATATCATTTGAGAAGAAATTAACATCCACTTACCTCGAAAGAGCAATCTTAGTTGAAACAGGATATAGGCTATGACTTGAATTTGCACCGTATAACAATACTCAAAGTATACTCAAAATACTCACAAGAATACGCTCGATAATATAGAGAGAAACTTGATTTACGGTGTGATTTTCAATTCTAACCTAAGCACCCTATTTATAGGAAATTGCTTAGAACACCAAAGCAGAAAATTAAATATAATAATATTATATATAAACAAAATTCATACGCCCACATCTTGAATCTGAATTCAGCCACCATGCACATGTTAAATATGCCCACAACATATAAAAAACGTTTTTCTTAAAAACATAATTAAAACTTCAAAAATCAATTATTTGAACTTGAACTTAAATAATTCATAATAAATAGCCCTTTTATCAGAAAATTCAAATCTCGCGACTTTTATAGGAAATTCCATTATCTACAACTTCGCAGAAGGAAGTTTTCCAAATTCCAAATGAAATTGACCGAAATCCTCAAGCGGGCGATTTTACAAAATTATAATCAAATTTCGGTCGAGAAATGGGGTCCGCAAACATGTTTAACATGTTTTAAACATTTATTGCAACAAAAATACTCTTCCTCCTCGTATACTCATATATCCCACATTCATTGTAAAAATATCACCAGTTTAATATATTATTAAAATAATATATTTAAATGAATTATTTTATCGAGAAAAGATAAAATTTCAATTTTCAACAATTGTCAATATAAAATTTTCTCCATCTATAACCACATAAAATCAATATTTTTCTCATCATATGAATCAATAATTAATTATTCATAAATAATATTACGAGAAATCACAATATTGACAACCAGGCGGTTCAGGAAGAGGGGCTTTCAATAAGAATTTTTCTTTCTTGGCGCGCAATTAGGTGACCAAACCTCTCCTTAGATGAACTTTCTAGACATTGCCAATAATGTTATCTAATAATATTATTCGGATAATATGAATTATTGTTTCGATAATGAAAATATCTTGTGTAATGACAATTATTGAAACAACAACAATATAAAATATCAACGCAATTATTGAATCAATAAAATAAAATCTTTGAGCAAGAATTATCATAACCATTATTGAGTAGTGCCTTCTTACGTAAGAATCAATAATTGGTGCAATCTGGTGTCTGTTGCTTTCAACAACGCCGTATTAGTGTGTTTTAACCACCGGGTATTCCAACGGTATTAATTGGCGACAAATAACTACGCCAATTATTTAAAAACAACTTATATTTGTCGTTTTCTTTATCCAATCGCTTTCCGTTATGGGGCCCACACATGGTTTAACGCTATGTCGTCTGCGAATATTCTCCGATGATGATTTAATATTCCACGACCAAACGAATATTCCCAAACAATAATGAATATTTTATAACCACTTGCTTGTTTTTTGAAATATTTAGTATTTAACCCTTAACTATCCACATTAATCAAATCAACCCTTACTATTTCAAAATAATAAATAAAGGAAATTCCTTTTTATTTAAAAATTTGAGGTCTTACATGCGAAATCTAAGTATACATGGTGAAATTATTTTGTTATTCCATTCTTTATTATTATGTTGGATTAACTTTGTCATGCGCAAGTCTCGCATACATGGTGAAATTCTTCTATTTTTCATTCTTTATTATTACGCGAGAATATCACATGCGTGTATTTACGCATGACTGGTTCCATTCTTTATTATTATGTCGAATATTACATACGTGCGTTTACGCATGACACAGTTACATTATTGATTATTCTGTTGGAATAACTTGTCTGTGCGGTCTATCACATGCATGGTGAATTCTTATGTTATTCCATTCTTTATTATTCTGTTGGAATAACCTGTCTATGTGGATTACCACATGCATGGTGAATGACCCTTTGTATTCATTCCTTATTAAATTGTAGAAATGATCTGTTTACGTGGATTATGATGAAAGTCATAATAAAAACATTGAACTGATGAAAATCATGGGTATGTGAAGCCCCCAAAATAGGTCCATTCCATCCAACCCATTCTGAGTCGCCAAATACATGGTACAGAAATAACTACAACTTTATTATTACAACATATAAACTGTGAGTTTAAATACAGATATTGCCATCTAGACAATATCCACACGCAAATAAATCCCCATCATAATTATTGATACATTATTTTACAAAAATGGTGAGGACTACTAAACGACTCTCTAGAACCTTCATTCCATACCCCACTAGTACTACTTACATTCTCGCCTCTGAGAAGAAAAAAAATGGAACAACATGGAAAAGGGTGAGCTCAACTAGCCCAAGAAAGAATATTATGACTAAGATAATATACAACAAATTATCGTTAGTCTTCACGAGGAAAAATCTAATAGAATCTGATAGACAACAAATTTTAAATCAATATTCGCAATGAAAATAATAATTCATTAGAAGAGTTAAGTAGAGAATGCAAACTACTATCTTCTATATATGAATTTAAAAGTTCATCGTCGATATTTTATCCTGTAACATCAATCAATATATATCTGAATCAAATATTCATCTTTTACTACTGGGCCAAAGATATTCAATAATATCATCATTTAAAACCTGAAGATGATGAAAATATATTTTTAAAGAAAGCGAATCCGGTGAAACAAAATGACAAGAATTAAGGATTAAGGATTAGTACTTTGTTTTATCCATGTCCAACAATACCTCAAAATAATCATAGGGATGTAAAATTCGAGAATGATTAAAACATGGATACAATCAAAGCTAGTATCCGAGAATAGATATTTTAGACGAAAAGAAAAATTATCATTTTTCTATGAATAGTCTTTGTATTCGTGAATAGTCAGATATCGTGAATAAATAACTCAGACACCAAAAGATAGAAATTTCCCAAAAACATCTTCACGCTTACTTACTTCGTGAATAGTACTCGTGAATAGTAACTTCGTGAATAGTAACTCATGAATAGTAACCCCATACATGGAAAAGTTCCAAATTTGATAAAAAGTTCCAACCAATATTTCAAAGATAATGATATTGAAGAAATAATATCATTTGAAAAGAAAATAACATCCACTTACCTCGAAGAGACAAGACTTCTAGTTGAAACAGGATATAGGCTATGACTTGAACTTGCATCAGTATAGCAACACTCAAAGTATACTCACAAGAATACGCTCAAAATATCGAGAGAAATAGAGAGAAAACTTGAGTTTAAATGTGATTTTCAATTCTAACCTAAGCTCCCCATTTATAGGAAAATCTTTAGAACACAAAAGTAGAAAATTGAATATAATAATATTATTTATAAACAAAATTCCTTAGCCCACCTTTGAAATCTGATTTCAGCCATAGCACATGTTAAATGAGGTTCAAAAACTCACCAAAACGTTTTTTCTCAAAATAATTAATTAAAACTCCCAAAATCAATTATTTGAACTCAAAACTTCAATAATTCATAATAAATAGCCCTTTTATCAGAAAATTCGAATCTCGCGAGTTTTTATAGGAAATTCAATTCTCTACAACTTTGTAGAAGAAAGTTTTCCAAATTCCAAACATAAATTGACCGAAATCCACAAACGGACGATTTTACTGGTATAATCAAATTTCGATCAAGAAATGGGGTCCAACACACACAAAACATGTGTTAATCATTTAATGCTACAAAAATACTCTTCCTCCTCATATACTCATATATCCCACATTCATTATAAAATATCACCCGTTAATATATTATTAAAATAATATATTTAAATGAATTATTTTATCGAGAAAAAGATAAAATATTAATTTTCAACAATTGTCATTTTAAAATTTTTTCTCCATCTATATCCACATAAAATCAATATTTTCCTCATCATATAAATCAATAATTAATTATTCACAAATAATATTACGAATCACGATCTTGGCAACCGGTAGTTCTAGGAGGAAGAGGGGCTTTCCAATAAGGATCTCTCTTTCTTGGCCTTAATTTAGGTGACCAAACCTCTCCTTAGGCGAACTTTCTAGACATTGCCAATAATGTTTTCTAATAATATTATTCAGATAATATGAATTATTGCTCAGATAATGGAAAATCTTGTGTAATGACAATTTATTGAAACAACGAGTAATATAAAATATTAATCGGCAATTATTATTGAATCAATAAAATAAAATCTTGAATAAGATAATTCTTGTAACAATTATTGAGTAGTGCCTTCTTACGTAAGAATCAATAATTGGTGCAATCTTTAATAACTCTTCTTGCTCAACAACGCGTATTAGTGTGTTTTAACCACCGGGTATTCCAACAAGATTAATGGTAACAACTACTGCCAAGTATTTATAAACAACTTATATTTGTTGTTTTCTTCATCCATCGCTTTCAGTTATGGGGCCCACACATGGGCTGCATGGCCGCCGTCAATTAATATTCCCCGACGAGCACTGAATATTCCACGACCAAAAAATATTCCCCCTACGATAATGAATATTTTATCACCACTTGCTTATTTAAAATATTTGCGCATTTTACCCATAACTAACCACATTAATCAAATCCACCCTTACTATTTCAAAATAATAAATAAAGGAAATTCCTTTTTATTTAAAAAATTTCGGGGTCTTATAGGTATATGTAGTATTATTAAGTGTTATGATGAGTTATGTTGGTTATTATGTGAAAACATGAAAGTTTCTTAGAAATCACAAAGGGTTGAAAATCAGATTTTGGTAAAAATGGAACATGAAATTCAATTGACCATATCTCCTATTATATTTTGAATTTTTGAGTGTGGTCAAGTTCTTGAGTTAGATCTATGAGTTTTCTAACTTATCCAAGTGGAATCACTTTGGAAAGGTGTTGTAGATTTTCGTAATGTGGGTGATTTTAGCAAAGGAGTCAAAAAGCGCAAGAAGTACTAAATAACTCTTGCCCAGGGAGTTTAAAGGGAATTTTCCGCCACTTAATTTGTGAGAAAAATTCCGGCCTTTTGGGACATGGAAATATATGGTATAAAGTACCTCTTGTCCAAAAATGAGCTAATTCCGACTTAAAATGAGCAAGTTATGACTATTTCAATATTTAAGTTTTTCTGACGAAAAACGCTATAACCAGAGTTCTATAACTCCGATGACCATGAAATTTAAACTGGAAGCTCACGTTAACATGTGTAAGATCGTGCCAAGATTTGGGAATTTCTGGAGTTAAACTTGAGGTAGCTAATTTCTTAAGGAATTAATTAGAAATTGATTTTTGAAAAATAGTAAATAAATTTTAAAAATTTCGAGAAAAATATATATTCAATATGGGACTATATTCTTCTAAATCCTTGAAAATAAATATTTTTGGGACTGATTTGGTATTTTTCATGAAAATAATCTAGTTATGAGTAAATGAGTTAAATATGTTATGTGAAGTAACAAAATTGGAAAATAGAATTTTATGGCTTGGAAATCTATATATAGTATATCAGATTTTGATAAGAGATTTGATCATTAGTGATGAAATCTTATGAGTATAACATTTTGAATGATTAAATGCATTATTTGGTAAAGTGTAAACAATTGAAATAAATTATTTATAAGTTTAAGAAGTGATTAAAATATTGTTATAATATTATTAATATTAGATAATGAGTTTATTAAGTGATTGATAATATTTGGATAAATTTAAAGTCTTTAATATTTATCCTTGTTTTTGTTTGATTAATGCTTATATCATTGTCATCATTCTCATGCTTATATTGTGATGAAAGTCATCTTTGGCTTCGTGCGTAGATGAACTTTGTGTGATTATAACTTAGGGATTATTCACCGTAATCGGGATAGTAATGTGACGAATGATGTGGTAAAAATCCTCGAAAGGCACATGTAGTGCGTTGATGAATAGTTTTTGGTATGATTATGACCAGGGATTATTCGGTATAGTCATGACCATTGATGATTTAATGAATATCATTGGCCCGTAGTGCAGGGATGATTCGATGATGTGGTTTATTTATTAAGCTGAGTCTCAACAATAAAAATTGATGAAAACATTTTTAAATCATAGAAGTTAGTAGATATCATGCTCTACTTGACTCTTCTAATGGATTGCTTATTCCGCTGCAGTTAAACTTGATGTCTATTGTATTTTATAAGTTTAACATTGTTGAAGATTAATGATAATTTATTCTGTATTATCTTAGTCATAATATTTTTTACTAGGCTAGTTGAGCTCACCCTTTCTTTCACTGTTCTCTTCATGAAATGAGAATATAGCTGGGACGAGTCGGGAAACGGAGTGACAGTCCAGATGATAGCATTAGTAGTCCTCACTATTCTGTTAAATAGTGTGATAATAAATGTAATGAGGATTAAATTTGAGTTTGTATATTGTCTATGAGGACTCCATTGAGAGTGGATATTGTCTAGAAGGCGATTAAACTCTCAGTTTAGGTTTTGTCGTATTTTACACGATAGTTGTATAATTAAGTTGTATTTGATTTATGTACCATGTATTTGGCGTCTCAAGGTGGGTGATGTATACCTATTTTTGGGGGCGTCACAACACGGCGATCGTGGTGGACGTGTGGAGTTAAATGAAATGCATGGGAGGTAGTGGGGTGTTGAAGCGGTAGAGTCGTCAGGTATAATTACATGTTTTTCTAGGATACATTTTATTATTTTTTATTTTATAAAGTATTGACATTATATTCGTTTATATAAATAATGATGTATTTCACTACATATAGGTGATCGTCAGTGAGCCTCATGAGGACTAAGCACGTGGCTTGCTAGGGAATCCCCTCGGCCTTGGATTATTTGTCGTGTTGGGACTAATAGGTAATTTTATAGTCCTATATAGTATTGACATAAGTATTTAGTTCTTATATATTCTTTCTAATTTGCAAACGTATTAATTTCAATTGTAGTATGCTTGACGCGACGCCGAGGAACACGTTACTTGGGATCATCTGCAATCGATTCTCAAGCCCGTGGATGAGGTGGACGGATGTGGATGACCGCACACGCTAGCTGATTATTGCTGAGTTCAAGGTAAGATGACATTCCTTAGTTATATATAGGTTAGTTTTATATGCATTCATATGTTAGTTTGATTTATGTTGTCTACTAAGTTTCTTAATGTGTAATGTGCAGAGATATTACCCCTTTGAGGACGGGCAGGAAGCCCATGGCATGACTGTTATACATAAATACTTGGAAATGAATTGGCACAAGTGGGTCCATGACTAGAAGAAAAAGGCCCAGACGAAGATGGCTGATGGACAGACACTTAAGGATGTTTGGCCAGATTTCATCTCTACTGCGGTGTGGGACCATATGTGCAGCATTTGGGACGGAGAGTCCTTCAAGAAGATGTCGGCACATCGTACAGCTGTCCGACAATAGAGTCGTCTCCCGCACTGCACGGGGTCTCAGTCGTATGATCTCTACCGAGAGAGACTAGAGGTGAGTCTAAATCATGCACCTTCTCGCTTGGAGTTTTGGTGGCACGCCCACCAGAAGAAAGGTGAAGGTGGTTATATATCACCTGAGGCAGAACGCATTGTTGTAAGTTATTTAATTCTCTTATTTAGTATGTATTTAAAATTCAGACATTCTTTTGTATTTTTTTTATTTTATATTTTGCGTATCATCTATTAATGTGTTTTTTTCAGCGACGATTCGAGGACCTTGCTGTGGCCCGGGGTAGCCAGAGAGGTAACACTCCAATCGATGATTCTACGCGTGCGGATGGGGAGATGGCGAGCAGTGTTGTGCAGTCAGGCGCACCATCACGCGACCGGATCTACCAGCTGGCTCAGGAGGTTGTCCACGACTCCATAGATCCTACAGCTGCCGCTGACGGCCTCATGGGTGTAATTCGGGAGGAGGCCATCAGTGTATGTATGGTTGTCTTGGCCAACATCTTCTCACCACATATTCGACAAGTAAAAATAATTATTAATGTATTTCTTTATTTAATTTATGAAATTTGTAATTATATTACTTATATAAAGTTGCGTAGCAAATACACACATAGCACCGCATAGGCATTAGGCACATGTTGCAACTTGCGGAACTCGATTCCGATATACGGATGCCGAGTTATCACCCTGTTTGCAATAATTGCCAAAAGTTAGGTAAAAAGTTATAAAATAGACCAAAACTCGCCTCGGTCGTCCGAACGACACGCAAACACACACATAACACCGCATAGGCATTAGGCACGTGTTGCAACTTACGGGACTCGATTTACGATATCACGGATCTTGGATTTATCATTTCGTTTGCAATAATTACCAACAATTAGGCAAAAAGTCGTAAAAGAGACCAAAACCCGCCTCGGTCGTCCGAATCGACGACGCGACACACACACATAGCACCACACCACATAGACATTAGGCACGTGTTGCGAACTTATGGGACTCGATTTACGATATCTGAGATCTTTGAGTTATCGACTGTTTGTAATAATTGCCAAAAGTTAGGCAAAAAGCCAAAAAAGAAACCAAAACCCGCCTCGATCGTCCGAACGACACACAAACACACACATAGCACCGCATAGGCATTAGGTACGTGTTGTAACTTACGAGCCTCAATTTCGATATCACGGATCTTGGAGTTATCGGTCAGTTTGCGAATTGTAGAACCTGAAACTACAATAATTTAAATATGCTCTATTTTCGAATTCGTTATTAATATTTTTACTTTTATAGGGTATTGTTGACGAGACTCATGGGGATGCCCGTGGCGGAGATGGTGATGACCGCCGAGCTGATACTGATGAGACTATGGAGGGTGGGACCGGAGGTGGGACAGACGATGGGACCGGCGATCGTACGATAGATGGCGATGATGACGACATGACTGACATTCCTGATCTTGGGTTGTAGTTAGTTTATGTTTATATTTTGACTTTCATGTATGTATTTATATGTACTCATTGGCGATGGCATGCCGTCGGGAATGACAGTAAATTTTAAATTTATAAATGTTTATTAACGACAGCATGTCCGTCGCTAGTGTCGTCGGCAATGACACATTGATGACGGTGTGCCATCGACAATAACCACGTCGGCAATGACCTTTTTCCCGACGGCGAGCGACGGGAGCTACGGGCGACGACCTCTGGGGCGATAGGAGGGGCGACGTACTATGTCGTCGCTAATGACCTCATTACCGACGGCAAGAGGCCCATTGGCGACGGCATAGTCCGTCGGCAATGACCCTTTTTTGTAGTGGATCTTCATTCTTGAATTTTATTCCACTATGATTTATTATGGAGTATTTTTTAACTTGGATTATCTAAAAGTACGAATCCCTAATCTTTGTCCTTTTATTTCACTGGATTCGTTTTTTTAAAATATTTTTCATCATCCTTAGCCCTAAATGATGATATAACTGAATATCTTTGGCATGTAGTGCAAAGATGAATGATTACCTGATGAATATCTTTGTCCTGTAGTGCAAAGATGAACAGGTGTTGAGATGAACATGACCAACTCGTGATACAAATGAATATCTTTGGCCCGTAGTGCAAAGATGAATATTTGGTTCAAGATGTATATTTATTGATGTTACAGAGATAAAATATTGATGATGGACTTTTAAATCATAGAAGATAGTAGATTTCATTTTCTACTTAACTCTTCTAATGAATTTTTATTTTCGCTGCGAATATTGATCTTAAACTTGTTGTCCATTATATTTTATCTGAATTATTGAAGGCTAACAATAATTTGTTCTACATTATCTTAGTCATAATATTCTTTACTGGGCTAGTTGAGCTCACTCTTTTCCTTTTTATTCCATTTTTCTTCTCAGGAGGCGAGAATATAGCGGGAACTAGTCGGGGTGTAGAATAGTGATGGGTCCAGACAATTGTTTTAGCAGTCCTCACTATTTTGTAAAATAGTATGATAATAATTGTAATGAGGACTCCTTTTGAGTTTGAATATTGTCTATTAGACATTATTTGTATTTAAACTCACAGTATATGTGTTGTCGTATTTTGCACGACAATTGTAATAATGAAGTTGTAGTTATTTTTTGTACCATGTATTTGGCGACTCAGAATGGTTTGGGTGGAATGGGCCTATTTTGGGGGCATCACAATCTATGCACTACGGACCAAAGATGACTTTCACAATCTTACGAATATGAAATAAATAATACCCCTTACCTTAGTAGGAGACTAAGGTGCTGTTTATTTACATCTGATTCCCTCTTAATGGACTGTCTCTTATTCACTAAGAGGCATGATGTTGTTTGTTTATTTTTCTGTTACCTCTGAATGCCTCTTAATCGGCAAGACAGAAAATGAAATCTTAATAATTAAGAGGTACCTCTTAATAAAATTTTTTTGATAATTTTTTTATATAAATATATTCAACAATATTATGCACTCATTTTTATTAAATTGAATATTTAAAATTATTAAATAAAATTTTACTCTTTAAAAAGGTAAAATAGTGTCATTAATAGACAACTTATTTTTAAGTTATCAAATAATTTTTTAGATTCAGACCTCATAACCATTCAGATGATCTAATTTATTAAGACATCATAATCATTCAGATCTTAATTTTCAGGTTTATCAAACACAACCTAAGTCTTACCTTATATTATGGTGAAAGTCATCTTTGGCCCGTAGTGCATAGATTGTGAAGCCCTTAAAATAGATCCATTCCACCCAACCCATTCTGAGTCGCCAAATACATGGTACAGAAAACAACTACAACTTTATTATTACAATTGTCGTGCAAAATACGACAACACATATACTGTGAGTTTAAATACAAATATTATGTAATAGAAAGTATTCAAACTCAAAAGGAGTCCTCTTTACAATTATTATCACACTATTTTACAAAATAGTGAGGACTGCTAAAATAACTGTCTGGACCCATCACTCTACACCCCGACTAGTTCTCGTTATATTCTCGCCTCCTGAGAAGAAAAATAGAACAAAAAGAGAAAAATGTGAGCTAAACTAGCCTAGTAAAGAATATTATTATGAGACCCTGATTTTATGAATAAAGATTTAATTTTCTCGAAATATATTTTTTGAATATTATGGTGTGGATATGAGATAGTGTTATAGTTGTGGGTAATATTTATAAATTTTGCAAAGTATGCAGTTGTTGTATAATATTCGATTGGTGGGAGAATATTCTTTTTGTCGGGGAATATTAAATGCGACAACACAATCATTGGTACACCCATGAATTAAGTATTGTCGTAGTTAGAAAAGCGACAAAATTATCTTTCTATAAAAATAACTAGGCGGAGGTGTTACTGATTAAAAGCTGTTGAACTATCCGGTAGTAAATTAAAGTAATGCGATGTCTGGCGTGGTTGCATAGTAGCACGGTATTGATTATTGATGTTTACGTGAGAAGTCACTCGGTTATACTCAATTATTACTACACGATAATTCTTTGCATCATATCTCTCGTATTATTGATTCAATTATTGTTACAAAGATTATCATCTGCATAATATGTTATATTATTAAATCAATAATTGAGATGACAAAGTTATTCATATTATTATTTGCAATATTGACAATGTCTAGAAGTTACATCGAGGAGAGGTTTGGTCACCTAATTGCGCCATGATAAGTAGAACGTAAATGGTAGTAGGAGGAAAATTCAGTATTAAATCGCATTAAGTATTCGAAAAAAAGCGAATATTATTCGCATTCGAAAAAAAATGGATATATTCATATTCGGTTTAAAGGTATCCGTAAATAAACGGATACGAATATGGATATAGGCGTATTCGTATTCGATTAACATCCGTTCGTAAATATATCCGGCGGATACAGATATCCGAATTCCGATATCTGGAATCCATATCCGAATAACTTATATATATATATATATACACACACACACACACACACACACACTTAATATTTACATTAATTAAGTTATTAATTAATGTAAATTATTAATTAATAATTTACCTATATAAGTTGTTAATAATTTAATATATACATACATATATATATATATGTATTTATTAATAACTTACATATATAAATTATAAATATTCATCCATAATCCAGTATTACTTAACAAAACATAAAAGGGACATCTACTTATTAATGGATATCTAAACATCAATAAGTAGAGCATTCATTCATTAATGAACTATACTTTAATTAAATTTGACAAAGCTCTAAATTAAAACTATAATTTAGAATTCTCAGATAAACGGTCGAGAGGCTGGAGCAATGAACAATATAATTTTATTGTTAAAATGTGTTAGGTCTGAATTAATTTAAAATTAATCTAGAAGGGAGAGTTAAATAAATTAATTCACGTTTATGAATTTTATATTAGGTTACTGATAAACGAATTCGGATATTCGGATATCCGAATAATTTGTCTATTCGGATAAAATAAACGAGTATTGGATATTATCTGTATTCGAATATTTTTCCGAATACCGGATACGGATAATATTTTTAAAATCCACCGGATACCGGATACGGATACGGATAGCGAATTGATTTTCCGGATACGGATATACCTGTATCCGTATCCGTTTAATACCGTTTACACCCCTACCAATAAGGAGAAATCCTTATCAGAAAGCCCCTGGCCTCTTTCCTGGGAACGACCTGGTTGTTAAATATTGTGAATTATAATATTAATGATGAATAAGTTCGTGTTGATTAAAGATGAATTTTATAGTTCCATTGTGTTGGAATTATTTGTGTTAGTGGAAATTGACATTTATTTCGATAATAATTGATGTCTGGAGGTTATATTGTTCTATCGGATATTTGGGGCACTTTTCGTGTCGGAGTACTATTCACGAGTTACTATTCACGAGTTACTATTTGTGAGTTACTATTCACGAGTTACTATTCACGGGGTACTATTCACCCGTAAGATATATTTCTTTTCGGTCCAAATCATTTTTTGGTACAATATTATTCCACGAGGAGATGTCTTAATTTTTGAATAGTTGGTTGAAGATATAATAGTAAATCAATATGGATAGCTAGTGGAAAGTTATAATAGTAAATCAATATGGATCATTGGTTTAAATTTTTAATAGTAAATCGGTATGGACCGTTGCTTTAAGTTTTAATAGTAAACCAATATGGACCGATCATTTAAAAGTAAATCAATCTGGACCGATTCATGAATTTGATATTATTCATCCATTCTCCATAAATAAAAGCTCATTCCTTCATTATTTCTTACGAATTCCTTTGAAACTCTGAGAGAGAAACTATAGAGAGAAAGAAGAAAAGTATACGCTACTTCACTTTTCCAATATCCAATTTCTTGAAGGTAGGGGATATTATTTGTTGTGCAAGTAAGGGTATTATTTATTTCGTATTCATGAAGAGAACTTCAATTATTCCATTCTTTATTATTACATTGGAATAACTTTTGTTTATCACAATCTGCATCATGGTGAAATTCTTCTAATATTACATTCTTTATTATTACAGCCGAATATCACATACGTGCGTTTCTGTGGGACACGTTCCATTATTTATTATTACGTCGAAATATCCTATATGTATGCGTTTACTGGGGACTGGTTCCATTATTTATTATTACATTTGGAATATCACGTATGCGTGCGTTCTGTGGGACACGAGTTCCATTTTTTTATTATTCATTTGGGAATAACACATGCATGCGATCTATCGCATTTATGGTGAATCCTTCATTATTCCATTCTTTATTATTATGTGGGAATAACTTTGCTGCATGTGGATTACCACATGCATGGTGAATGATCCTTCGTATTCATTCCTTATTAAATTATGGAAATGATCATTTACGTGGATTACCGCATGGCGGGCGAAAATCCATTTGCAGTTTCATATATTCTATTATACTCAGTTGGTTAAAGCTTTGGCTTCTATACCCCATGAAATTTGTGGAATATCCTTGATATTTTCTCTTCATCCAGTATCTTTTCATGGAAATATTCTTCTGAGCATTCTTGAATTTTACTCTGCAAAGCAGTATCATGTTGACAATTTGGACGTTATTGGTTCCTGGATAAATTAACTTATAAATCTTTAAAATTTATTCTTGAACTTGTTTTATTGAATTGTCATCATCCTCATGCTTATATTATGTTGAAAGTCATCTTTGGCTTACGTACATAGATGGACTTGGTATGATTATGACCATAGATTATTCGGTATAATCATGACCGTAATGTGACGAATGATGTGATAAAAGTCCTCATTGGCCTGTAGTTCATTGGTGGACAGTTGTTGGTATGATTATGACCAAGGATTATTCGGTATAGTCATGACCATTGATGATTACATGAATATCCTTGGCCGTGGAGCATGGATAATTCGATTTTATTTATTAAGCTGAGTCTCAGCGATAAAGTTGATGAAAAACTTTTTAAATCATAGAAGATAGTAGATTTTTTACCTTACTTGACTCTTCTTATGGATTGCTTGATCCGCTGCAGTTAAACTTGTTGTCTATTATATTCTATCAGTTTAACATTGTTGAAGGCTAATGATAATTTATTCTGCATTATCTTAGTCATAATATTTCTTACTGGGCTAGTTGAGCTCACCATTTCTTTCACTTTATTCTCTTGAAAATGAGAACGTAAATTTGGGACTTGTCGGGGAACAGAGTGATGGTCCTAGATGGTGCATTAGTAGTCCTCACTATTCTGTGAAATAGTGTGATAATAAATATAATGAGGACTCCATTGAGTGTAGATATTGTCTAGATGACAATATTTGTATTAAAACTCACAACCTATGTTTGGTCGTATTTTACTCGACTGTTGTATAATTAAGTTGTATTTGTATTCAGTTCCTTGTATCTGGCAACTCAAGATGGGTGATGTATACCTATTTTGGGGGCGTCACAGTTGGTATTAAAGCTTAGGGATATGATCCCTGGCTGAGATGTGAGACAAGAACTAGGAGGGGAGAGACGGGGGAATTCCTTCGCTAGTATGACCTACCTAAGTTTATTTGGTATTCAATTGGTCGGTCAGAGTATATGGATAATATGTGACATGTAAATTAACCCTTGTTTTGTGGCAGTATTTGAAAATGGCGTCCGAAAATGTTGGGATAAGCAATGAAGCACATGAGACCGTTGAGTCACCAACGATCAATATCCATGATAATGTCTGAGCAGAACACAATAATCCTCGGGTAAACAATAACAGCGATGAAATGATGAGCGATGGGATGTTCGGAGGCTTTATACAATTCATACAACATCGAGCGAAGAGAGACTCCTGCTCATAATGCGGTGGAAACAATGGCAACCCGACGATTGGTCGGTCACCATTAAGCGATTCAAGGCTGGGACCACCGGAGTTTTTTTGGGAAAGCGAGAACCACTTAAAGCGAGAGGCGTGGTTAAGCGGATCACCAAGATATTTGATGTCTTGGGATGCTCAGGAAGCAAAAGGTTCCTTTGCCACCTTTTATGTTGCGTGAAGAAGCAGTTATTGGTGGGAATCGTAAAAATTACCTAACTTTGGCCTTTCAAGATGTCTTGGGAGAAGTTCGAAGAGTCATTCAACAATAAGTACTTTCCGAAAGTATTCGTCACATGAAGGAGGTGGAGTTTATCAAGTTGGAACAAAACAATATGACCGTGTCGCAGTACGAGGCTAAGTTTGCCGAGTTATCCCGATTTGCATCCCATTTGGTCGATAATGAGGAGCGAATGACGCGAATGTTTCTAAGAGGTTTGAAATCCGATATACGTCAATACCTCATTTCTCACAAACTTTGTTATTATTCAGATGTTGTGAATAGGGCTCAGTTATTGGAGCGCGATAATGATTCAGCACAACCAAAAGGTAACGACCAACAACACGATAATAGTGCCGTATACGTGAATAGTTTTGTATACGTGAATAGTAACCTTGACATGAAAAGGTAGAAATTTCACAATAGAATTCATACCAATATTTCAGAATAATGATATTGAACGAAATAACATCATTTACGAAGAAAATAGCATCCCTTACCTCAAAAGAACAATACTTGTCTGGAATATCGGATATAGTCTTTGAAGAAACTTACCTTTGAATAATAACTCTCAAAGTATCTAAATACTCACAAAATATAAACTCGATAATATATAGAGAAAACTTATGATTACGGTGTGATTTTCAATTCTAACTAAGCACCTATTTATAGGAAAATGCTTTAGAAACGCCAAAAGTAGACTAACTTTCTACCGATGGCTTTATGTGAGACCCAATTTTATGAAATAAAAGTATTCAATTTTTTATTTTGGTAAATAGTTAAATTGATAAAAGTTTAAAGTTAAGGGTAATATGTGAATTTTTTTTCAAAGTAAGCAAGTTGATATAAAATATTCGTTGTGTGGGGAATATTCGATTAGTGGGAATATTCTTTTTGTCGGGAATATATCACATGCGAAGGTACAATCATTGAGTGGACCCTATTAATGAAATTATTGTCGGATTGAAAAACGACAAAAATATTTTTATGAAAATAACGGCGGAAGTTTTAACGTTAATCTGTTGAAACACCCGGTGTTAAAAGTACTGATGTCTGGCGTTGGTTGTATAGTAGCACTACGGTATTGATTATTGACGCTTATGTGATAAGTCACTCGGTTTTGTTTTTTATTGGTATTATTAATTTAATAAAAGCAGAAAAGCTTTTATATAAAGCAGAATACTTTTATAAAGTTATTCGTTTTATTAGGCTAATAGTAAAATCTTTTTATATAAAATAGAATACTTTTATAAAGTTATCTATTTTATTAGACAATAATTAGAATATATTATATTTTATTATGCATAGTGTTTGCATAGTGCTGCGTAGTGTTTGTATAGTAAAATCTTTTATAAAGTTATTCATTTTATTAGATTATAAATAGAATATATTATATTTTATTAAAAGATTTTGCTTTAAATATGGACCGTCAAATTAAAGTAAATCAATCTGGACCGTTCATGAGTTAGTTACTATGCAGTCCATTTTTCTATAAATAGAAGCTCATTCCTTCATTATTTCTTACAAATTCGCTGAAACTCTAGAGAGAGAAACTATAGAGAGAGTTCTTCTTTTATAATCTTGAGCGTATTTCTTTAGAGTTTAAGAAAGCTTTGAAGCGTAGTCTGAGTTTTCTTCAATTATATTTCCGCCCTACCGATTTTAATACTTTTCTTTTTAAGGTAGGGGATATAATTGTCGTATTTTAAATAAAGGATATTATTATTATTATTATTATTATAGTAAGGGTAGTATTTAGTTCGTATTCATGAAGAGAACTTACATTATTCCATTCTTCATTATTACATTGGAATAACCTATATCTGTGAGACTCAATGATACATGATGAAATTCTTCTATTATTCCATTCTTTATTATTATGTTGGAATAACTTTGTCTATCTGCAAATCTTGCATACATGGTGAAATTCTTTTCTATTATTCCATTCTTTATTATTATGTTGGAATAACATATACATCTAATCTTCGCATATATGGTGAAATTGTTTTATTATTCCATTCTCTATTATTACATTGGAATATCACATGCATGCGTTTTTGGCGACTTGAATCCGATTATTTATTATTACATTGGAATATCACATGTATTAAGTATCACACGACTGGTTCCGTTATTTAGTATTACATTGGAATAACTTTTATGCATCTGCGATCTATCGCATGCACGGTGAATTCTTTTATTATTCCATTCTTTATTATTACGTGGAATATCACACGTACGTGCGTTTACACGACTGGTTCCATTCTTTATTATTACATTGAAATAACATGTCTATGTAGATTACTGCGTGCATGGTAAATGATCATTCGTATTCATACGAATAGTATTTTCATTAAAAGGGGTTTTTGCCAAGGGCGGTTTTGTAATTTTACGACCCTCAAAATTGCGGAAAAATTTGAAATGATAATTTGATGAGTTTTCTAGATTGTGTCCAAAAATGGGGATTTTTGGATGTATAAATTAAAAGTTATGGATTTTTATGGGAAAAGACTATTTTAAAAGTAAACCTTTATAACTCCTTGTGGTTAACTCCAAAATTGGTGAAATTTTTATTGGGAGTACATGTATATAACGAGGTATACCACAAAATTTGAATTTTTGGACAAAAGTCAAATTTATGATAAATGTCTAAATATTCGGCGGTTTTAGCCATATGAAAATAGTAAATGAATTTCAAAAATTACGAGAAAAATATATGTTCAAGATGAGACTATATTACTGCTAAATCCCGGAAAAGAAATATTTTTGGAATGATTTGGTATTTTCATGAAAATGAACTAGTTATGAGTAAATGAATTAAATATGTTATGTGAAGTAATAAAATTGGAAAATATGATTTTATAGCTTAAGAATCCTATATAGGGTATATCTGATTTTGATGAGAGATTTGATCATTGATGATGAAATCTTATGAGTATAGCATTTTGAATGATTAAATACATTATTTGATAAAGTGTAAATAATTGAAATAAATTATTTATAAGTTTAAGAAATGATTAAAATATTGTTATAATATTAATGATATTAGATTATGAGATTATTAAGTGATTGATAATATTTGGTTATTATTGAGCTTATTTGGATAAATTGTATTATAAATGTTTAATATTTATCATTTATCTCATTTGATTGATTCTTATATCATTGCCATCATCCTCATGCTTATATTGTGTTGAAAGTCATCTTTGGCCGTAGTGCATAGATGGACTTGGTATGATTATGACTAGGGATTATTCGGTATAATCATGACCGTAATGTTACAAATGATGTGGAAAAAATCCTCGTTGGCGTAGTGCATTGATGGACGGATTTTGGTATGATTATGGCTATGGATTCTCTTGACCAAGGGTGCAAAGATGAATTATTTTATGGCATGATCATGGTACATTGATAACAACATGATTATTGTGAAACCCAGTTTTATAAATAAAGAATTAATTTTCTAAAATAATTTTTTATATTATGATGTGAATTTGAGATAATGTTATAGTTGTGGGTAATATTTATAAATTTTGTAAAGTATGAAGTTGTCTTATTATATTCGATTGGTGGGGAATATTCATTTTAAAAGGGAAATATTAAATGCGATTTACACAATCATTAATTGGACCCTAGCGGAATTATTGTCGGATTGAGAAAGCGACAAAAATATTTTATTGAAAATAACGTGACGAGTGAAGTTTTCTGGTTGATCTTTGTTGAACTACTCGGTAGTAAAAAATACGATGTCTGGCGTTGTTGCGTAGTAGCCTGCGGTATTGATTATTGATATTTATGTGAGAAGTCACTCGATTTTGCTCAATTATTGCTTTCTGATAGTTCTTTGCGTAGTATCTCACATTATTTGATTCAATTATTGTTGATTTAGAAGTTTTGTTTTATTAAGTAATAAAATAGAAACATCTTTTATATAAAAAATGAATACTTTATTAAAGTTATTACATAAATAGAATATATTATATTCTATTATGCATAGTGTTTTGCATAGTAAAATCTTTTATATAAAATGAGAATACTTTATTAAAGTTATTACATAAATAGAATATATTATATTTTATTATGCATAGAGTTTGCATAGTGCTAGCGTAGTAAAAAATCTTTTTATATAAATAAAATATATTATATTTTATTTAAAAGATTTTCTTTAAATATGGACCGTCAGATTAAAGTAAATCAATCTGACCGTTCATGGATTAATTCTTATGCATTCCATTTTCCTATAAATAGAAGCTCATTCCTTTATTATTTTCTTACTGAATTTACTAAACTACAGAGAGAGAAAGCTATAGAGATAGAAGAAAAGTTTTACTGCTTCTTCACTACTCTTATATCAAGTATTATTTTACGGTGAGGGATATTATTCTTTTGTATTCAAGAAGAGAACTTACATTATTCCATTTCTTTATTGTTACATTGGAATAACTTTTTATATCTGTGAGCTACCCTAAACTTGGTGACATTATTCTATTATTACATCTTTATTATTACATGGGATATCACATGCATCTTTATCTGTGGGACTGGTTCCATTTTATTATTCCGTCTTTATTATTACATTGGAATATCATGTATACATCTTATCTGGCGGACGAGTTCCATCATTTATTATTCCGCATTTATTATTACATTGGAACATCACAATCGATGTGAATTTCACGACTTTGGTTAGATTATTATTATTACATTGAAATAACGAATCTGCGACAATCGCATGCATGGTGATATCTTTTGTTATTCCATTCGGTATTATACTCGATTGATTAAAATTTTGACTTCTATACTCCATGAAATTAGTGGAATATCCTTGATATTTGCGCTTCATCCAGATATCTTTTAAATGGAAATATTCTTACGAGCATTCTTGAATTTTACTCTACAAAGCGATATCGTGTTGACAATTTGGGCGTTATTGGTTCTGAACAAATTAATTCTTGAACTTGTTTAATTGAATTCTTATATCATTGTCATCATCCTCATGTTTATATTATGTTGAAAGTCATCTACGTGGCACATGGTGCGTAGATGGACTTGGTATGATTATTCTGACCGAGGGATTATTGATCTGAATCGTGATCGTAATGTTACAAATGATGTGAAAATTAGAAGTCCTTATTGGCGTAGTGCATTGATGGGCGATTTTGGTATGATTATGGCTATGGATTCTCTTGACGAGGAGCAAAGATGAATTATTTTATGGCATGATCGGGACCATTGATGAAAACACGATTATCTTTGGCGTGTAGTGCATGGATAATTAAGTGGTAAATGATACTAAAGAATATCATTGGCACATGTAGTGCGGGGATGATTTAATGATGTGGATTATTTATTGAAATGAGTCTCAGCGATAAAAGTGATGAAAAACTTTTTAAATCATAAAAGATAGTAGATTCTATTCTCTACTTGTCTCTTTTAATGGATTGCTTGTTCCGCTGCAGTAAAACTTGATATTTATTATATTTTATCAGTTTAACATTGTTGAAGGCTAACGATAATTTATTCTGCATTATCTTAGTCATAATATTTCCTATTGGGCTAGTTGAGCTCACCCTTTCTTTCACCGTTCTCTTCAAAAAATGAGAATATAGCTGGGACGAGTCGGGGAACGGAGTGATGGTCCAGAGGATAGTATTAATAGTCCTCACTATTTTGTGAAATAGTGTGATAATAATTGTAATGAGGACTCCTTTTGAGTTTGTATAATCTCTAGTAGACAATAATTGTATTCAAACTCACAGTTTATGTTTTGTAAATTCTACCTGCAGCGATTATATTAGTAAGTTGTATTTGAATTTATGTACCATGTAAGTGGCGATCCAAGATGGGTGACGTATACCTAATTTTGGGGGCGTCACAATTATCTTTAGCCTGTAGTGCATTGATAATTCATGGTCGTGAAATTAACGAATATCCTTAGCCGTAGTGCATGGATAATTCAGTGATATGGATTGATTATCGAGCTGAGTCTCAACGATGAAATATAAATTCATGGATGTGATATTAACGAATATCCTTGGCCGTAGTGCATGGGTGATTCGATGATGTGGATTATTTATTAAGCTGAGTCTCAGCGATAAAATATTTATTATACACTTTTAATTCGTAGAAGATAGTAGATATCATGCTCTACTTGTATGTCTTTGGCATGTAGTGCAAAGATAAATTGTTAATGTATATCTTTTGTGGCGCCCCCAAAATAGGTATACAACACCCATTACGAGTCGTCAAAATACATGATGCGAAAGCAACTACAACTTTATTAATACAACATAAAAGCGTGAGTTTAAATACAAATATTGTCATCTAGACAATATCCATACTCAAATAAGTCCTCATTACAATTATTAATACACTATTTTTAAGAATAGTGAGGACTACTAAACAACTTCTAGAATCATCATTCCATACCCCAGACTAGTACTTCACATACATTCTCGTCTCTGAGAAGAAAAATGGAATAACGAGGAAAGGGTGAGCTCAACTAACCGAATAAAACTGATTATGACTAAGATAATATAAAACAAATTATCATTAGTCCTCAACGAGGAAAAATCTAATAGAATACAATAGACAATAAGTTTGAAATCAATATACTGCAGTGAAATAATAATTCATTAGAAGAGTTAACTAGAGAATGAAATCTACTATCTTCTATATATAATTTAAAAGTTCATAAATCTATCTTTTATTCTGTAACATCAATCAATATATAACTTTGAAATCAAATATTCATCTTTGCACTTTCTGGTCGAAAGATATTCATCGATTAATCGTGTTAATCTAAACACTGTTCATCTTTTGCACTACGGGCCAAAGATATTCATCGAAATTATTAATCTTTTGCACTACAGGCCAAAGATATTCAATTATATCATCATTTAGGGCGAGAGGATGATGAAAAATATTTTAAAGAAAAGCGAATCGATTGAAACAAAAGAATAAATATTAAGGATTAAGTATTTTAGCTATTCCATGTCCAAAAATACCTCATAAATAATCATAGTGGAGTAAAATTCAAGAATGATCAAAACATGGATACGTCTGATCAAAGCTAGTATCCATAATAGATATTTTGACGAAAAAGAAAATTTAATTTTTTCGTGAATAGTTTATGTATTCGTGAATAATCAAGTATCGTGAATAATTAATAAGTATCGTGAATAGTAACTCAAACACCAAAAGATAGAAATTCCACAAGAAAATCATCATGCTTCGTGAATAGTATTTGAATAGTAACTGAATGAATAGTAACTCAAAATAGTAACCCCAGAGCATGAAAAAGTTCTAAATTTGATAAAAAGTTTAACCCATATTTACGGCTGTAATGATATTGAAGAAATAATATCACTTACGAAGAAAATAACATCCCTTACCTCGGAAAGCAGTACTTTTAGTGGAATCTTTGGATATAGTGTTGAAGGGAACTTGCAGTTAGCAACACTCAAAGTATCAAAATACTCTGAGAATACGCTTCGATAATATAGAGAAAGTAGAGATAAAACTTGAGTTTTACGGAATGATTTTCAATTCTAACTTAAGCACCCTATTTAAAAAAATGCTTAGAACACCAAAGCGAGAAAATTGAATATAATAATATATTTATAGCCAAATTTTCCATAGCCCACCACATCAAAACATTTTTCCACACAAATGCACCAAAAAATGAAAAATATGTTTTAAATAATTTTTGTTTCAAAATCGATTCGAGACTCGATAATCCGAAACTTCAATAATTCATAATAAATAGCCCTTTTTATCAGAAAAATTCGAATCTCAATGTCCTTTCCATAGGAAATTTAATTCTCTACAACTTTGGAAGAAAAGTTTTTCCAAATTCCAAACAAATTTACCAAAATCCATAAGTAGCCAGTGATTTCTGAATTTTATAATCAAATTTCGGTCAAAATTGTATCCGATGACACAACACACAAACATATGTTAAACATTTTACATAACACCAAACATGTGTTAAACATTTATTGAACAAAATACTCTTCCTCTCTCATATAAAAGATAAAATATCAATTTTCAACAATTGTCACATTTAAAAATTTTCTCCATCTATATCCACATAAAATCAATATTTTTCCTCATCATATAAATCAATAATTAATTATTCATAAATAATATTACGAATCACAATACTATGAACGAGTAGGTTCAGGGAAGAGGGCTTTCAATAAGAATTTCTCCTTACTTAGCGAATTAGGTGACCACTAAACCTCTCTTAGATGAACTTTCTAGCATTGCCAATAATATTTTCTAATAATATTATTCAGATAATATGAATTATTGCTTGATAATGGAAAATACTTGTAGTAGTGACAATTATTGAAACAACGTAATAATATAAAATATCAGCAGCGAGCAATTATTGAATCGATAAAATAAAATATCTTTGCGATAACTATTGTAACAATTATTGATGTAGTGCCTTCTTTACGTAAGAATCAATAATTGGTGCAATCTGGTATCTTCTTGTCTGGCAATAGCATTATTCTTGTGTTTTAACCACTTACGGGTATTCCAGCGAGTTATTAACAGTAACAACTAGCAGCGATTATTTATAAACAACTTATACTTGTCGTTTTCTTCATCCAATTGCTTTTACGTTATGGGACCCCACACAAGAAATACGTATTAGTCAAATGCGAATATTCACCGAAGCGTAAAGAATATTCCACGACCAAGCGAATATTCTCGACGATAATGAGTATTTTATAACCACTTGTTTATTTGAAATATTTACGGTTTTACCGCATAACTAACTACATTAATCAAATCAACCTTACTATTTCAAAATAATAATTAGAGAAATTAAATCTCTATTTATAAAAAGTTGAGGGTCTTACATCTTTAGTAAGTAGTGTAAAGGCGAATTTATTAGTATGATTATGAGCGTGAATTACGATTTGGTATAACCATGATTTTGATGTTTCGGTGAAGATAGGTGATGAAAATTATCTTACGTCTGGTTTGCGAAGAAATTTAGAACCACAATTATGATTATGAGTTATTCATATGATTGTGGGCGAGAGCTGATGATTTATTTTACATGGATAAAATATTATTGGTGAACTTTTAACATGGAGAAGATAATAGACCTGATGATCTATTTGACTCTTCTAATGGATTGCTCGTTCTGCTGCTTGACTATAGTTGAAAAGTTTTATCATCTACCATATGTTCTAAATCTCCGATTTATTATTGATGAAAGCTATTGATAATTTAATTATCTTTAGTGGCGATATTCTTTATGTTGGGTTTGTAATATTCAAGAAACATGATCAAATTGCATAAAGGTGTGGCGATGTAAAATCGAGTTTAAAATTTTTTGAAACCGTATACGGGATCACCCTTTAGCACAATTATTAATTAAGCGAAAAGATATGAAGAACAAATATACCGCTTGAAGATCAGAGAGCTTCCTCAGTGCAAGTTCACCTCGATCCTTTTAGCGTTCGACTTGAATCCACCGGGTTTGGTTCCTTCCTTTGATCAGCGTTAGCCACCCAGTGTTTGGCCTCTAGGGTGATCCACGAGGAAAGGATTGAAGATGGGGTGGTTGCAAACCACCCTGGTTTTTTATCTCATAGAAAGGGCGTACTCTCCAGTATTGGAAATATCACGTGGTTGTAAAAGTCGACAACCCCTCACCCCCATAATAAGACTCCTCTTATTTATAGATGTAGGCAACCCACCTTAACAATTAAGGAATTGGAATTTATTTAATTAATTAAATTCTTTTAATTAATTAAGCTCCCTAATCTTATTAGGGATAATTAATTAAACTCCTTTAACTAATTTTTATTTCTAATCCATTAGGAATAAATAAGAAGTACTTATATTAAATTAATTTCTAAACTCTTTTGAGAAATTAAAATAATAATAATTATAATAATATTAATAAGACTCCTCTTATTAATTTATATTTAATATTTCTAAAATATTAAATAATAAATATTAAGCTATATTTAATTTATTCTATCACCATAGATTAAATTAAATATACATAACTTATATTATTCTGATTATGCCGTTAACTTCTTAAATAATTATTCTTCCTTTTTATGGTGTGACCCTTTAGGTTCTCCGTATTAAATGGGTTGTGAATAAATCAATTAAACGATTACAATCTTATTTAAATAAATAAATTAAACAATTAATTTATTTAAATAAATAATATTTATTCTACAATAGGGATAAGCCTCCCCTAGCGATCGGCGACTTCGGATAATATAGATTTCAACATTAATCATAAAAGAACCTTTGGAGTAAATAGTTCTAAAAATGCAATTCAATCCTTCCACCATCTGATGTCCCAATTAAATATAAGACATGGAATTCTTGTCGAGTCTTATTTTATTTAATTATATGTATTTCGACTCTTAAATGCACTGACTCGAAATAATGCAAATTAGAAACTCCTTTCTAATTTCATTACCTTATAACAAGAACAACCTTTGGGTTGTCATTTATCGAATCACATAGGACATTTCTCTTCTTTTAATAGAAGTGGTAGATTCTTTATTGATCGTACATTATCTCCATGTACAACTTATTATACCCAAGCGTACCACTTTGATATACCCAAGGGTCTTAAGGAATAAGTCAAAGTATAACTCGTCATACACAAGATCTTATGATGATCTCAAGTCAAGGATTACTTGTACTACTATCACTACTGAGAATTCCTATTGGCGAATGCAAGTAAAACTCCATTAGGTATTCCTTAGCGAGCCCACGTTCGATGAACTTATTCTCTAATAAGCACCTACATACTTGCTTTAGTGTCTCCACAAATGATCATGAGATCGATCATCCTCATCCAATGAGCAAGCAACGTATGTACCAATCTATCCGGATTCACTAATCCCCAATTTAGTAATCCGATGATTGGGAACTATTTTAGTTTTAAGCTTTACAAAATTTAGATCTCATTAGAATGATCATCATCATTATTCAAAAATTGCATTGCTTAAAACTATGGGTTTATCACGTATTATAAAACAACATCATGTAGATAATTAAAAAGCCTTTAATAAATTAATACTTTTTATTAATAAATGAATAAGATTGTTACAAAAGTATATGCTTTATCATCAAACATGATTGGCTTGTATGCATACTACTTTCGATCTCCACTTGCAAATAAAGCCCGATAAATGTGGTATCTATACTCTTCTTCTCTGAAAGTGGCGATTATCCTGCTTTGTTGGATAAGCTTTAGTTAATGGATATGTAATGTTGTTCATGAGAGTCCACTATCTCTATAGTGATTTCCCATCTTCAATGATTACAATAATCGAATGAAAGTGCCACAACACATGTTTAGATCCAGATGAGACTTAGGAACTATTCTAGTTACGTAATGAACTTTTAATCCAAACAATTAACTTGCGGCTTTATTTATAGCTATATACTTTGTCTTTATCACTAAACCCAGGCAACTCTTTAACATTTTGGAACCTTTCAATTCAACTTTTACCTTTGTTCAAGATAACGCTTTACCTTAAAGTGGATTTTTACGTCATCTTGATGCATACGAAAAACTTGAGTCTGTTAAGCCCTCTAGTTTAATTTAGACCCACCATGAATTAGTTTGGCCGTCTGTTAAGCCCAGTGAATCCATTTGGCTGAAAAAATTAGCCTCGAACGAATATCTCTTTGTCCCAATTACTTCGCCTCGTACGCAGATTGAATACTTTGATCCAATCCTCTACTAGACCAATTAAGCCCAAGCAGATTTAACGGTACAAATGAATCCACCGTGGGTATTCGGTTGGGAAATGTAAGACCCCAAATTTTGATAAATAAAATTGAATTTCCTCTAATTATTGATTTGAAAATAAGGTGTTATTTTGATATAATACTTTGGTTATAGGTGAAATGTGAAAATTTTGCAAAATAATGCAGTGATTATAAAATATTCATTGTTGTCGAGGGAATGTTCGTTTGGTGGAGTGGAATATTCTTAATGTTGGGGAATATTAAATACGACGACCCCAACTATTTGTGGGCCCCCATAACGAAAAATGGTGGGATGAAGAAAAAGAACAGTTTGAGTTTTTACAAATAATGGCATAGTTATTCACGAATTAACCTTTGTTGGAATACGGTGGTTAAAAATCACGATGTCTGGCGTGGTTGGTTGCTGTGGCACGACGACATTGCACATTATTTTGAATTATTAATTCTTATATAAAGAAGGCACTACTCAATAATTATTACAGTAATTCTTTATTCGATATTTTATTTTATTGATTTAATAATTCTTTATATTGATATTTTATATTATTGTTGTTTGATAATTGTCACTTTTCAATATTTTCCATTATCGGATCAATAATTCATAATATTTGAATAATATTATTAGATAGCATTATTGGTAATGTCTAAGGAATTTACAATCTAGAAAAGGGTTTGAGTAAATTCTAATTGAAGCGCCAGTAAGGAGAAATTCTTATCGAAAAGCCCGTGCTCACGAGCGACACGATTGTCATAATTGTGATTACTGTAATATTATTTGTGAATAATTAATTATTAATTTATATGATAAGGAAATATTTATTTTTATGTGGATATAAATGAAGAAATTAATCTTTGAGGTGTTTTATCGGTATTTTGTCGAAATTGAGGTATTAAAAATAAATCCTTATGTTGATTTCGGGCATTTTACATTTGAAATTTGGAAAACTTTCTTCTACAAAGTTGTAGAAATTAAATTTTCTATAAAATTGACATAAAATTTGTATTTTTACGATAAAATGGCTATTTATTATGAATTATTGAAGTTGTTGATTATTGTTTAAATTTAAAACATTTTGGAAATTTTCTAGAATGGGTGGATCCACTTTTGCTTGGTGAAAAATGTGATGAATTTTTATTTCAAAAGTGGTGGGCGTGAATAATGTGAGTAAAGCCATCGGGTAAGGAGTTAGTCTACTTTTTGCATTCTAAGCATTTTTACTATAAATAGGGTCATAGTTAGAATTAAAATCACACTAGAATCGTAAGCTTTCTCTCTCTATATTATCGAGCGTGTTTTGTCGCATTATTTAGATACTGAGAGTTCTTTATTCGATTACAAATTTTATTGACACTATATCAGGATATTCAATCGAATCTTGTTCTTTTTGAGGTAAAGGGTGTTATTTTCTTCAGTAAATGATGTTATTTAGATTCGATATCATTATCTTTGAAATATTGGTATGAATTCTATTGTGAAATTTCTACCTTTTCATATTAAAGGTTACTATTTACGTTATCGACACTATTCGCATTATATCTGGCCTTTGATTCATGAAAGTATGATTTTTCTTGTGAAATTTCTACATTTTGAGTCGGATTACTATTCACGTATCGGCACTATTCACGTGTACGACACTATTCTGAATCACGAACTATTCACCTAAAATAAAATTTTCTTTTCTTTGTCCAAGATGTCTATTATTGTTAATATCTTTGATTGTATCCATGTTTTGATCACTACAAAAAAATGGGTAATTTTTAAGCGGCGGCTAATTCGCTACGGTGTATCCCGCCGCTAATAACCCTCTTTATCGACGGCATAGCCGTCGCCATGATGAAGACCGTCGAGAATGACCCTTCCCGACCCTAAATTTGGTGGGAATTTTTTCGTGATGATGGGAAAATGACATTAGCGGCGACCTTGCAAATCGGTATATAGGTTCCAAATCGAGAATGGGTTTATATTTAATTACAATAACTTAAATTTTTTGAGTACTTCTTTCTTCCCTCTTCTTCCCTCGGCGCCATCGCCTTTCTCTTTATCGTCACTTACTTGGCCTTTTCTTAATTGTCGTAGTCTCTCTTGCGAAATCGTAAGCTCTCTCTTCATGTCGTTGTCCTCTCGAAATCTCTCATTTGCAGGTAAGTATTCTATTCAAATTTTCCCCCAAATATAACCTAATAATCATTTCTTCTACCAATTCACTCTATTTTCCCCAAATATCAATTAGATAGAATGTATAATGAATGAGATTCAAATCCAATAAGAAACAAAACTACGGTTTCACCGTTATCGACTACAATAATACATCAATTTTAATCACTTGGATTTTCCTCATTTCATACTTTTAATTCTATCTCTTATTTTTATTCCGAAAGATTTTATGGGATGGAATAATTTTTTTATTTGATTAGGAATTGTATGTAGAGTTACGGATTTGAGATTACATAGGTTTAATTTGAAATTGAATAAGAAAGTGAAAGGCCGGAATGTTTAACGGAAAAGAAATGGGTTTCGTGAAGACCTGAGTTTGTTTGTTCCACATTATTTGGGAAATTGTTAAGATTATTTGTTTTATAAATTAAGAATTTCTATTTAGGAATGGTAATGTGACCGGTGTAGAGGGGAACACAATTTTAGACTCTCTCTAAAACATCTCAAATCGACTTTCTCTCTCAGACTCTCAAAGAGTGACGTATTAGCCTTGTTATTTCTTTTCAGTTAATGTGTATGGTACCTAAGTATACACTCTTTGCAATTACTATTCTCAAGTTTAAAAGCTCTTATTCCTTATCTCAATTTTGTTCAAGTATGTGGCCTTTAAAATAGGTGTATCACATCACCCATCTTTAGTCGTAAATCGATATGGTACAAAATTAAAATACAATCTTAAATATCTGACGTGAAATTTGTAGGTTTTAATACAAACATTGTC